>OX123189.2:9261617-9748617 GCA_944739405.2 Euclidia mi
ATTGCTAATATTTATATATATTATATTATTAAAATATATTTATATATTTTAATAAAATTACTATATTTAAGGTAAATTTAGTAATGTTGATACAGGGAAAGTAATCTTACATGAAATCAGGACCTTAGTGAGCTCAGTATTCGTGATAATCGGCTCGTTTTCACTATCATCCATTTCTTCACAGTCTACTACCATTAATTGAGTATCTCTCAATGACTGTGGTGATTGTTTGAGTATAATATTATCATTTATTATTTGAGAAACTGCAGCAGGTTCCTTGGGAACTGTAGGAAAACATTAATATTAATCACTTCATGGTAATACAACATTTATATTATATATTTCATAAAAATAATTGTTATGATTTGATGTCAAGGTGTTTTAATATCCTCATAATCTTACCTATTTCTGGTACACAATCTGAGTCTAAGACACTCTCCATCCCATCAACCGATAAGAGAATCATGTCTTTAACCTTTTCTTCACTTGGTGTGAGTACTGGGGCTGAGCTGGGTCCACCTCCGGTCTTGTACAACTCAGCCCGAATAGACGCCGACTTTTTTCTGGTCTCTCTCTTTATCCCATCATATTAAATTTTTAACGTTTTTGCGGTTCTGTATTGGACGCCACTAACACTATTAAATGATTGTTCAATGGCTTTCCAGCAGTTTTCTTTCTGTGACCATGTTACAGCGTCACTTTTTTATTTTCGATAGTATTTTTATTTTCTCCGATTAGTTTTATTAGTAAATCAGTTTCTTCGCGACTAAAGTTAACACTTCTTTCACGTTTCACCGACATTTTCAACAATAAATTATTATCCGGACTGAAACTTTTGCGATAAATGCTAGAATTGCGAGTCTGCGAGATCAGTGTTAAAAATTAACACGAAACAACGTGAACAATACACAATACGCTAGTACAATATTAGTCTGTGATACACAAGTAAACGACAGTAACAACAAAAATTACTTAAGGACTGTTTTGTTACTGCGCAGAGTTAGAAAACAATTCTCAACTTTTACTTATGAAATAAAATAATATTCGAAGTTTTAATAGTCCACTGACTCTATTATAACACAAAATGTAAGAAATAAACATAGTATTTTTAAGTTAATTAGATAAAAATCACTTATCATTTTACATAATCGTTGAAAGAAACGCGGAATTTGAATGTTGCCAGTCATGTTTTGAGTAAGTTTATAGTAGTTACTCTTCACGTTAAGAAATGGGCGTGGCGATTGTGAAACGCAGCGGAAGTTACCGAGAGGATTTAACGCCTCAGTAACTAACTTATCAAGTAGCTACTGATGAGTTTACTAAGACATTGTGAAACAGACCCTTAGTGATGTTTTGCTTGTGTTTTGTACCCACTGTTTTGCACTTTCGTGATTCACTAGTAGGGCTCCGTAGAATATCAGTGCCAGCAAGTCTGGTATTATGCTGAACGGGGTCCTATTACTGCCACGACCTGGTCTTCCCATGTTTTGTATAGACGTTAACGATATTTTATTTTATTTTTTATGTACTTACCATCTTTTTTTTAGCATGTGTGTACTTGTGTCTGGGTGTGGCAGCAATAAATCATTTTTCATTTCATTTCAAAATCATTTTTCATTTCATTTCATTTCATTACAACGCGTTAAGTGGACTGACAAGACCGATCCACCCAAGATTGGTGACCTCGTTTTGATCAAGGAGGCTAACCTTCCGCCACTCAGATGGCGCAGGGGGCGCATCCTTCGTTTGGTAACTGGGACTGATGGAGTTCCCCGATTTGCTGAGGTCTTGGTGGACGGTTCGATTTTGAGAAGAGCGGTTGCAACATTGTCACGTCTACCAACTGATTAGCGGACCGGTAGGCTGGTCCAGGCGGGTGGATGTCTGAAATAGAAATAGTTTTTATGATAAGTCAAATCGATTATATCCGTTTAGTTGCGTGTTACTTTGTGTATTGTAAATTTGGACTATGGTCACACTATGAACTGTCATTCACTTCCGTCCCCGGTATAAAAGTTTTTCTTCGCTCACGCAGTTTATTGTAATTTTGAGTTTTTGAGTTAAATATAGTAATTAACAACCTCGCAACCGTCGCTATATGAAGTTGTCCGACGAGGTTGTGAGCGATTGACAAAAGTAAATTAATACCTACGGTTTTGTCCTCTATTGGAATTATCACCCCTTGAAAGCACATGGGTGCTCCGGGAATCGTAGTGGTGTCGAAGTGAATTCGTGCCGTAAACCCTCTTGAATGCCGCCTGATCTAGTGCTGGCATCGGTAAACTGTGATAAAAGTCAAACTTGTGAATTATTGAACATTTGTAACTTATCGAACATTATAAAACTTTTGTGAATCCGCCAACGTGCATCGTGGTCTGAAGAAGGACGCCGATCTGGACCTCGAGTAGTGGTATTCATAACGATTTTCTTGTTATTTTGGCCAAAATTATGAGTTAATCTTATAGGTCCACTCAAAAACATCATCAGGAGCATCAGTGAAGATTTGGTAAGTTAATTAATATTGATAGTTGTAACTTGCATGTTCTTTGAACTCATCACTGTGCAACGCAGTGCATAGGTGTTTAGATCTTTGCCTTATCGTGGTCAGGTAGATGTAATACAACTTCCACTGCGCACTCTGAACAATTTCCTACCTGCCTACGGTAACTCTAAATAGCACCTTACTCGTCGAGAGAGTACAAATCAATCTCAGGCTTACTCTTAGTCTGGGTTAAGTTATACACAGCGTAACTATAAAACTTTTACTAAATATACTTCAGATTTGGATTTATCGGTGTAAGTCTTCGATCAACAATACTACGTGTAAGTGGAGTAAGTAATAATAATAATAAAGCTTTATTTAAATTCCACATTAGATTCGATTAGTTAATTAATTTAATTTAATATAATTTAATTTGATATAATTTAATTTAATGTAATTTAATTTAATATAATTTAATTTTAATTTTAGTTCTATTTTGATAATTAATAATTTTATATCTAGTCATGCAATTTCATGCGAACCCCCTCAGGGTAAAAGCCTCCCCCAAAGAATTCCATTTATCCCTATCTTTCGCAGTGTTCATCCAGTCATTTCCTGCAACGGATACAATCTCGTCCTGCCACCGGGCGACGGGCGACCTCTTTTCTTCACGCCATGCGGTCCTTTCCATTTTGTGATGTTAGTTGTCCATCTATTGTCAACGTATCTCCCAACATGGCCAGCCCATCTCCATTTGAGATTTTGAGAGAAGTGTAGAGCATCTTTCACCTTGGTTATTTTCCGAATTTTTATGTGTCTTACTCTATCTCGCAGTTTTATATTTAAACAGCTTCTTTCCATTGCCCTCTGAGTTGTTTGTATTTTGTGTCTTGCCTTGTGGTCATATATCCACGTTTGGCACCCATAGGTTAGACAGGGTAAAATTGTTGTGTCTAAAATTATTCTTTTTAATTTAATCGGTAATTACGATTTGAAAATTTCTTTTTGTGCCCAGTACTTTCTCCATGTAATAGCTACTCTCCTGTCTATTTCCTCTATGTTTCGGTCTTTTCTAAATGAAATTTGTTTTCCGAGGTAAATGTAGCTCTTTACGTACTCAAGTGGCTCTTGGTTAACCAGTACTGGCGTCATCTCGCTGTTCGTTATGATTTTTGTTTTTTCTAGATTCATTTCCAGGCCTACTTGAACACTAGCTGTCTGAAGTTCGTTCATCATTGTGTTGAGCTTATATGGACTTTCAGAGAACACGACGACATCGTCTGCAAAGCGTAGGTGGCTTAGATATTTCCCGTTCACATTAATTCCTTGCTTTGACCACGGTAAATCTTCCATTACATTTTGTAAGACAGCTATAAATAGCTTCGGTGATATAGGGTCTCCTTGTCTGACTCCTCGATTAATGCTGATCTTGGTGCCCACTCTATCTAGCCTGACTCTACTAGCACAATTAACATATATGTTTTTGATAATATTTATGTACTTGGCGTTTATATTTTGTTTGTTAAGTGCTTCCCAGATGCTATTATGAGAGATAGAGTCGAAAGCTTTCTTATAATTGACAAAAGCTGTGTAGAGCGGTTTTCTATATTCTACGTACTTTTAGATGACCTGTGTGAATATGGTCTATTGTGCTAAAGCCACTTCTGAATCCCGCTTGTTCCATGGGTTGGTATGAGTCTATTTGTGAGGATATTCTGTGTAGTAAGCAGGATGCAAAGAGTTTGTACAAGCAAGACATTAAGCTTATCGGACGGTAGTTTCCTATATCTTTAGGGTCGCCCTTCTTATATAGTAATATAATTGCCGATTCTGTCCATTGCCCTGGCACGATTTCTTCTTCTAGTATTTTATTGAAGAGTAATGTAAGGGGTGTTAATAAAAGTGTCCTACCGATCTTTATGCACTCATTGCTCAAACTGTCCGGTCCCGGGCTCTTATCTGGTTTTAAATTATTTATTTGTTTTAGGATTTCAGAATTCTACTCGGTAGCTCGGTACCTTTGGTTGATGTAATTCGATCCAGTGGTTTGGTCCAGACTCCAACAAATGCTCAGCTATGGCAGACTAGTTAATTTGCCGGTTTTTTACAGCTGCGATATGTTCCTTGACCCTTTCAGCGATGGTTCGTTTGGTCTGTCCGATATAGGAACTACATCAACAAAAGGTCTTATCTACCGATCGTCACTATTACTCCAGGATAGTTCATGAAGCGTTTGAAATCAAAAAGCATAAAAATTTCAACCGGGAGGATGGATACAGACTGTCTGCAACTTGGAATCCGGTAATCAACAAATGTAAACCCCGCCGCAGTAACACAGCTCATCAGTGTGTAGACGACATAAGTGTTGTGTGTCAACGTACCGACAGTTCGGATAAAAATAAAAATAAAAAACAAGTGAGGCTAGCTGCCGAAACCCGCGCTTCACAAGGACGACGCTGAGATGACATCAGTCCTGCCGCGACCAAAGCTGTTGTAAGACGGCCGAAGCGTCGGTAAAACATAGGTATTTATACCTTAAATTAATTAAATATCGCGAATAAGACCCGTTTTAATAAAATTGTATGATGTATTATTTTCTCACCATGCACAGTAACATTCACGTGTTTAACAAGCGGTGGTCCAACACCGTTGTCGGCGACGCAGCGGTAAAGTCCCTGGTGCGTGCGCGCCGCGGCCGCTGCAGACAATGAACCGTTCCGCGCACGTACCGCTCCCTCAGCTGCGCCCCACTCCGCTCCACCTAACTGCTCCCAATGCTCGCCTCCTTCGCCGCCTTCACCTAGTCCATAACCAGAGCATGAGCACTTTTCTTGGTTATAATTATTATATGGTTGCTCAATTTTTTCATCAACAAAAATGCAGCAATCTATGAATACAGCAATGGGAATGAGAGTGTGACTAGTCCCAATTTTTAACCATCTCTAAATTAAACAATCTATCTTAATATGATTATGGCCAATTGCTAAAAATCCTAAAATGTGATATAAGCTTTTCAGTAACATTATAGCAATAATAAGATGATAAGAATGCTGCAATGAAATTTCTTTTTCAAGATTACGGTTCACGCTTATTGCGCATATCGTAATCAATGAATAAGTCTCTAGAAATCTAGTTAATTTTTAAAGTATTTTTATTTGCTTTTAAGTTCAGTAGATTGCATTTTATGGGACGATTATCGATACCGTATAAATTTTGAAGTAATAAAAGAATATTACCTATACGTCTGAACCAAACAATAGTCGGTGAGGGGTATCCTTTGGCAGCACATTCAAGTAGCAAGGGTGCGCCGAGAAGTACAGCCGCGTCAAGAGGTTCCATTGCCCATGCCGGAGCCACTACACCGAACAATATATAATACTCCACTACACTTTAAATCCAATACGGTTTTTTGGGATAGTTTGTTACTTGGCGCATCTGATTTTACCAATGAAATAAGAGAAAGGGGCGGTGATTCTGGATCTGAAAATAGTAAGGTCTTCAGTATTGGAATAATGCCTTGACGGCGTCCTAGTGTGCACTGTAATCTAATCCCTCGGGTCTTCTGTCTCCTGGTGCTTTAATAGACAGTAGTTCAATATACCAGGTATCAAAGATTGAGATAGTGGGTGTCGTTACCATGCTTTGAAATATTTGATTGTCTTCTGTATTATAATTATTCAAAAATATCAGAAAGTCTACGCGAGGGCACCAACTGGTTACCAATATAAATAATACCTTTGACGCTGAGAGTGGCAGTGTAGTTGACAGTAGCGGCGTGGTTGGATACACGGCATGTATATGCACCGCTGTGACGCGCCGACAAGTCCGAGAACATTAGCAGCGAAAACTCGTTCAGGCTCTTCTCTTCTATCTGCATCAAAGTGTTATCTTATAATCCACCTACTCAAAATGCACAGTACTGCTAATGGAAAAAAATATCTGTAGCAGCCGAGCTAATTATGGGCTATGTCCTCAACTTGAAATCATGTTTGTGTATTCTTGGCAATGCAGAAGAAAAGTCGAAGGCAATTTTCAAGCGGCTGCTTATCATGAACTGCAGAGATCAATGCAAGGTGGTGTCTGAGGGGCTAATCACACACGACTCACGGAATAATATACGAACAAAAATCCTTCTTAATGCCTTAGATTTTACTGATCCATTGAGGCCATGCACGAACCTGAATTCAGTGAATTACTACTATATCCAATGTCTATTGTCAAGTTCATCACAAAAGTTTATTTGGTAGGTATCATTCTTGGTATTGCTAAAAATCCACATATATCTAGGTTTTTGAAAAAAGAGTTTTCGTACAGCACCTGTAGGTTAGATGGTAGTGGCGCGCCATCCTTTAGCCACGCGAAATACATTGTCTTGTCTCCCGATGATACTCCACACAGGACTTGTACAGAGCTGCCTTCTGTTAGCTCCGATGAAAACATGAAGGGCGAGATTTTTGGAGGGTCTGCAGGATAAAGACACTTTATGCACCCGCTTTTCATATACATTATTAGTAGCAATATTCGATATATTTTTTTCTGGAGACATGAAAGATTATCAATTTAACAGACAAAAGCTGTAGTACTGAATGTCAAGTAAATAGTCTGTACATACTGCGAACTTGTATATCAATATCTTTCCGAGCAGCAGGACCTGATGGCGCGGCGACAGCGCAGGCATAGTGGCCAGCATCAGCGGGCAGCGCCGACGTCAGTCGCAACTCAGCACCACGAGCGCTCACACGCCCAGTACCCGCCACGGCCACACTCGCGCCGCGCCACCACCACGAAATCGAACTAAACACCAACACACGTCAAGCAAATACCACACGTAACCCAAAGTAACAAAAGCTATATTTCTATTGAATTCCATCTCAATTGTGATTTTTGTTGTATGTACAAAATGTCTAGCAGTAGTGTATTAGAGGAATCATCCTATCAAAATGCACCTCTATGGACCTGATCGGATATCCGGCGTAGGGGCAGTAGATGGTGGCGTTGGCGCCGGCCACCACGCGTACCGGCCCCAGCGCGCGGATTGACGGCGGACCTGAGGAAACATATTCGTCAAGTAACAGACGCGTAAGGAACATGTGCATTGGGGTTTCCAAGACTGAATAGTATCACCGTGAAGGCACATAGCATGACGCTCTCACAAAAAATAATTACAAAATTATAAAAAAAGTCGTTAATTTGAAGGCGCTTTAGTATCTTATAACATTATCAATTACATTTTAGAAAAGAGAGACGTGGTCAGGTAAGTTACTGTTACTCTTTTGTCTCAGACATCATTCTGGGCTCTGGTGGACTTCTAATTCACAGATCTATTGTTGCGGATCGGCTGAAGGAACATCATAATGTATACCCTGTCAAAGAGAAAGATGACACAGGTATTCTAAATAATATACATTTTCAATAGATACCGTAAATATTAAGCCTCGCCGAGTGCTGCGCGTGTCCTCGCTCGTTGTGCGCGCGGCACGTATAGCGTCCTCCATCACCCACTGCTACGGCACTCATGTTTAACACCGACACTTCGTCACCAGTCACTGATGTCTCCGAGCTTATGAAGTACCTGCATTAATAGAAAAAAAAATCAGAATAGCTTTTTATGTTTTTATTTTTGGATAGTCAAATTCATGACTGTCACATACTGCCTGTGCCTTTCACCACTTATACGGATTTGTGCGTGTGGTGACGCATTACAAAGTGTATCTACCCTTTTGTTTTTCATTCCGTGGGTATCGTAAGAGACGACTAAGGAAAATACACAAATAGTAGTAATCTATGGAAAGAGACGGAAAACTCAGCGTCAAACTTAATACCGACCCGTCTGGCCAGCGTGGTATAGTAGGCCAAATCTTCCCAATGTATTGCAATGCTGTTGTAAGACAAATTAGTAGTGGCCTATCTCTAATAGTGGACTGTGAGGCTTTGTGATGACGATGATGATGAATTTAAGACATACAGCTAAAATCTCACGTATGCTCAAACCTATATATCTGTACAGGTTTGAGCATACGTGGAATTTTCACCTGCATGTAGTGAAGTTCTATAGCCTGCACATATATGAAGTGCGTGAAAACAAAAGTATGCATGAAAGTATAAATCAATAGGTTGCGGATGTCCCGATGCAAACACGAGACTGGCAAAACGTCCATTATCTACTTATACTCGTACATGTATCAATAGTTTTAAGTGATGCAATTTCCTTTAACAGCGTGCAGCGTGATCTACTGCTTACTCCGGGACTTTATTAGAAGACTATCTGTTTCCCGCAGTTTCATCCGCGTTTCTTTCGGTATATTGACATCAGTGCAAATTACAGCCTATAATTAGTCCTAGAAAGTTCAGCTATCCCAGAGATTATCCCGGACAAACATTTTAAACAGATTGTTTAAGACTTGATATTATGTGACTAACTAAAACATACTTATTTTGAAATCACACACTGACCCTCTAATTTTATTTATATAAATAAATAAGAAACAGTTGACAAAACTATATCAAAATTCTCGAATACACCATGATTGTAATCACATCAATGATGGTCAATAATTATTATAGTAGTTACTACCACCGCATTAATGAACATTAATGTACATTATTAGCGGCCACGACAGAATTGGGTCAATGTAACAATGTTGAGAATGTTATAAACTAGCTCTTGTGACAGCCGATATTCGCTCTTCTAATTACGGAATAGTAGAAAATATGGACGCTTCTGACTGCCAAGCATGTGACATAAAGCTAGTCGTTCGGCTTTGTGAATTTCTGAAAATATGCAAATGTTGTCAGAAGATTAAAATATTTTGTTTTGTGAACTTCTCACCACACGCAAATATAGATGGATTATATTTTGTTACGTTGCTGGACACAACATCAATCTATCTTGAATTACTTGCTAGAGTTAGTTTCTACTCTATATCCTTTCCGAGTCGTAGCTGTCTTATAAGTCAGCTGCTAAAACAATCCTATTATGGAGGAGTACGCATTGCGAACGTGACACTAATGTAAATGTAGAATTACTACGTTGGTAAGTAATTTATAGAATAAAATATTTATGACTGCACGCTTCGCGTAGTGGCCGTCTCGTCGCTTGACACTGCCGAGCCGAGTGTTGTGGGTTCGATACCCACACGATACATCTTTTTGTGATCAATTAGTTGCTGTTTCGAGTCTGAATGTCCATTATGTCCGTTGATTGTATGTTTGTGAAGTACCCCGCGTCACAGGATGACTGAAATACGCGATGTGGCTGAAAGTAACTGAACACACATATGCCAAAAATCAAGTTCAGTGGCATGACCATTAAAAGGAATTTAAAATAAGTCCAGCAGTGGCCTACAGACTAATAATAATGATGATTATTTGTTTACCTTTTTTTTTTTTTTTTTTTTTTTTATTTAAATACACCTGTGTTGTGCTCGGTACTGATTGAGTGGTTGATCGTCCAACAACCAGGTGAACCGCGGCGGCGGGGTCGCGGTCGCAGCTCAGCGTAGTGACACTCCACCTCCAAGGCATAGTGCCTGCTCTATAAACCTGAAGCGTAGCTCCGGGGCTGAATCTGTTACATGTATATGATTACCTGTGTTGTGCTCGGTACTGATCGAGTGGTTGATCGTCCAACAACCAGGTGAACCGCGGCGGCGAGGTCGCGGTCGCAGCGCAGCGTAGTGACACACCACCTCCGAGGCGTAGTGTCTGCTCTGTAAACTTGAAGCGTAGCTCCGGGGCTGAATCTGTTACATGTATATGATTACCTGTGTTGTGCTCGGTACTGATCGAGTGGTTGATCGTCCAACAACCAGGTGAACCGCGGCGGCGAGGTCGCGGTCGCAGCGCAGCGTAGTGACACACCACCTCCGAGGCATAGTGTCTGCTCTATAAACCTGAAGCGTAGCTCCGGGGCTGAAACTGTTACATGTATATGATTACCTGTGTTGTGCTCTGAACTGATCGAGTGGTTGATCGTCCAACAGCCAGGTGAACCGCGGCGGCGGGGTCGCAGAAGCAGCGCAGCGTAGTGACACACCACCTCCGGGGCGTAGTGCCTGCTCTATAAAAGTGTAGTATAGCTCCGGGGCTGAATCTGTTACAAGAAAATAATGGAATTTTATTATATACATACTACCTTCGTTGAAGAATATATTTAATTATACTAACTTGGATTTCGTCGGATTTCGATCAGTTTCAATGATGTCTGATAAATTGCTGTTAAATTAATTTTTCAAATAGAATAAACAAATCTCGTGCCTATTTTGAATTAATCTGGAATGTAACATAATGGCCTGGTGGCGTAGCGGTAGTATAACCGACTGCTTCGACGAAGGTTGCGGGTTCGATTCCGGCTCAAGTCAAATATTTGTGTGCATGAATATGGATGTTTATCTTGGTCAGGGTGTTTCTATGTATAATATATATGTGTTAAGAAAATCATCATCATCATCATCATCAGCCTTTAACAGTCCACTGCTGGACTAGGCCTCTCCTTTGAAAGGAGGAATTGGCCTACTATTACCACGCTGGCCAAACAGGTTGGTATAGGGTTTGTATCAAGTTTTCCTTCTCTTACAGTGTTGTTCTCTGCATAATATGCTCCCTCTGTCGGCTCTTACGACACCCATGGGATGATATGGGGTGGTGACATTTGTATGTTAAGAAAAATAGAAGGATATAATTATGTATGTTTACCTTTTGTCTAGTACCCATGTGTTACAAGCTCTGCCTAGCTTGGGACTAGATGGTGTTGTGTGTATGTGGTAGAATATTATTATGAGGCCTATCCAGTGGTGGTGATCCACCAAAAAATACACACAAAAGGCAAATAACACAGATTATCTTTCAAGATAGACTCATCATCGTCCTAGCGTGAGATCCCACTTGCATCCAATACTTTTCGCCTTAGAGCCCGGGGTCCGCTTACTAGTCTAACCAGATTTGACGGAATATCAGCTTTTCTACAGAGCGACTGTCGTCTGACCTCCGCAACCCAAAGGCATAGCGATATTCCATGGTTTAGACTAGTATCAGTTTATTTGAAACCTCAAGTAAACTGACTCCCCGTAACGACTGTCAAAGATCTTCATGACAGCTGGGACCAACGGTTTAACTTGCTCTCCGAGGCACGAGGCAAGCGATGATTAACAATTTAATACGCACTTAACTTCGAAAAGTCATTGGTGCGCGCCGTGGATTTGAACCCGATACCCTCTGCATAGCAGTCTGTTGGTATATCCACCCGACTATCGCAGCCTTGATTGCCTTGGTCTTTCAAGAAAGACTATAATATAATAATATCATGACAAAAGTGTAACAACTTGAGATAAATCTTCTAATTTATTCATAATCGAAATAACAAAGACAAAGTTAAGCGACTACAGTATATTACGTAGAAACAGTTCAAGAATATTCAACAAACATTTTTACTGGTTTTCTTCTCACTTCGTGCCAGTAAAACGTGTGTATGAATATATTTCCACGGCTTTCTTATACCAGAATACTGCTGTTTATTAGTGCTTAAACGCGACACTGATACCAATGTATATATATGTTCTGTTCTCTTAGAGGAAATATTCGGCACTTATAAGTACGTAGGATTTAGCACCGCAATTAAGATGCTAAAAATAACAGGCTCGATAATATAATGATAAAATACTGTGAATAACAGAAAGGAACGAAATTATCAGCAGATCGCTGCACTGATCATTTACTTGCCTTTGATAAGCGAATCATTGCAAATAATTATAGTTTCCGGTCGGTCTATTACATTTTCTCAATTCTTGATCGGTTTGAATGTCCAATATGCTTTGCGCCCACGAAGAAGCTGCTGACCCGTGTCTGTACACGTGCGTGAAAACAAGTCGCAGCAACACACGTCAATGTTACGACCGTATCGTTCGAACATAAGGCCTACCCAGACATATTATCTCCCCAGTGTTAGGTTCAGCTCATTTTTCACGAGCATGGCCTATCGGTGTTCAGTATCTTTATGTGCCTCGAACCACCCGAGACCGACGTCGTTAATTATTATGAAGTTTTATTTTACGCCCAACCTTCCCCTTTATTTTAAGCAACCTGAAACAGCTCGTTATCTCTGGTGGCGGATTTTAAATTACTGCGTTAACGGTCTGTAATTAAAAATGAAATAATGTTTGTTAGCTTATTCTTTACAAGCCCACAAGGTTATGTTCGGTGTTTGGTTTACCCCAAAGCTGTAAAGAGGTCATTATACTTTTTCGGAGCCTTTTTTGATCAGCTTGAATGAATCAAGTCGGCTGTTGGAGTACTGCTAACACTCACTTAAAATAACCAGTGTCGTTCATAATTAGTACCTACCGCTTACTTTGATTAGTGAGAGAGTACCCATCTTATCTATGGTCTTCTCTTTATTTATGGTCAAATAACTCAAACAATATTTTTTAACAGGCAAAGGCCAATCTACTAAAAGCTAAAAGAATTAAATTTGTACTGTCGTTTTTTTATGAGATATGCACCAAAGGAAGGTTTTGTCAATATTCAACCCCTGAGCAGGTAAAATAGGTGTTGAAAATTAAGAGTGGAAGGGCGAAACCGCATGCATTTTAGGCAAGTAATTTTGGGGCACCACAGTCACGGAAAGCTTTCGCGTGGTCATGGCTCCTGTATTTACCGAAACATCGTATAATGATGAGAACTGTAATTCTAGGCTTTTCCGTTTAATACGACAGCATAATAACTGTGATAAAATACGCCTAATACTACTATAGTTTGATTTTGCTAATGCAAGCTAATGTCTTCCTCACTATTGCTAAATTCAATAATTCAATTAAAAGCGTGTTCGGTCGTATATATATATATACACCGCTATTTTTTAATTAGTACAAAAACTTTAAGGACAGATTAGCGAAGATATTATTATCATATATGTGACGTAAGAATTTCATAATATCAATAAAGAGCAAAGTTATTATCATTTGTTTATTGTAGAAAATCTCACTACAATCATAGTCATATTTTACAATCCATTCACTAATTCATTGATAATATTCCATCCTGCTCATTCGCATTCTCTCTGTCGCACTTATGATGTAGGTAGCCATAGAAAATAAAATGAAGAAAAATAATAAATGTAGGTAGTTATTTTTTAATTTTGTTACTTCTACCCTCTCCTTCATACTTCATTCGGGCTTAGGACCGGTAAAATTTATCGTTTAACAAGTAATTAAATACGGAGGTATGTAATTAGAAAGCAAACAAATATCAAAATAAAAGGTGTTCTGGACTAAAAGAAAAGAGTAATTTTGGCGTATTTATGAAGTTAGAATCATCTGCTATTTACAAATATTATTTTATCATCATCATGTCAGCCTAGAGACGTCCACTGCTGGACATAGGCCTTCCTCAAGGTGTGCGGAGAACACAGACCGATTTTGAGCCGCCCGCATCAAATTATTATTTACTTAAGTACGTATTATATACTAAACTTACAAGTATTTCCAATGTCCACCACCGTTGTCAAAAGCATCCAATATGCACTGTTTTAATTGTTTGACACTGACCGGATCACTTTTGTACACTCACAATAAGATGTCCATGGATACATAGCTGCACTCGCGATTTTTTCACTCAAAAAGTACGCACGAAGCAAAGCTACATACTCCCGTGATATGAACTGATATGATAGGCCATCGCGTCGGGCAAACGTAGACAAACAATTAACTTTTGCAACGAATTTAGATACACTCACTTTTGCTAGCAATTTAGTACTGTTTCTCGCATCGTCGGGGCGTGGCGCAGGCGCAGAGGGGAGGGGGGGAGGGGAATTTATCAATGGTTCATTTTACTATGATACTCGTAGTACTCGGGTCGGTCATAGTATTAGTATTGCAGTTACCAATTATCACGTATTTTTGTGGACAGTTTTGAGACAGTTTTGGGACTTAGTGTTTTTATTTTTTAACTACATAAATATGATCAGTTAAAGATACTTAGTGCTGTGTTAAATTTTTTGTACTAATTAAAAAATAGCGGTGTTTATATATATATATATATATATATATATATATCTATATATCTATAGTATAAAAATGAATCGCAAAATGTGTTGGTAAGCGCATAACTCAACAACGCCTGGACCAATTTGGCCAATTCTTTTTTTTAAATGTTCGTTTAAGTTCAAAGATGGTTTTTACGGTGAGAAAAATTCTAATAATTGCCGGAAAACCCCTGAAAACAGCCCTTTTCTTTTTCCCATACAAACGTTTTCTAACTAAAACGTAGAGTCAATTTGAGCTTTATTGCTATTGTATAAAGTTAATATTAAATTACAAGCACTCACTGTTGTTTAAACAATGTTGGTATGTTCCTAACGTCAAAGAGTCAATTTGCACTTTATTACCGCTATACAAAGTTCAAATTCAATCAAATCTATCAAAACAGTGCGCAGCGTTGGAGCACAGAATACATCGTTAGAGGATAAACAAAAAAAAAAGAAAACGAAACTCAAAAAGAGAGTTTTTATTATTTCATATCCCTATTTTACATACCTACATACTACATTAGTACGGCTTGAAGGATTTGACTCCAAGCCAAACAACGAACTGTCAATGTCAGTGTTTCTCTAAACAACTCATTGACATTGGTAATGGCAAATTTTCATGTTATAAATAATAGACATGTTGCGCGCCCAATCGTCCAATGCATGATGCTTTTAACCAAGAGTTGAATCGAGAAAAACTGTATGATCTCAACATTTTGAAAGAATTAATTCAAACAAATCTTCCACTGTTGAATGAACAACAGAAGTATGTATTTGATACTCTTATGAAAGTAATAAATGATGAAACTGGAGGGATTTACTTCTTAGATGCACATGGAGGTACAGGAAACCTTTTTTGATTTCATTAATATTAGCAACGATTCACTCACAAAATAAAATTGCACTTGCACTCGCTTCGTCGGGAATCGCAGCAACTTTGCTTGAAGATGGTCAAACAGCCCATGCCCAGCATTAAAATTTCCATTAAATTTGCAAAGCAATGAAACTCCAACCTGCAACATTTCGAAGAACTCTGCAATGGCAAAGGTCTTGCAGCAATGTAAATTAATTATTTGGGATGAATGCACGATGGCACATAAAAAATCTTTGGAGGCTTTAGATAGAACCTTAAAAGATCTACGGAGCAAGCATAACCAATTTGGTGGTGCAATGATTTTATTAACAGAAGATTTTCGTCAAACATTGCCAATGATTCCACGATCAACACCAGCTGATTAACTCAATGCATGTCTAAAGTCCTCCAATTTGTGGAAACATGTCAAAGGAGGTACTTCATTTAAGCAAGAATATTATGCGTGTCGAGTTGTAAAATGACAAATCTGGAAACATATTCTCCAAACAACTCATTGACATTGGTAATGGCAAATTTCCTATAGACATGTTGACTGGCTGCATTAACTTTCCTCAAAGTTTTTGTCAGTTAACATACATACATATCGTCACGCCTTTTATCCCCGAAGGGGTAGGCAGAGGTGTATTTCTACACCCACTTTTCGCCAGATATACTTTAGTCCCACGTAATAAGGGGCGAGCCTATTGCCGTACCGGGCACATTTCCAGACTCCGTGCTGCTACTGAGAATTTCGTGACAGAAAAACCCAATAACACTGCACGACCCAGGAATCGAACCCGGGACCTCCCGATCCCACGCACACATTTATGCCGCGAGACCAACGAGGCAGTTTTTGTCAGTTAACTCGATCAAGAGATGAACTTATTCAGAAGGTGTTTCCAGATGTTTCTCAAAACTACAGAAACCATGATTGGTTGAGCGAACGAGCTATATTGGCTGCAAAAAACATAGATGTAAATGAATTGAATTTAAAAATTCAAGAAAAAATTACAGGCGAATCGAGGATATATAAATCAGTTGATTCGGCTACTAACCAAGATAATGTAGTGAACTATCCACCAGATTTTTTAAACTCGCTGGATTTGCCAGGATTGCCACCTCACAATCTTCAGTTAAAGGTTGGATCGGTAGTTATAATGTTGCGAAATATCAACCAACCGCGTCTTTGCAACGGCGCACGGTTAGCGATAAAAAAATTTCTTAACAACGTGATAGAAGCAACTATACTGAAAGGAAAGTATGAAGGAGAAGACGTTCTCATACCACGCATCCCAATGATTCCGACTGATGTGCCAGTACAGTTAGGCAGTACGAAGTCTGCCGGATCAGCTAGTATATATATATATATATATATATATATATATATATTTTTTTTTTTTTTTTTGAATGATGAATACGAGGATTTTCACTGGTTTGCCAAAACAATAGGTTTAAGAAAATAGTACTATCATGACAAGTTGGAATCAGTGATGATAAGCATGAGACAACATAATTACGTTCATAAAATTGAGACTAAAGTGGTTTAAGCAGCTGCTTCATCGCGAAACACTGTGCTGTAATTGGTTCGATTCTCAAACGCGATCTATGATTAAATTGACAAATGTTGCATTATTACTCAGCACTTTACTTTCAGCAGTAAACAATAAGTGCAAACTTATGGGAGCAACTAAGTAGTATGCAAAGTAGATGTGAGGAACATTAGTCTAGCCTGCGCTCTTTCAATTAATAACAGTCAGTTACGACTGACAATTATTAATTGAAGTGCTGGCTGCTAGGTTGTCCACAGAGGAGCTAAGTAAAAACGGTATAGTCAGTCAAATATCGCATAAAACAGTTACTACCTATTTCATTTCTTTTTATAGTTTTGAGAAATAAGGATTTATTTTGAGAAAACTTTGCGTTAAAACACCGTATTTAGCACAAATATTGATGTATTTGTGCTAAATACGAATAAAATGATAATAATTAATATTTTTTTACCTATTGGATATTTACCACGTACCTTTGTTTCGAGTTACCGATATTTCGACACTGTTTTATTTGGTTGTGCGCGCAATAAACGAGTAAGAAAGCAGTGAAACCGTTTTAATACATGTTCGTAACATTCATCCATGCGCAATACTTCAGTACATCCGTGAACATGGCTCCTGAAACAGTGCCGAAATATTGGTTAATCGGAAAAAATTAAGTGGTATATATGTAGCAGGCAGCGATAGTCGAGTGGATAAACCAACAGACTGCCATGCAGAGGGCATCGGGTTCAAATCCACGGCGCGCACCAATGACTTTTCGGAGTTATGTGCGTATAGAATTGTTCATTATCGCTTGTCCCGTGCCTCGGAGAGCACGTTAAGCCTTCGGTCCCGGTTGTCATGAAGATCTTTGACAGTTGTTACAGGGCGTCAGTACCTTCTAAATAAACTGACACTAGTCTAAACCATGGAATATCGCTATCCTTTCGAGTTGCGGAGCTCAGACAGGCAGTCGCTCCGTGGGAAAGCTAATATTCAGCCAAATCCGTTTAGACTAGTGAGCGGACCCCAGGTTGAAACTGGGATAACGCTAAGAGAAAGAAGATATGTAGCAGGCAAAAATGTTAAAATAATATTAATGACCACGAAAGTTAAAGTACATTTGCGATAAGCGACACCCAAATTATTTCCTTTTTAATTTAAGAGTTCGATGTCTAATGTATTCGTAGATAACGTTTTAACAAGAGAAAACTGTATTGTTTTAAAGAACAATGCCCATTTTTCTTAGAGACGCCGGCCCAGATGTGGACAGTCAAAAATCGTAGTAGTTGTTATTGCATTCGATAAAAGAGTGTTGAACTAGAATTTTGAGATTGATTAGAGGTCCATCACATTCATAGATTTATTACAAGAAGTACTTTTATATGCTCACAAAACATTAGGTGAGTACCCACTTTTATTAGGATAGTTAAAGTATTTCGTAGTTTTGCGTAGAAAGGAATGAGTTAATCATTTGGTTAGGGTAGAAATCCGAAAGAAAAAGCCAGAAGTCGTAAAAGATCCAAAAACATAAAAAGCATTCACAATGTGCATGAGCAAAACAAATAGGTAACAAACAAAATAAACTGAATATGACATTATTGACCTTTACTTAAGAGTCATAAAAGTGTTGCCATTTTACAGTTTTAAATGATTTTGATTAATCGATATGGATTTCGGACATAGGTTATCCGTATATTTGGTTCAAAATCGAATTTATTTGTAGTTAATCGCATATATACCTTAAAAATACACACATTTGTTTAAGGACCAAGTAGAGATTTGCTATTAACTCAAATCATTTTGAGTTGAGAAAACGTAAAATCGATAAAGAAGGAGTGATCATCGATTTAATATTATGATTTCTTTACTGGCAATTTCTGATCTATTATGTGTTGGCTATTTAGACGTTAACACATCTTTTTAAACCTATTTATTGAATAAGTTTCTCAGCACACCTTTAGTAATGCCTATAAATTAAGTTATAAATAAAAAGGATTATTCAACAACTAATTGAAACTTTATTGTGCTGTTCATGAGTTCCAAACTGGGCCAGAAATGGGCATTGTTCTTTGTAAAAGTCAAAGTTTTTAAATC
The DNA here is from genome assembly GCA_944739405.2 of Euclidia mi. Classification (NCBI taxonomy): domain Eukaryota; kingdom Metazoa; phylum Arthropoda; class Insecta; order Lepidoptera; family Erebidae; genus Euclidia; species Euclidia mi. Next base: position 9,280,601 of record OX123189.2, read on the forward strand.
AGTCTTTCAAGCAGAAGCAAAAAAATATGATTTATTTTAAAGTTTTAGCCGTTGATTGTATTATGACGGCCGCAGATTGCCATTCGATTAACCAGCCGGTACCCGACTACAGTGGTTTGTTTGTATGTTTTGATTTTCGTGTGAGTGTGTGGCCAACTCTGGTGTTGGAGTTTTCAGACCGCCCGAAGGCCTCCGACATGGCCTTACGATCCTTATCTTTTCTCCGAAGCACGGTAGCGCTCAGATGTAAATGCCACACACGGTCACCCATACAAGTGATGACCTGTGCAAGCTTTGCTTGACTTTGGCGGTCTGTTACAAACGGCAAGCCAAGTCTCGCTATGAGCGCTACCTACACTGGTACTCCGCGGGCTTAAACCCAATACTGTCCGCATGACATTCTGTTGGTATCCCACTATGCCATCATTGCCTCAGACGATAAACATTACACCACCCCTCTTTTTACTCCTAAGGTTAAAAATAGCTCTTGATTAGTGCATTAGGATTCAATCCTATCTCATGTAGGTATATTTTATAATTTGGCCAAAATACACAACACCTAAATGAAACAAGAATTTGAAAATCACTCAACTCCTTGTCACGTATGGGGATCGAACCCACTATACGACGCTGTACTAAATTTAACCATTGCATCATGCGTGTGGTCATAGACCCTAACTGGTGCAAAGATTTCATATAAAACAAGCGAGGTTATCGCGATGCGATGGCTGCGCAAACGCTAGTATGTAGGCTCTAAGAAAATACGAATACCGAATGTGTGTTTCTTTCTCTTTCCAACATTGTGACATTTTCATTTGCTTATAGCTCACCTACTCTTTCTATTTACTATCGACTATATTACGCTTCCCTCACGTTGTGTATACGTGTTCCTCGAGCGTACGCTTATCGTATTATCGGTGGGCGTTCGGCGTTAACTTTGTACTACATAGTAAACGCCAGGCTTTGTCTACCTACCCTAAATTTTCAAACTTTATTTTAGGGTGGAACATTGGTGTATACGTCATTAAAGGAATCCACAGTCAACATTTCATATTACCAGTTTCAGTAGTTTGGGATGAGGGATGGTATTATGTCAGTGAGGATAAATAAGTTTGCAAACATATATGATGACTGAATTTTCCTGTAATTGCCGCACCAAGCTACTAGAAAATAAAAAGAGAAACTAGTACAAAATTAACTTTTTTTTTTCTCCATATCGACGCTACGAACTTTTGGTTGGCTCGCCTACTCTGTCTACACTATAATATTGGGTTGGGATAGAGAGGTCGGGTTTGGTGCGAACCAGGCTTTGTCTGATACCTGCACATAGGCGGCTCTGAGGGTGTATGTATGTATACCGTGGTCGCTTTCAATCTGCACTGGGGTGACAGAATGGATTCGGCAGCACTCAGAGTGACAAAGCAGCCCTGTTTAGGGAGACACTGCTTTCCCTGCTCAGCCAGGGAGAGGACTAGAAAAGGTGTCCTAAAGAAATGCTCACCCCAACCTCTGAGATGGTAGTAACCACGGCTGCCTCTGCATCTAATTTTGACGTGGTCGACGTAACAAACATAATAAGAATAAAACAACACACTTTCCAAATTTATGACGTTTGGCGCGTGGAACGTACGAACACTTCTTGACAGTGTTACCAATGCCTGTCCTGAGCGGATAACCGCTATTGTAGCTCGAGAACTTCGTCGTTATAATGTAGATGTAGCAGCTCTTAGCGAAACACATCTTGCTGATGAAGGAGAGCTGGTGGAACACGGCGGTGGATATACATTTCTATGGAAAGGTACTGCAGTCACTGAACCGCGGCGGTCTGGCGTTGGCTTCGCTATCAAAAACCAGCTTTTGAGAAATCTCCAGGAATATCCTGTTCATATTTCTGATCGCGTGTCCACGCTACGCTTGCATCTTGACCATGACAATTATCCTAATGTCATCAGTGTCTATGCTCCAACGCTGGACAAGCCTGATGACATCAAGGACAAATTTTACGAGGAGCTGGCACATTGTCTAGAAAGCGTACGGCCCAGTGAACAGATCTTATTACTGGGTGATTTTAATGCCAGGGTCGGGCGTGACTATGAAGCCTGGCCTAAAGTTTTAGGCAGACACGGAATAGGCAACATGAATAGTAACGGTCGATTGTTGCTTAGTCTTTGTGCTCAATTCGATCTGGCTATAACAAACACAATGTTTCGACTTCGCGCCAAGCACAATTGTACGACAAAGAGACAAAGCAAGAAGAAACCCGCGTAATGCGAGGAGCTCACCGCTGGACTGACCACCGGCTTGTTGTCACTAAACTGGATCTCTGCCTACGTCTTCCTCGTAGATCAGGAAGAGCGAAACTTGCGTATCTAAACGTAGACAAGCTTCAGAATCTCCAGACTAGACAACAGTTTGCTGAAACCTTAGCTAGTATGCCACTATCCACAGGGTATGGTACGGGGGATGTAGATGCAAGATGGAGAGCTTTGTCTTCTCATATTTTATCGACCGCTCAAAATACTTTGGGGGTAAAAATACGCAAAAATGAGGATTGGTTTGATGAGTATTGTACTTGAAGTCGTAGTCCGGGAGACCTTGCAAATATCATCCGAGGGAATTCGAATCCGATTTCGAACTGACGGCAATCTTTTCAACCTAGCCAGATTTAAGGCTCGCACTAAAGTATCGTATGCACTGATTACTGAAATCGTGTATGCTGACGACCTATGTTTCGTCGCGGAGTCCTTGGGTAGCCTGTAACAGCTAATGTCTGATTTTCACCAGGTCTGCCAAACATTTGGCCTGAAGATCAGTGTCAAGAAGACGGAAGTAATGTCCTTAGATATTAGTGGCCCTGAGACACTGACCATAAATCTCGGCGAGGACACACTAAAGCAGGTAGATAAATTCCGTTACTTGGGGAGCACGATTACATCAAAGTGCGACCTTGATGCCGAGATCAATGGTAGAATCGGTGCCGCCGCTGCAGCGTTTGGCAAGCTGGATGCCAAGGTATTCCGTTGTCATGACCTTAAACTGGCTACAAAAATTTCGGTCTACATGGCAATAGTACTGCCTAACATCTTGTACTCCGCGGAGACGTGGACTGTGTATCGCCGGCCTATCCGCGCACTAGACAAGTTCCACCTCAAATGCTTACGCAAAATACTTAACATCCGATGGTATGACCGTGTGCGGAATACCGAAGTGCTGCGACGAGCCAATGTTGGTTGAATTGAGGCTTATCTAATGCGAAGGCAGCTTCGATGGTGTGGTCAGGTGTCACGTATGGTGGAGGACCGAGTGGCTAAGCGCATCTTTTATTCCGAACTAAAGGAGGGAAAACGGAAACAAGGTGGTCAGTTCCTCCGATATAAAGATGTGCTTAAACGTCACATGAAAAAATGTAATATTGAGCCCTCGCAATGGGAAAGGCTAGCGGCTTCGCGTTCCGATTGGAGAGCTCTAGTCCAAAACCAAGTTTCTGATTTCGAGGAACACCGTCGCTCGGAGCTTGACTCTAGGGGCGACGAACTGAGAGCCCAATCTCCTGTGGCAATCAGTTATAATTACAACAACGGTGTGCTCACATGCCCGCAATGTTTGCGTATCTTCGCAAATAAGTGTGGCTATTGCAGTCATATGAGAGCACATCAGCGACAACTTTCTACACGGAGTTGAAGTAGTCGCCGTGACCGAAATCGGTCTGGAGAGAGTAGTAGTAGTAGTAATATTATAAAGGGGAAAAATTTGTATTTTTGTTTGTTTGTAATGGATAAACTCAAAAACTGGACCGATTTTAAAAATTATTTCACCATTAAAATGCTACATTATCTGCGAGTAACAAAGGCTATATTTTATTTTAAAAATAATAGGGGTCCGTAAGATATTTGGGTTTTTCGGGTACGCGAAGTAGTTCTCTCAGGACGCGGGTGTAGATGTAGATAATTAGATAATTGAAGTTAAACTTCAAACTTAAATGTGAAGGGCCGAACAAACCGAGAACTAAATGAAATACTAGAGTTATTCCGGCCTTGTCTTCCAGATAAATTTAGAATTGGGTACAATATTGGTTTGAGTTATCTGACAAATAAAGCTTATCAGTGGGTGCAACTGGCGATGGTTAATTTGTTTCAATTTATCTTTTGTTCTGACACCAAAACAGGTGTTGCTATTACATTACCTAAAATACTTGCATGTATCTAATAATAAAACTGTACCTGCACCGCAGTTTGGCGCGCTTCTATAATTATATTATGTAACTATATCATTCATAGGTATATTTATTAATTTTTTTTTATTTATGCAACTAAGTATGTGTGTATATTTTCACTAATTAGATAATCTATATATATATATAAATCACTACACATCACACAATATACATTCACTGAAACACCTCACACGGATTGCATGTTGTGATCGGCACGGCGATGGTTGCGCATCCGGGATGTCCGGAAGGGGCTGGAAGAATACCAGCGTCCGGTATGCACTAGCATCACTGGACATAGTGCTGATCCAGCCACCTTTTTTGGCCAGCGATGGGACACATACCCCACTATATTATATTGTAATTGCTTTTTTGTTTCTTTTTTGTTTTTTTTTTTTTGGTTTTTATTTATTTATTTTCTTTTATACATATAAATGTTCTATGTTTACTAATTGTTGTATATGTACCTACCTACTTGCTTTCTATTATGTGTCCTATGTGCTGTTTCAAAATAAATTTTTCTTTTTTTTCTTTTCTTACCTACATACGATTGATGGACAGTCGATATTTTGATCTTCTCAAATTCTGCTTCAAAAAGTGCTGAGTCTATTCATATAATTCAAGTCGTTTACGACTACAAATAAGCTTATTACATAACTTATAACAAGAGGAACTACAAAATATAATATTAAATATTTCGTCCCTAGATGTCCTCCTTTACTATTAAAGGTCAACGCTCATTAGAGCCACCCGGCACCCACTCCGCGAGTGGATGTCGCGCGGTCAACCAGCGGACCGCGCGCCGTCAACGAGTGAACGCCGCGCGGTCAACCAGCGGACCGCGAGCCGTCAACGAGTAAACGCCGCGCGGTCAACGAGTGGACGTCGCTTGGTCCACGAATTTTCGAATAGTCTGTTAACAATTGGCACTAGGTCTACACGTGTGTTTCGTAATGCCAAATTTTACAAACGTTGAATTGGCACTCTATTTTATATCAATTAACTTTTTCAAGTAATGCAATGACTACACACAACTAGATACTAAACTTACGTGTATAAATACACCTACTAACTACAAATTTTAACATAAGGTATGCTCATGAAAAACACTACCTAAAATATTTTTAATTCTGCCGGATTATATTACCTGCCAAGTAATGAAATTGTTAATGATTTCCCCGACATCACCAACTGCGACAGCCAGTGTTGCCAATAAAGGATTACTCGTAAGAACATAATATATTTTTGAGTAAAAATAAGAGTATCATTTACACGGTAATTAATAATTAAAAATACCTTAGAAAAGAACACGGTAGTAGCTTATTACCGTAGACCGTGTCTTGCTCAAAATTACCGTGCATCAACGGTATTTACCGTGTATCTGGTAACACACGGACGTGAATCATTCGCGGGCAGCGCGCGGTCTGCTTCGGACCCGCGCGTTGGCGACGAGCCGTCAACGCGCGGCAAGCATGCGAGCAGCGAGTTGCCACCGAGCCGTCCACGCGCGGACGGCGGGTGGACCACCCGCCGCCGGCGCGTGGACGGCTTGCGACAGAGGCGATCCGGTGACGCTACGGAGTTGATGTAGTGAGCGCATACCCATACAAATCCATATAAAGAATACTAACCGCACGAGGCGAGGCGGTGCGGAGTGGGTGCCGGATGGTTCTAATGAGCGTTGACCTTAAGAAGCTTGAAAATCTTAGTCTTCCTGTAAAATCCGTTGTACTTAAACAGCATTGTTTGTTCGTTCGTTTATTCGTTTTAACAACAAAAGCGCCCAAGAAAATGCCGGGAACCATTTTCTGAATACAATTTATACATGTTTTCTTAGTAAGCACATTGTGTGTTGACTTTATTTATTATTTTATTCAGACATGCCGTTGAATGGAGACGCTGCGCGACAATACCTTGGCTCCTCCCTTCCCGTACCGCACTGAGTGAAGGGGGGCAGTGGGGTAGAGTATTGTTCGCGTCCGGAGCGCACACAATGGCGCGAGGACGTTTCAACAAATGCCGAACGCTGATTGATTCCGACTCCAGTTCAGACGACACTACATTGAGATTGATTGTGTTCCTATTCTGCCCCACCTCCCCCGCACCCTCCGTATACACACCCTACCTCGCCCTACGCGCGACAGTGTCATAACGCTAAGTATTATCGACACTCAGACGCAATATGATATCACCATTCGCGCTTTCATTGTGTTTTGTCATTGATATCCTAGTCTTTACACAAATAATCGCTTTTGTAAAGTATATTCTCACTAGAATCAGTAAGGAACTCCCCACCAAAAGATATCTGTTGAAATGTAGGTGTAATAAAATAAAGCGGGCAAATGTGTGTTTTGTCTTTCAAGTACAAACTAGATTTCATCCTACAACTGATAATTTCCTAGAAATGGGTATGTACTCTACTATAAAAACTTTAACGTAGGGCTGGATACAGAATTTATCTTGTGTGAATATGTGCATGTGTGTGTTTATGATTGATGTATGAACGTAAAATAATCTTTGTTCACACATGTATTGCCGTGTTAAAAACACAGTCATCCTGTAAACTGGTATATTATATAGTATACGATTGTACGAGGATGAAAGATTACCCTGCCTATCCTCTCTGCAGGGCACTGTGAACTTTGAACTCTCGTGAGTGCAATAAGAGCATTGCACTGCGCTTGATTTATGAGCCGTGTTCCATGTAGTACTTTACTGTAGTTCAATCTTATTTGTCGTGACATGTGTTATTTAGAAAAAACTATAAGTAAATATTATGATTTCATTTCGTGCGCTAACGCATCAATCACGTCTCTCATAATTAATAGCACTTAGTAGTTGAACCAGAAAAAAATTTATTTTAAAGTTTTTTATTTTTATTAAGTTGTCAAGAGATTTTACGAGTTGACATAATGTTATACCACGCCTTAAAACTTTTGTCACATTAAGCTCGTTTATTATAAGTAGATGCTACAATTTTTAAAGACCTTCCTATATTTAGAGTTTAATGTTACAAAGCGGGTAGAGAAAGTACAACATTGTTTTTATCTATGTAAAACAAAAATAAAAAAATCCATTCAATTTGTTTATGTCAATTTTACCTAAAGCTTGCATTCTGGCGTAAGCATTTATACAAACATAACATTTTATATGTTAATTACTTATTTTAGAATAAGACACTGAATAGAACAAACTGACCTCCAAGTCTAAGTTCAGCAGCTGCCTGCGCTGTATCAGTGGAGCGGCGTGCCACGCACTGGTATACGCCACGATTCTCGCGTGCCACACCGCGTAGTACGAGCTCCGTACCGGTGGCTGCGGGCGCTCCATCATGAAGCCATGATAGTGCTGCGCTCGTGTCGGACGCCCTGCATGTGAATCGCGCTGTACTGCCTGTGTCTGCCCTATATAACACAAACATAGACTTAAAGATTTGGTAGTACTTACATGATATTATACTTATGTATCTTTCTCATAAACAGGTCTGTAACAGATCATCGTCATATCAGTGATATCTTGGTTGCAATCCAAAAATCAATAGACATTATTGTTATACCACCTTAGTTATAGTGTCTACAGAGATAATATAAAAAATATAGTCATGGAATCGCTTTACACATGACAAATATTTTTTGAATTATTTTACAACTTTATAGTTAATATCAGATTTAAACGTAACTAAGTCTTAAAATACTATACAAAGAAATATATACAGATCATACAAATAAAAGTATATACAGAACGAAAAGAAAAACATTTAGAGGGCGTCATGAAATTCATCCACATCGCCGTCAACTGGAAGCGTGCCCAGAACGCTGGCAGCGTTGCCACGTTGTATGGCGATACTTACCTTCGGGGCCAAACACAACCCAGCCACAGGTCACAATTTTTTACACATTGTATATCCACAGACTCACTTCACAAAATGTAACAAAAACATAAGAATGCCTCCGTGGTCCAGTGGATAGCGTATGCGACTGCTGCTCGGAGGTCCCGGGTTCGATTCCCGGGTCGGACAAAACTGGTTTTTCCAAATTCTAAGTTGCAGCACGGAGTCTGGTGAAGTAACCGGTAACGGCAATAGGCTCGCCCCCTATTACGTGGGACCTAACAATTCATGGCGACATGTGGATGTTATATTTACACCTCTGCCTACCACTTCGGGGATACAGGCGTGAGTCCATAAAAAAAAAGGAAAACTGTAAACCGTGGAATCACTGTACACATGATTTTATATAGGTATATCCTTATTGCAGTAAAATAGTACAAAATATAGTTTATTTATAAAACGTATATCTTACCAACACGGTAGGCGTGACGGTGACACTCAGCGTATCTTGCACGCTAAGTGTGAGGTGAGCCGTGGCGTCGCCGTACACGTTATACGCCTTGCATATCACAGACCCGCTGCGGCGGCCGTCACGCGTCGTAGACACTGCGCTGCACCGCCACCTCACGACCAAGAGCTCGTTGATTCTATTTCTACTGGCTGTAGTTGGCCATTTAGTTCTCCGTACCATCTATGCATAAACAGAAATATTAACTTTAGGTACCTATATGTATTAAAACTTTCAAACATTAAACATTACGTGTATATTGTCCTTGGAGACATATACCACGTACCTACCATGATAATGGCGCTTGCAACAGTGACAAAATATCAGATGCTGGAAACAAAGCTACGTGATATATCCCGAAAGACAAAAAACAACTAAGCTTAACTTTTTTTGCAGGGTAAGGTGTTGCTTTCGGTTATGAGTCCCAAGACATTTAAGATTTATGTAAGTATTGCTTATTACTTATTAATTTGTGGTCGCTACGTAGTATGACTCAAGACTCTTCATGCTTAATGCTATTGTATGTCTATGTAGCTTGTGGGAATTACACAATAGTTCAGTCATAATTTTATTAGCGTAATGTGAAGTGGATTTTGGTCAACGTTAAAACGATTGCAGTACGAAATGACGAAACATTAAATAGCGCTCAGCAGATTATATGTCACCATACATATTAAAATACTGAGAAATTAAAAAAATATATACATTATCCTTTTGTTCCTAATATTTTGAATAGCATCCATTGTCCCACTGTCGCTTGAGTGACATTTACGTTTTTCCTGGACTGAAACTGATACTGCTTGAATTACGATTACTCAAAATTGCATTGTACTGTCACTATATTTGGTATTTTCCATATTGATCCTTTTATCCGCTTAATTCATATTTCATCTTCTAAATAGAGGAAGTGTATTGATTGATGAAAAAGTTGCTCGATTAAAATCTATTTTATTGAATATAACTTTGAAAAATTTTACAATATAAACTTTTAAACACTCGCGTTGCATGTTTAAGAATATATATATATAGACGGAAATTAACGCGAAAATGCAAATTAGGTATTTACATACCTTATTTTGCTTGACATTTCGAGACGGTTGCACGTCCCGTGGTCGCAAGCTGACTGGTGAAGCGATGTCACGTCTCCGAGTGCGAGGTAGAAGATTCTATTTCTACCCCCGGGCCGTTGATATTCGAAGTACCGGCGCAAAACACACTAACCGTATCTGTATACTGAACATTCGCCGACTGCGCATTAAAGTGGGGTGTTGTTAGCCGAATCACAGGATTCCACGCCGATGACAATTTGAAGCCCTCTTCCCGATTGAAATTTTGATGTTTTCTGATTTCAATCGCTTCACGCACAACTCTTGGGTAAAAGTGGCGTTCCGTGGAGAGGACTTGGGGACGATGAAATTCAATCCAGTGATTGGTGCCCGATTGAAATAAATGTTCCGCAATCGCCGATTTGTTCGTTTGATGGTTCTTTACAGCTGCGATGTGCTCCTTTATACGTTCAGCGATAGTCCGCTTCCTTTGCCCTATGTAAGAGCTTCCGCAGCTGCAGTTGATTTTATAGACACCTGGGGTTTGTAGCGGTAGAACATACTTTGGTGTGCCCACCATGTTGTATACTTTGGCCCCTGGTGTAAATACGGTCTAAATAGAGTAGTTTTTTAACTTGTCTCCTATTTTATCCGTAACACCTCTTATGTAGGGCATATAGGTTGGTTGTCTATTTACCGCCGGATGTTTATCGCGCTTGATAGGCCGCGTCATTCGTCGTTGTACCTAGTATCCGTTCTTCCTAAGTACCTCCTGAACATGGTCTAGCTCTAGCTTCAAATGCTCAGGGTCACAGAGGTCATGTGCTCTGTTTTTTAGTGACGTCACAACGGATTGCAGGTGTCGAGGGTGGTGGTGCGACATGGCGTGCAGGTATCTATCTGTGTGCGTAGGCTTCCGGTATACGCAGTGTGTTAAGGACCCATCTGGTCTCACAGTCACTTTGACATCCAAGAATGACAACGATCTGTCAGTTTCCATTTCGTAGGTGAACCTTATTTTCGGATGAATGGAGTTAAGGTGTTGCACATATTGATCTACTTCCTGCTTACCTCCTTTTACGATACTAAAGATGTCATCCACGTATCTTTTCCAAAGCCTGATGGTCTTGGGCCCGCTGCTAAGCGCCTTTTCTTCAAAATGTTCCATCCAGATATTAGCCAGTACTGGGGCTACTGGATTCCCCATTGCGACACCATCGATCTGGAGGTAATATTGGCCTTGGAAGAGGAAGTAGTTGCCATCTAAGCAGTGTTTTAGTAGATCAATATAGTTGTGAGGCATATCGTTGTCACTCAGTCTGTCCCTCACTACGTCCAGACCTTCCCTTATTGGAACATTGGTAAAAAGCGACTCAACGTCAAAGCTTACCATTACATCTTCCGGTTCCAATCGGATACTTTGTACGATCTGGACGAAATGACGTGAGTTTTTTACGAAAGACGGTGTCATACCGACTAATGGCTGCAATACCGATGCAACGTGCTTCGCAAGGTCGTAAGTAGGCGAGGAAATCTGACTTACGATAGGCCGCAGTGGCACGTTGAGCTTATGTACCTTAGGCAGACCATATAGCCTAGGTGGTTGGTATGGCTTGGGACCATATAACTTGCTGTACTTGTCTTCCGTGAACAGGTCCTGGTGGTCTTGTATCTCTCTCTCTCTCTCTCTTCAGCCTGTCTCGACCCTTTGGGTGTAGGCCTCCTTCAATCTTCGCCACTCGTTGCGGCCTTGTGCGATCTGGCGCCACTTTGTCCCTGCTATCCTCTTGATGTCATCGTCCCAACGCATTTGAGGTCTTCCTGGAGATCGTTTTTGTTCCCATGGTCGCCACTCAAGCAACCACTTACTCCACGAATCAGCCTTGCGCGCCACGTGACCTGCCCATTCCCATTTCAGTCTGGCTACGCGTTTGATAACATCAGTGACCTTGCTCTGTTGTCTCAGCCACTCGTTGGTTTTGCGGTCCCTCAATGTTACTCCAACCAGTCTTCTCTCCAGCGCCCTCTGGGCCACGCTGAGCTTACCCAGTATGTCTTTGGTGAAGACCCAGGTTTCAGCGCCATACGTGAGAACTGGAAGGATACATTGGTCAAAAATGCGTGCCTTTTGTTCAGCCTTAAGGTTCATTTTGAAGGCGAACTCCAGATTGGAATAGGCCGCCCAGGCTAATCATACGCGTCTGTTTATTTCTCTTGCTTGGTTTCTCTTCCCGGTCAATATTTCCTATCCCAAGTAAACGTACTTCTCCACTTTCTGGATGGTGATGTTTTTAACTTTGATGTTCACTTCAGAATCTGTGTTGGTCATAATCTTCGTTTTGCCTAGGTTCATTTCGAGTCCACATCGGATTGAGCGTCGCTTAGCTCTTGAATCATGGCTTGAAGTTCATCCGGGTCATTTGCCAACAAAATTATGTCATCGGCAAAACGCAAGTTATTCAAGCGATGACCCAGTATGTTTAATCCGCGGTCTTACCAGTTCAGGCTTCTTAATATGTCCTCTAGCACCAGGGTAAACAATTTTGGTGACAGCGTATCCCCTTGTCGCACGCCTTTCTCAATCCGAACTGGTTCAGTGAGTGGTGGTAGGTTGACTTTTAAGGTAGCTTTTTTTGAGCCGTATATCGATGGTCTATACGTGCATTTTGTAGTGAGTCTAAGTCTGACCATGTTTCAACACTGTCAAATGCTTTTTTGTAGTCTATAAAGGCTAACCACAACGGCATCTGATACTCAGTCGTTTTCTCTATAATTATTCTCATCGTCAATATGTGATCTAATGTGCTGTGACCACTTCTGAAGCCGGCTTGCTCCACAGGCTGATACAAATCAAGTTTTTTGGTAAGGCGGAAAGTTATGATCTTAGTAAAGAGCTTGTACAGGTGTGAAAGCAAACTAATAGGGCGATAGTTATTTAAGTCGGCTTTATTGCCCTTTTTGTAAAGTAGAATAACTGTGGCACAATTCCAAACTTCCGGTATAGTTTGCTCCTCCAAACATTTGTTAAAAGCAATTTTAAGGAGTTCAATCACTCTGTCTCCTCCATCCTTAACCATTTCGATTACGATGTTATCGCTGTCGGGAGACTTGCCATTTTTCATTTTTCTGAGAGCGTATTCTATTTCACTAGTTGTGATTTCCGGTACATTTTCAGAGCCAACATTCACAATTCTGCGTTTCACTACTTCCCTTGGTTTAGGATTTTTTGCCAAGTAGAGGTGGGTATAGTACTTCTAGATGACTTCGAGTTGGCGTTTTTGCTCAATTATAAGCTAATTTTCCTCGTTTAGGAGTTTGGTGATTTGTAGTGTTCCCGGTTTCAAGGTTCTACGAAATATCTTCGGGCCCTGGTATTTGTCTATTATATGTTTAACGGTTTTTTCCCTATATGCTTCGATATCTGCTTCAACCTGCTTCCGAGTCCGTCTACAGAGATTTTTAAAGTAATCTGTTCCACTTTTACTTTTTGGTCTTGTATCAGTGTTCGTATTCTGCGCGTTACTCTGGCCGTAGGGTTATATGAGACCGGTTTATACACCTTGTTATCACATAACAACTCTCGTACCTTATCCGTATAATCAGCCGTATTCATCACTACAGTGGCGTTTCCCTTGTCGGCCTTAAGCACTAAAATATCCTGGTTGTCCCGAATCCTTTTCAGTGCTTGACGCTCTTCCATAGTGACATTGCTAGTGGGTATCTTCGACTTCCGTAATATCACCGCGACGTCGTGTTCCAATAAGGGAATGTCTGGACGTAGTGAGGGACAGACTGAGTGACAACGATATGCCTCACAACTATATTGATCTACTAAAACACTGCTTAGATGGCAACTACTTCCTCTTCCAAGGCCAATATTACCTCCAGATCGATGGTGTCACAATGGAGAGTCCAGTAGCCCCATTACTGGCTAATATCTGGATGGAACACTTTGAAGAAAAGGCGCTTAGCAGCGGGCCCAAGACCATCAGGCTTTGGAAAAGATACATGGATGACATCTTTAGTATCGTAAAAGGAGGTAAGCAGGAAGTAGATCAATATGTGCAACACCTTATTTCCATTCATCCGAAAATGAGGTTCACCTACGAAATGGAAACTGACAGATCGTTGTCATTCTTGGATGTCAAAGTGACTGTGAGACCAGATGGGTCCTTAACACACTGCGTATACCGGAAGCCTACGCACACAGATAGATACCTGCACGCCATGTTGCACCACCACCCTCGACACCTGCAATCCGTTGTGACGTCACTAAAAAACAGAGCACATGACCTCTATGACCTTGAGCATTTGAAGCTAGAGCTAGAAGAACGGATACCAGGTACAACGACGAATGACGCGGCCTATCAAGCGCGATAAACATCCGGCGGTAAATAGACAACCAACCTATATGCCCTACATAAGAGGTGTTACGGATAAAATAGGAGACAAGTTTAAAAACTACTCTATTTAGACCGTATTTACACCAGGGGCCAAAGTATACAACATGGTGGGCACACCAAAGGATGTTCTACCGCTACAAACCCCAGGTGTCTATAAAATCAACTGCAGCTGCGGAAGCTCTTACATAGGGCAAACGAAGCGGACTATCGCTGAACGTATAAAGGAGCACATCGCAGCTGTAAAGAACCATCAAACGAACAAATCGGCGATTGCGGAACATTTACTTCAATCGGGCACCAATCACTGGATTGAATTTCATCGTCCCCAAGTCCTCTCCACGGAACGCCACTTTTACCCAAGAGTTGTGCGTGAAGCGATTGAAATCAGAAAACATCAAAATTTCAACCGGGAACAGGGCTTCAAATTGTCATCGGCGTGGAATCCTGTGATTCGGCTAACAACACCCCAATTTAATGCGCAGTCGGCGAATGTTCAATATACAGATACGGTTAGTGTGTTTTGCGCCGGTACTTCGAATATCAACGACTCGGGGGTAGAAATAGAATCTTCTACCTCGCACTGGGAGACGTGACATCGCTTCACCAGTCAGCTTGCGACCACGGGACGTGCAACCGTCTCAAAACGTCAAGCAAAATAGGGTATGTAAATACCTAATTTGCATGTTCGCGTTAATTCCCGTCTATATATATATTCATTTTACAATAGATGTTTTGTACGTAAGTGTACTTTGTTTAACTTGGATACGAAATATCTAGTGGTCTATTAATTTTTCCTTCATGATAGCGTTAAATGTTCATATATTATTTAATAGATATAAATGCGATAAAAATGTTAATCTTAGATGTTTGGAAAAGTTTTATATTCCAGTCAACACTAGTTTCATGAACACTGCACATGTCTGTATCTATCTAATACCTTTAAACGATCTTGTTTATATGTATATAATTATATAATCTGAATCTCGGAAGCGGATTCAAGGATTTAAATGAAATACGCAATGCGTAGGTTTCGGGAGCGATACATTGATCTAGTTGGGATTTATTTTTTTAAAACACGATTTACCTAAAAATAATACCAAACATAGCTCGGCCATCAAGGAACTAAGTTTATAACCTCATCCGTGTTTCGCGCGCACAACTTCTTTCGTTATCTATTAATGAATAAATGTTAATTGGTTTAATCTACGGCAAATTACATCGCTAATTAAACACTTCAGTGAAAATAAAGTGGGCGCATAATAATAACGTTGAACGAGGAGGCTATTTCCTTTTGTAACGCGAGCCGTCCGGAAGTCGGCTTTAATTAATAAATAGATGGTAAATAAAGCTGGAGGTTGTGTTGAGGGACAATGGAGGGAAAGGATTGTACTGTATGAAAAGGAGAGGGGAAAAGGGGGACTGGTTTGTGCGCCGGCGGCGATGATAGATTTATTGGGTCGCGCCAAGCGCCGCGACGTTTTTCCGTTTCAGGAACGGCTCCATACGATTTATGTGTGTCAATAATTCCACACTTTTATTAAACGGAGAACCTTCGCCCCCACTTCAGGGAGTTGAATCGTTACAGTTGAGCATTCATTTAAATGTGTATGTGCTTAGTATAATGAAACAGCCGAATTAATGTTTCGTTATTATCTGATAGGTATTATTTGAACAGATAAGACTGAGATTTTAGTTTTAAGCATTCATTAGGCGAAGTTATATTTTTGTTTAAACGCTCCTTTGTTTTGTTGCAAAACTGATTATTATTTTTAAAGAAATGCTTAGTTTTGGATACAAGGGTACTTCAAATATTAAGTTAGTTGAAATTAGTTTTCATGGATGGCCGATTATAAAGAGATTTATATAGGTAATTATATTTAAAAAGCTTTGAATGAAATTTAAAATGTCTTTTCTGCTTCCACTTTTTTAATGTTTCAAAAGATTGGCAAACAGTTATCCAAAGATTTGCAAACATTTAAAAAATGCGTTGTGGTAAGTATAACAGCAAAGTTACTGAAAAACTAAAATATATGATACAGATTTTTGTACAAATATAATATCCTTCTGCGTATAAAACGATATTGTATGTTTTTTTTATAGTCTAACGGCTGTATCCCCGAAGGGATAAGCAGAGGTACATAATAATACACCCACATTTCGCCATGATTTTTTAGGTCCCACGTAATAGGGGGCGAGCCTATTGCCGTTACCGGGCACATTACCAGACTCCGAGCTGCTACTTAGAATTAGGAAAACCCCAGTAACACTTTTGCCCGACCCGGAAATCGAACGCGGGCCTCCGATCAGCAGTCGCATACGCTATCCACTGGACCACGGAGGCAGTCTGTTGGATATTTTATGTATATTAAGTTAAGTTTAAATTCTAACGACTATTATATTTAACTCTCGCCATGATAGTACAGCGAGTAAAGGCACTTTAGGCGAGGCAAACGTACGTGACACTTGCCAACTGTAACACAATTTATTATTTAGTTCTCGCACCGAGAATGGAGACAAATGTTAATAATATGTGCGTCTTGCATATGCTAGTAGTCTTATGTGTATATTACTGCTCACGTGTTCATATCTTATGTGTACTCATTATATTTTTCATAAGTGTATTAATAGCACATAATTTTTGGATGTTATTGGATGCGCGTTTCTGCAGTATCCAACGTAAGATACGCGTGGCGAAGCGCGCTGTTTTTATGAAAGCTTCTCTATTATTACTAGCGAATATTGACGCACTGTCTAATGAATATTTAATATTACGCAGGTGTGGTCATCAGTCGCAGAGTTTTATTATGTAGATAGATGAGCGGACCAGGTTTTGTATAGAGTCGTCATAGTATATACACTATTAGTGTAGACCGTACTCTAGGTACGGTCTACACTAGTAGTACATGTAGGTATCAAGAACGTAGATACTGGGTGTAGATGATCATCATGTAGCATGGAGTCACTGATATAAAGCCTATGGGCGCATAAATGACGCATGGTGCTTAGAAATAAAGGTGAAAGCTACCACTTCATCGCTAATTGCAATCGATGATTTCGTCAACATCAGGTAAGACGTTGACGAGATCATCGATAGCAGTATACGCCGCCGCTAGCTGCCGTCGGTGCCCTTGCTATCACCAAGCAACAATGTACCGTAGTCGTTTGTTACGTACTGGGTGAAGGAGGATCGATGTGTAACACGGAGTCGCCGTGGTACCAGAGCGCTGGGTGCACGAGTGACGCTTGGCGCGTGGCGCTACAAGTTATAGCCGCCACACCACCACTTGCTGCCGTCGGCGCACTCGCCACAACCTCCCATCCACCGTCCACCACTAAGAAACAACATTGTATAAGAGCAAACAGAAAATTAGGGTTATTATTGCTAGTTTTGTGGGAAAGGAAGCCTTTCTACTTATTGTAAAAATTGGAATGGGATGATAAAGGGGTATAGAAGATAGATAAGAACAGTGCATCACCGATTAAATACCTTTTCTTCAAACTTCTTGCACACAATACATGAACGTGCAAAGGCAAACTTAATGTCAAAGGCGTCTTCTTTTTAGTCTTGGACTTTTGAAGTTACAAAACTAAGTTAAATATTGTTATGGCAAATGTGAAATTTTAAGGTTACGTTGTTTAATTTTCTGTTTCAAGTTGCTACGTGCAGAGTGCATATCTTGCCTAATTCCGTGTCCCGTTCTAATGTATTTTGTAAAGCTCGTATTATTAAATGATTGTCAATAGTAGATATTTAAAGACCTGGTTGCAGCGACACTTCTCTTGCAAGTGCAACTCCATGTGCGTTTGCGGCGCGACATCGCACCATCGTCGCGGCTGCCTCATACCCGCCGGCCGCCGGCAGCACCTCTAACGTACCATTACCGTACACCCGCCTGCACAGAAATAACAGCAAGAAAAACATTACAATCTTAGAAACGTCTAGTCTTCTTATACCAAGTCATCCAGATACTGATATATTCCAAGAGGAATATAGAAGTTAATCTTTTTGAAAGTAACGAAATATCGTCAATCAGCTTTTTTGGCAATTGAGGAATGAAATTGAAAATATCTTCTCTTTATACTAGTTACCTTTTGTTACACTCATGTGTGTTCATTCATAATACGTAGTACAAATAAGTGCTTATGAAACAAATATTTGACAGCCAGGGTCATCAACCTCCAGACCACCGACCGAACTAGTCAATTTGCACCATTTCAATGACGGTTCACAATAAAACAAAAAGCTGAGTGAGAAGAGAAAGCGCTACAAAGACGGCGCTACCAGTAATGAGTCCGTTTTGTCCCATCGTCGGTGACACCAAATATAATCGCTCTCATTTTGCATAATTATCATCTAGAAGGAAAACACTTTGAAGAGACTAACGACTTTGGGCTCAATTTGTGCCACCGACCTAATTATTTGCTATTCATAAACAAAATTATAACAGTTTCAAAAGACTACCAAGCATAGGGATCGGCTGATGGTGATTTAGTGACCAAAATAAGCACAATTGTGTGTTAAAATGGTTTCTCTAACTTGGTGATACAAAAGCACCTAAAAAAAATACACCGTGTAACCGTCTTCTTTTTTGCAGGAAACCTTATTTTGGTCGAACCATTTAAAAGATACAAGTGAAAATAAACATACCCAAATAATGCGCTACCCAGACGGAAAATGCATTCTTCTTTCCCTCTTGAGTAAAAAATAGCGGGTGAATATTTAATAAATAATAGTAGGGACAGTTACATAGCAAACACGGAGGAAAAGGTATTTGGGCGAGATTTGAACCTTCAGTCTTTCATCTTAAAACTTGACAATAGGCATCAATTTGAAAACTGTTACTATTGTGTCGAAATTCAGTGAGGATAAAAAATATTTTACAATAAATTTGAGTCAAAGCCTGGTCAAAGTGGATTTTTCTTTGAAATTCAGACAACACGTATGAACGTACCTAAAAGTCGTTTCGCGTGCAAAAAGTTATTTTCTATATGATGATACGCCCATCATAGATAAACACGGTGCCACACCATCGAACATACGAGTTTATCTACAAACATGGATACCAGCAAGGTGCAAGAGTGCGTCAAAGTATACGCCACGTAACTGTTGAGAGAGTGAGCATCAGCCTAATGCATCAGCATCAGTAATAATAATAATCTTTTGCGTATTATGTATGGCGCCAAATATATATAATAAAATCCCTAATAATATTAAAAATTGTAATGTAAAAGTATTTAAAAATAAATTGAAAATAATTCTCGCCAATAAATATTATTATAGTATTCATGAATTCCTCAATGAAAATAATTTTAATATTTAATTGTTTTTAATCTATAATTATAATGTTTAGTTGCTTTTTTATATTGATTTTAATGTCTTATTGATTTGAGATTTACTTCACTTTTATTTATACAATACTAATTTGATTATAAGGTATAATGTTTAATTCATATTAATTTATTTAATTTCCCTCATTTAATATTATTTTGCGCGCATTGTGCCACGACAAAACATGCTGTACACATATTATACTGAACATCTTGTTACCTATCATGTTTTATGCAAATAAATGATTTGATTTGATTTAGGTTTTTAGATCGCCATCCGAAATCGACCAAGCCAGAAACAGTTTCACCCGCCAGAGGGGAAGTAAAATCTTTTTCCACTTTATTCAAATAAATTAAGAGTATTTATTAGTTGTAAATAAATCGAATAGACTGTCGTACAGGGACATGTTATGCAGTACAATGTGTCACGTATTCCCTGCACTAGTCTTAGGATATACAAATAGTATTGATTGCAAAGTATCGGGTGGTAGTAGGAACGTGCCTAGCAGAGTGCACCCGAACGAATGAACAGAAGGCCAATTCTGGTAATTATATTTGTTCAAATTCCAATATGAATCTAGTCTCGGTGTCATAAATGGTATTCTCGTAACTTAACTGACACTGGAATGAGATCGGGACTACATCGAAAATTGAAACAAGTGTGAACTAGTGTGGACGGTATTCTGCTAATTATTTACGTACAACAAACGTCAAACTGTAGCTAGATATAAAACCAAATTATCTACGGTTTGGCAGTTCAAAGCTGACTATTGTTGACAATTGAGCAAATTGTTTGTAACTTTGTTATTGTTTTTTAAGTAAAATAAGTATGAGTGCCGAGTGGATTTGGGCTGCGATGGCTATATTTGAGACAATTATCTACCATTTGCATTAATGTATTTTCCCATACTATGGCAACATTCATGATTTTGTTTTTGAGTTTTTGACATTACCTCTAATAGCGCGGCCACACATTGGATTCAACTTTGCGTCCAAGCTGGACTCAAATTTCAAATGACCAGTATTGAAGCCAACTATTGCATCACACATTGGCTTCCATATGTACTCTGTAGTCAAATACTGGAAATAGACCAAACATTGGACATGTCTCAGTTGTAGTCGCAGAGCGACAAGACGATGGACGAAAACTTATTTGCACTAGCCGCTTATGCATATGGTTTAGGTACATATGCCTATTATTTGCATTGTACATGTTCATTTGACCAGTCAATCGGCGGCGTTGTCATTTCGAAAATAATTACGTACCTACACAACAAGTAACACGTACGAACAACAGCGCTGATCGCAACGAATGAACAAACCAATGTGTGGTGCGCGAGCGGCATTTTGTCCAATATGCCCGCGCGCACTCCCCCTTCATACCCCTCGCCTTTGAACTTACTTCAAAAACCGACTCGACACGGGTCGGTGTTGGACATTCGATTGTGATTGGACGCAATGTTCACATTGTATCCAAGACTGATCCACACATTGGTGTGTTGGACCCAATAGGTAACATTGGTGCAAATATATCCAATGTGTAGCCGCGCTATAAGATCAACAAGAGATTATAAATTGATTATATCGAAATGATACTGTAATGAGATTAAGTGTAGCAGAATACCAGTTATGAGTCAATTCAAAATTAAATCGCAGTTCAGTCAAAATTCAGTGTCAGTGTCTGTCAAATACGAGAATTGGCCTTCAGATTGCATGGTTCTATAGACGTCCCTAGACACCTGTTCAACTGAACCGTCACAAATGTATTCTATTGAAGATCAGCTAAAACATTTTCGTAGATTGAATAGAGCTTGGTTTGAAAATATTTTCGTTACTTAAAAAGACTAGCTCTAGACATACATACGGAGTTTGGCTATATCAACTATTATCTAATGTAGTCTTCGTTATTAGGTACTTAATTAGTGGCCGAACTTCGGGGAACGAATAAATTGTAAGAAAACAGGTCTAATATATTTTACACAATGAGGTATGCTTCTCACCTGCAAGGCTAGATAAATTACATTTTAATGATACTGTAGTGTATAGCCGTCAATAATTAGCTGTAATTACTTTACATTAGGTACTGTGATATTTATTTCTTCTTAACTATAATTGTATAAAAATAAATATACTTAGTCATCCTTTTGAAAAGCTACGCGACTAGATAGTCGCGTAGCTTTTCAAAAGGATGACTTTTAACAAGATTGTTATAAAGGCGTAGCACATTAGTATCGGCTACGGTATTATACTGCTACGAGATGAAGTAAGATCAGCTGGTAAACACTTTTAAAGACTCGCGATTTCTACACATAATATTTAGGTAGCGTATCAGTATCGCATAATTATTTTAAGAATAAGGTGACGTAACCTTCTATTAGCTCCAAAGTTTCAGCATGTTTTATACTTGCAGTGGTCACACATTATCGTCCCAGTAATTACGCAATATAGAAATAGACTCATTATATAATAAAGATTACCTGATGCCAGGAGCGTCGTGTAGCGTAGTCCCATCATCAGCCAGCCACGTGAGCGTAGGCGGAGGGTGACATCGGGCGGCGCAGCGTATTCGTACGCCACTACTAGCCGCGTACTGCACGCGTGAAGCTGGGTCCACCGCCAGTGAGGGACCCAGCATCGACAGCTCACCGTGACATACTGTGCAATAAATCCTTATATAATTATTTATTAAAAGATAAATAATATCAGACAAGGGTAGTTGTGGTGACACAAGAATAGTTTTACTGCATTGTAGTGACACTAGGCTAGTATTGCTATATTGTGAAGTTCGATATTTTTTGGTATGTACAATAGCTTTGACGTAAAATTAAAATTTTAGTACATATGTAGGTGTGCTGTTCTGTGCGAATTACAGCTTTTTGGTTGGACCTCTTGAGGATCCATTATACAGCCCATATTTATCTGTATAAAATTCTTGCATTACTGACTGACTAACAGACAATACACAGCCAAATTAATGGGCGCGAGAAGCTGTAATAAATCATGTATGTTCCTTAGGGACCCTTTGCACTAAGAAGGGATACCCAAAATTCTCACAGAATCGAGAAGAATCAGTTAAATTTAAATTAAATGTGCGGGTGTAACTGAGGATGAAAGAGTTACTTGTCAAATGCCTCCTTTAGGCTGATGATCAGGTTATACTTGCGTCTTCAGCGGAGGAGTTGCAAGAGATGGTAACAACCATACTTGGTGCGTTAGAGAGGAAAGGAATGAAAGTAAATGTAAGTAAAACGAAAGTTATGGTTTTTTAAAAGGAGAGTTACGGCTTGTAATGTTATGATCGATGGACAACGAGTGGAGCAAGTGAATGAGTTTGTATATTTAGGTACGCTGTTTAGAAGATATGGTAAGAATGTAGAAGATATTGAAAGAAGAGTTAATGCAGGTAATAGAGTGAATGGAGCTCTGAAGGCCTTTATGATTAGCCAAAACGTGTCCAAAAAGGCACGTTTGGCTGTGCATAGAGGGGTGTTAGTACCTACGCTTATGTATGGTAGTGAAAGTTGGGTATGGCAGAAGAGTCATGAAAGTAGAATAAATGGTGTAGAAATGAGAGCATTGATAAGTATGTGTGGTGTGACTTTGACTGACAGAATAAAGAATTGTGTGATAAGAGAGTGCTGTGGGGTAAAAGAAGATGTAGTGACAAGCATCGAGAAAGGTATGCTAAGGTGGTTTGGGCACGTGGAGAGGATGGATGATGAAAGATTGACCAAGCAGATATACAAGGCAAGTGTGAATGGGACAGGACGAAGGGGAAGACTTACGGCCCTGTCAAGACCTTGCCGCTCTGAGCGGCGGCTTAGCGCGGGGCGGCGAGCGGTAAGATCAAATGTATGAAGACGTTCGAAGCACGCCACGAGCCGCCGCGCACAGCGATAACGCGCGCGTTTTTTTTGGCGCGAATGGCTGCGCGGCGAGCGGCCCGGCGGGCTGTGCGGCGAGCGGCGGGAACAAATGTACTGCGACCGAGTCCGACGCCACGACTCCGAGCGGCACAGACAGCGTTACGCGAGGGACGAACTAGGCGGTTAAACTATTTGTTAAATATTTTGTGGCGGTAATGAATACCGAGACATTTAAAGTCGAAATTTTAAAACGATCGCGTGTATGGATAGCAACACATCCGCTGTATAAATACAAAAATGTTAATAAAACGTTGCGAGATGTAATGAAACAATGTTTTACAGAATGTAATGGTAGGTTTTAATATAAATCGCAAACATTAAAACATTGTGTAATGTACATATATTATGTACCTATTTAGGTACAGACACAGCTACTATGAAAGTTAAAAGGTGATTTACCTACCTACTTAACGTAATCTACGTTGTGTAGGTAGGTACCTATTCAACGCCTCATTAATTGCGAATATGCATTATTCCTTTGATATAAAATAATTGTAAGAAATGAAGATCCTATGTCGACAATTTTGTAGGTATACCGTATAGTTACACAAAGATATTTTGGTTATCGCCATATTTATGGGTAACTCCGTCGGCCCAAATACGTCCACATTTGCCGCTGCGTTTACCGCTGCTGTAGGGTCGTGGCGTGCACGACGCTCTGCCGCGCCGCCCGCCGCGACGCGCGCCGCTTAGACCGATCTCGTGAACAGGCCCTTAGGCGGACATTCTCTGACCAGATTGGAGACATCCTAAAAACAGGACAGGTTTGAAGTACCCTGAACAGAAGAGCATGCATGAGGAATCTGATAGGAGTGAATGAAGCAAGAGAGATATGTCAGGATCGTTGCAAATGGCGTTCCGTAGTCTCTGCCTGCCCCTCCGGGAAACAGGCGTGAGTCTATGTATTTATGTAACTAAGGGCAACCTCTAGTGTAGTACAATATATGTACGGCTATAACTCCGTGATATTGGCTAGCATTTACGTTTGCTAATAAATTATTATGGGACAATGTGAGTGATCACCCCGCTGGTTCCATATAGTATCTTTAATCTCTAGTACGCCAAAGCGCTCTGAGGTAGATATATTTATAAAAAAGTTAATGTTCTTGGAATTTGAAACTGCTTCGAAAAATGTTTGGGTGTAATTTCTGGGTCACAAGGGACTTAAGATTAAAACGACTGATACTAACTAACAACACGTATTACCGAAACTGGTATTTGCAATTCATACTAATTAATATCCTAGAAAATATGATTTATATTATGAGACGAATAGGATTTAGGTCGCAATGACAGATTAACTTATTTAAATACTAGAGGACACACGCACATTATTTTTAAATTAACTGTTTCCGATCCTGTTGAAATTTCAAAAAATACCTTTTTAGTGCACTCCTACGTTACCAAGCTAACATTTTTCGTGTATGTTACACGAAAAATGTTAGCTTTTTGCGCAAATTCGTTTTGGCTGTGTGTTGTTTGACAAGCAGCCAGTAACGCAAGAATTTTATAAATACACACAAACATATTCAAGATTCCTCTATATCTGGCAATATTATTGTAACATATCATACCGTGACCATAATAGAGGCTTTATCTTAATATATAAAATCCTTGCGTTACTGACTGACTGACAGACACGCTACAGCTGAAACTATTGGGCGCAGGAAGCTGAAATTTGGCATGTGTGTTCCTTGGAGACCATAGGGGTGCACTAAGAAGGGATTTCCCGAAATTCCCACGCGATCGGCCAAAACGGGTAAATTAAAAAAAAATGCAGGTGTAGCTGCTGGCGTCCTCTAGTTGAACATATGTAGAATCGAAATGAAAACGATCATCATGATCACAAATAATTATGACATCGTTGCGTGCACACCCGCCTGGTCGTTGCCAGCATCGAATATTGCAGGTTCAAATCGAACGTTGGGAAACAATATTGTGTCCGATCAGTGCATCGTAACAAATGGCTCAGGATTTTCATCGCTAGCACAGTTTTGAGAATGAGTGAGACTCCTGAGTATTATGTATATCTATGCGCGTTACATTGATACTCGGTAATTGTTCATTCTCAGTGGCATTATAAATTCCTCTCTCGATAATCATTTCTAAAGTTAAGAAATATACCGTTTGTATATTGATATCTGCCAAGTAATTTAGCAGATGCGTATTCAAAGGTCTGGCAGCGGCTGGACACGGAGAGCTGAAAATCGGGCTCAGTGGCATGCCAATGGAGTGGCCTATATCGTGCTGGATATAGGCTTCTCCAATGGCACTATGGCAGGCAGATGATAATCATGATGCATCCAAAAGATGTGAAATTGGTACCTAATACGGCAACACTGATGTAATGAACTGTCGTGCCGTTTCATTTAATTATTTATAATTCATCAATTGCTTGAATCAAAATAATGAATATATTGACTTGAGATTCTTATACTGTATACCACGTCTAATACATATCATTATATTCGTTCTGAATTCCCTACAACTGAATGCTACCACCAATAATATACTAGTTTTAGATTGCTATCTCCACAATAACTGGCTTGCGGGAGCAGAATACTTACCACGACGGCACGCTGTCCCGTATACATACGTCAATAGCGGTTACCTATCCGCTTTTCGGAAGCACAATGCCTCCGTTGAACTCGAAAATAAATAGCTTTGCAAACGCAGAGTGACGTAGAGACGTTCGAAATCGCAATTGAATGCAGAGAGCTACCGGGTATGGTTGTTATTTGGCCGCTGTCGAAAATTCGGTACAAAAAGATGTATTTTATTCGTAAATTCGGATATCCTAGATAGTATTTAGAGGGAAAGAAAGCCTTTAGTCCACAGTCCCAACTTTCAATAGATGATTGCTTCATAGTCATAATTTAATTGATAGTTATGAGCGATATATCTCGAGCACACATTACAGTTACTTAATTCATCATGTCAACCTAGAGACGGCCACTGCTGGACATAGGCCTCCCCCAAGGTTCTCCACACAGACCGATTCTGAGCCACCCGCATCCAACCGCTTCCCGCGATCTTAACCAGATCGTCGGTCCACCTTGCCAACCCCTGCCGCGTCGTCCGGTACGTGGTCGCCACTCCAGAACCCGCCTGCCCCAACGGCCATCGGTTATTCGTGCTATGTGCCCTGCCCATTGCCACTTCAGCCTGGCTATTTCAAGAGCTATGTCGGTGACTTTGGTTCTCCTGCGGATCTCCTCCTTTCTGATTCGATCTCGCAGGGAAACTCCGAGCATATCTCTCTCCATCGCCCTCTGAGTGACTCTGAGTTTCCGGTTACTTAATTAATTAAAATATTATAACGCTTACATAAGTGTTATAACATACATTCATGGTATACTAACACTAATAATATTTTATTTTATATTGGGTTTGTTGTACATTTTTACTTAACAATCCCATTTAATAAAAAATTAGTTTAAAAAACACTAGAAATCACGCTTTAATAAATGCACGTTAAAATAAAAAAGAATTATGGATCGTTCAAGTTGTCTCTATTTCTGGGCTGAAGTGTAAACTATGTGCTTTTAATTATAATATTTGATTGTAAAAACGTGGGGCGCTGGAATAATAACATACATTGTCTTTACAGGTAATACACAATGCAACAATATAGTACTTACATAAAAATCTTAAAACTAATTTGACAAATATGCTAGTGTCACCTTCACAAATTCCGGCAATGTGCACATAAAAATATCAATTTTCTGTGAGACGCTGTTTATTGTATTTATCGCTCGCACAGGAGGAGTATATTTCAAAAGGTTGGTACGGGATAGTGGGACTTCGAATAAACTGCCCCGTGGCCTCTGTCGTAAGCTGGTGTTAGGAACAAGCAGTCTCAACGCCTCCATGATCTGGGGATTATTTAATTTACCACGAAACACTAGAAATACATATTTTGCTACAGCCAAATTGCGCCTTACCTCCAGCTTATATAGTACCCAACCATCCCAATAACAAATAGTGTTGGGTACATAAGCGGGTAGAAGAGGTATACACAATATTGCTTTAAATATAGGTATCTCATAAATTTATTTTGCATCTTCTCCACCATAAGACTATATTTAGTTTCATGGGGATTCCAGATAATAGCACTCGTCTCCAATCTACTCCTTACCAGTGCGTTGTGCAGTGATTTTACGGCATTGGTGTTCTGAAAATTCTTCGTCTCACGTATGATAAATCCTAAATTCCTAAAAGCCGCTGTGCAGATATTAATAATGTGCTATCGAAATGTTCATTCAGCAGTGAACAGAACCCCGAGATCACGTACGAGGGTAACACGAGGAATAACCTCACCCTCTATTTGATAGTTAAAGTGAAGTGGCGCTACCGCACGCGTAAAAGAAATTACGTTGCATTTTCTCACATTAAAAACCAGTTTGTTTGTATGGCTCCACTCTACTACTTGGTTAATATCGTACTGGAGGCGTTCGTAGTCCTGTTCACTGTTAATTTGATGATATAATTTTAAATCATCAGCAAATAATAAATACTCTGCATGCTTGACCACTTCCGGCAAGTCATTGATCATGATGATAAATTCCAAAGGTCCCAAATTACTACCTTGACTCACGCCTGTGAGGGTAAGAAATGGGTTCGAAATGTATCCACCATATTCTACATACTGCTGACGGTTTCCTAAATAATCCGCAAAAAAGTGTAAAAGGTCCGGGGTGAACCCTGCCGTTGCGAATTTCATCAGCAACACGTCATTATCAATACTATCGAAGGCCTTCAAGAAGTCGAAATATGCTACATTCAACAGAGTCTCCGCCTTAGAATCGAGCAACGGCGCTGCAGTGTTCATGAAACTCATAAGGTTTGAGTTAGTGCTGCAACCCGCCCGAAAGCCATGTTGGCTGTCGCTTAATTGTACGCTCACTTGAGAACCAATGATTGAATAAAGAGTCATCTCAAAGACCTTCGCTAGCGCAGACAATATTGCTACAGGTCTGTAGCCACTGACATCTGTGCCTGGAGTACCCTTGGGTACTGGCGTTACCCTGGTTAATTTCCACCCTCGGGGATATGACTGTTCCTTTAAGCAAATATTAAAGAGGTATTGCAGTGGCCGTGCTAACACCATTCTGCAGTCCTTTATTAGATAAGGAGGTATACCGTCAGGACCTACCGACCCTTTAGGCTTAAGGCGCACAAGTGCTCCACGCACATCAGCCAGTAATAACTGGCCAACGTGAATGCGCGTCCCTCGTTCAAATGCCATATGTGCAGCGGCTTCCACGTTTAAAAAAGATGTTTGCTTGCCGTAGACTGAATGGAAATAATCGGCAAACTCCTGTGCACACTCACTCTCTGGTAACGGTTTACCGTTTTTAACTAAATGAACGTTACTTCGCTTTGAACGCTTCTGACTGATATATCCCCAGAAGGACTTAGGGTCTTTGGTAAATTGCGACTCTATACATTTTTGATAATTGTCATACGCAGTGTCAATTTCGCATTTCACCAATGAACGATAGTATGAGAATAATAATTTTATTTAAGGAAATAAAATATTGGTTCACCTGGTTGAGGTTGTGCATGTGGAGCCATAACTAGTATTCTGATTTAAATAATGAATTACGTTGCCAGAAAATGTGACGAATAACAACGGCGCGTTGTTCAAAGCCGAGTTAGAACAATAATGTTTTATTGAGTTACTGGTCTTCGTATGTAATATTATCCTATCCTTTTTAGCAAATCTGACCTTTTTCGGCAAGCAGGGGCATCGTTTACATTCTTCTATGCACAAATATCGTAATAACTACAAATCTGATGTGCTCTTATTAGCACTCAAAAATTATACAACACATTATCACTGTTCTTGTAATAGGTTCAGAGCAGTAGTTTCAGTGTTTAGTGAAACTCGCACTTACAGTACTATTCGGCTGCACTTGATACACATTACGCTGCCGCATTAGGCAAAACTTGCTCGGCACAATGCCAGAGGAACATTTTATAATGTTCGAGCAATTCCCTCTGCGCTCTCGATCTAGCCTATTTTCCAACTTGGCCGAAATATATTGCTAATATAACCTGAACTATTACTACATAGGCTTGTCGAATCAAGACAGACCGTCCCATACTGGTTTTGGTTGGTGTTTGGATGCGTCCGAATTTCGGTGTTTGAATAACCGTTTTATGTTTTACTGAACATTGCCTACAACCTATTATATTAGTACCCCGAAACGCCCATTACACAGTATTTTCCGCAAAATTTCTATTTCTTAAACTTATAAAGATTTTGTTTTTACAATTTACTCATCATCATCCTAGCGTTATCCAGATTGTATCTAGGTCAGTAGCATTCAAGCCCTCTTTTAATTTAAATGAAAGAAAAAAGTAAGCGTCGTCTGAACTTCGCAACCCAAAAGCGATATCTGTTCTTTAGACTTTAAATCAGTGTCAGGAAATTTAAGATTTCTAACTCTCAGAAATAGCTGTCATTGACTGACATGAAAGTAGGGATGAATGGCTTTACGTACATTATAAAGCAAGCAAAACCTTATTTTAGTGACTGGTTACCGATTTACGGAAAACAGTGACGAATGCGCTTAAACTCATGAAGGAATAGGTTCATAGCGTTGCCATTTTACCCCGCGTACCTCAAGACCCTCCAGTTACAAATTACCTACTAGGTATGCACATATATAATTATTTGAGCTTCTTAGATAGACAGCCTATGTTAAGGGTCTATGTCAATTACGCCATGGGTGAGAATCAATGATTACATACATACATAGATAGACTCACACCTGTTTCCCGGAGGGGTAGGCAGAGACTACGGAACGCCATTTGCAACGATCCTGACATATCTCTCTTGCTTCACTCACTCCCATCAAATTTCTCATGCATGCTCTTCGGGGTAGTTCTAACCTGTCCTTTTTTTAGGATGTCTCCAATCTGGTCAGAGAACGTCCGTCTAGGTCTTCCCCTTCCTCCTGTCCCATCCACACTTGATTTATATAACTTCTTGGTCAGTCTTTCGTCATCCATCCTCTCCATGTGTCCAAACCATCTTAGCATACCTTTCTCAATAGTTGTTACTACATCTTCTTTTACCCCACAACACTCTCTTATCACACAATTCTTTACTCTATCATTCAAAGACACTTCACACATACTTCTCAGTGTTCTCATTTCTACGGCATTTATTCTACTTTAATGTCTATTCTGCCATACCCAACTCTCACTACCATACATAAGTGTAGGTACTAACACCGCTCTATGCACAGCCAAACGTGCCTTTTTGGACACGTTTTGACTGTTCATAAAAGCCTTCAAAGCTCCATTCACCCTATTACCTGCATTAAGTCTTCTTACAATATCTCCTTAATTCTTACCATTCCTAGTAAAAAGCGTACCTAAATATACAAAATCATTCACTTGCTCCACACGTTGTCCATGGATCATAAAATTTCAAGCCGTAACACATTCCTCCTTTTCAAAAACCATAACTTTCGTCTTGCTCACATTAACTTTCATTCCTTTCCTCTCTAAAGCACCATGCATGATTGCCACCATCTCCTGCAACTCCGCCACTGAAGACGCAAGTATTACCTGATCATCAGCATAAAGGAGGCATTTGACAAGTTACTCATAATGTCAGCCTTAATAGTCCACTGCTGGACTAGGCCTCTCCTTTGAAAGGAGGAATTGGCCTACTATACCACGCTGGCCAAACGGGTTGGTATAGGGTTTATATCAAGTTTTCCTTCTCTTGCAGTGTTGTTCTCTGCATAATATACTCCATCTGTCGGCTCTTACGACACCCATGGGATGATATGGGGTGGTGACATTTCGTATTCTTAATCCGTCACCACACGGACAACAAGTTACTCATTCATCCTTAATCCACAGTCGCTATTTTTCAAATCTTGCAAACAACTGTCCATGAAGATTTTGAACAGCCACGGCGACGCTACACATCCCTGTCTAACACCTGTCTCGATGGTAAACCAATCAGTATACAACCTATTTATACAAGCTCTAGAATCTAAATAAAGGGATTTTAGAGCTCGTATGAGGCTGCTGTTCACCCCATACATTGACAGTACCGACCACATTTAATTCCTCACCACTTTATCGTAAGCCTTTTCCAAATCCACGAATGCGCAATAGACCTTTTGACCTTTGGCCAAGACTTTTTCGGCTATGCACCGCAAGGAAAAGACTTGATCCATGCACCCCATACCCTTTCGGAATCCTGCTTGTACATCCCATATTTTCTTGTCGGTTACTTCCATAACTCTTTCAATCAGTACCTTCGCATACAATTTGCCAACAATGCTGAGAATCAATGATATTATATACAATATCATTGGTGAGAATTGATCCTACATCCCCTTTTAGAAGCGACCTCAAACTAACCGTTAGTCACTCCTGTAGATTTTGTATGAATAACTGGCATACTAGCCGTAAAACGTAATATTTGGTTTAATTTAAAAGCCAAAACCTTCTACAGAATCAGCATAATTTTTGTATCGGAGAAGTTTCATCCACTTTTGCTCGCTGCGTCCGCCTCTGTGAGCGTCCGCTATCGCGACAAAAGGTAACCTACGCATTATTCTGATCTATTAGTATTGTAACTGAAAAGTTTTATCAAAATCAGCCCGGTAGGTTTTGCGTCAAAGACATTGTGTGCGTTACGATATTTTCCTTCCCGTTTAGCAAGTTTTAATTAACAATTTGTTTTGAACTCAACTTTAAAAAGTCGTTGGTGTGTGCCGTGGGATTGAACCCAAAACCATTTGGTGAGTATCCTGTCTGTCTCTACACTAAGCTCTTGCTGCATAATACCCGCTGTACCTAAATCCAACCAGTTTCTATCACAAACATTGACTTTGATAATCCGAGGCACCGCGATGAGTTTCTGTTCCAACCATAATTGTATAATAGATTGGCGCTAAGCAACGCCAGATTCAATTAGCATTGCATATATGTATCACGGCTGCATAATTAAGTAAGGTTAGGATGAATACATTACACCTTTTGTAAGATTGTCTTTTATTGAGTATAAAATGAACTCACGGTTACACCGACGCTATTTAGGGCTATTGCTCTGCACCCGTGGCTCATAGCGCCATGTTACCTAGCCTGTGATCTTGATATCATCATCAGCCCTTTATGCTGTCCCACTGCTGGGCACGGGCCTCTTCTCACTATGTGAAGGGTAAGGCCATAGTCCACCACGCTGGCCAAGTGCGGGTCGGCAGACTTCACATGTCTTTCGAGAACATTATGGAGAACTCTCAGACATACAGGTTTCCTCACGATGTTTTCCTTCACCGCTAAGCAAGCGATAATTAACAATTTAATATAATAACTTCGAAAAGTCATTGGTGCGCGCCGCGGATTCGAACCCGAGACCCTCTGCGTAGCAGTCTGTAGGTCTCCCCACTCGGCTATCGCTGCTTATTTATCTTGATAAATGAACACAAATTCAATAGGTAATCAAATATAAATAACGCATTATAATTCGATCAGATTCAGTAGTCCTACTATCCTACTAATATTATAAATGTGAAAGTTTGTGAAGATGTATGTATAGATGGATGGATGGATGTTTGTTAGTCTTTCACGCAAAAACTACTGAACGGATTTGGATGAAACTTGACAGTATTATAGTTTATACATCAAAATAACACATAGGCTACAATTTATAAAGATTTTGTATAATGTTGCCATAATATAAGGAAAATTATCAACTAAGTCGGCAAAAATCCTGAGCTCTGAAAGCTATCTTCGGGTGCGTTGCCTAAACCGTTGAAGTTACTTGAAGATAATATACGGTAATATTGTTTATCTTAAGGACGCGTTTACGCTTGTATCAAAAAAACACATATTTCCGGTACATTTTACGACAATTTTAGATAATAACTAATAAAACTAATGATTACGATAAATTGATTACTTTTTTATCTATAAATCAATTTGAAAATAAATAAAAAATATTTAATTAATATTAATGTAAAATCGATTCAAAACGGCCTCTTAAATCAAAAATAGGCATATACTGCTATTTTTGGGTACAATTTTCTCTCTATTTTTACATTTATTTAGATTTTCAAAGATAGAATAGGGTAGTAAATATAGTCAACTCAAAAACAATTAGATTTTGTTTTTTCAAAATATTGTAAATTGACTCAAAAAAAGCAATAAATCATCTTACATTTTTCTTCTATTTTGCTCGCATACGTGTGTCTTAATATGTGGCAATAAGGTTCGTTTTATTTAGCCACTTTCTTGATTTATATATCCAAATTCTGCAATGAGATCTCAGTCTGCGCTTGAGCGCCGTCGGGAGTGGACTCTATGTCGCTTGTCGCTGCAGCCCGAACACAAAAAAAGCAATATACGAATACAAAATATTCGCTAAAATCAATTTGATACTTCTCGTATTCTGTGCGAATTACGTACAAGTAAATTTTCTTTTGTATAAATGGACATTATTAGGTACTTTATTTTCTCCGTTATGTTGAGTCAGGATATATTTCGGTATTTAGATATTATTTTGTTTCTTGCGTTGAAATCTGGTAAGAATATCTGGACTGATGGTATACCATCCCGTTCAAGTGTTGCGACTGGAACTCATAAAAGAGTAGACTTAGTTATGCCAGGTTGGGGCTTATTTTATTTGTCTTGGTGAGACCCTACCACTGGTACTAGTGAAGTAACCTTCCAAGGTCATTCGATGAGTCTTGCTGGTACTCATATGTGAGTAGAGCTAGGCATGCCGAGTTTGGGCTTATTTTGTTTGTACGTAAGAGACCCTACCACTGTAACTTATGAAGTAACCTTCCAGGGTTATCCAATGACTCTTACTGGTACTCATATGTCAGTACAGCTAGGCATGCCGAGTTTGGGTTCATTTTGTTTGTACATAAGGGACCCTACCACTGCATTTTATGAAGTAACCTTCCAGGGTTATCCAATGACTCTTACTGGTACTCATATGTCAGTACAGCTAGGCATGCCGAGTTTGGGTTCATTTTGTTTGTACATAAGTGACCCTACCACTGGAACTTATGAAGTAACCTTCCAGGGTTATTAGATGACTCTTGCTGGTACTCATATGTGAGTAGAGCAAGGCATGCCGAGTTTGGGCTCATTTTGTTTGAACATAAGAGACCCTACCACTGGAACTTATGAAGTAACCTTCCAGGGTTATTCAATGACTCTTGCTGGTACTCATGTGTGAGTAAAGCTACGCATGCCGAGTTTGGGCTCATTTTGTTTGTACATGAGAGACCCTACCACTGCATTTTATGAAGTAACCTTCCAGGGTTATTCAATGACTCTTACTGGTACTCATATGTCAGTACAGCTAGGTACATAAGTGACCCTACCACTGGAACTTATGAAGTAACCTTCCAGGGTTATTCGATGACTCTTGCTGGTACTCATATGTGAGTAGAGCTAGGCATGCCGAGTTTCGGCTCATTTTGTTTGTACATAAGAGACCCTACCACTGCATTTTATGAAGTAACCTTCCAGGGTTATTCAATGACTCTTACTGGTACTCATATGTCAGTACAGCTAGGTACATAAGTGACCCTACCACTGGAACTTATGAAGTAACCTTCCAGGGTTATTCAATGACTCTTGCTGGTACTCATATGTGAGTAGAGCTAGGCATGCCGAGTTTCGGCTCATTTTGTTTGTACATAAGAGACCCTACCACTGCATTTTATGAAGTAACCTTCCAGGGTTATTCAATGACTCTTACTGGTACTCATATGTCAGTTGAGTTAGGCATGCCAAGTTTGGGTTCATTTTGTTTGTACATAAGAAACCCAACCACTGCAACTTATGAAGTAACCTTTCAGGGTTATTCAATGACTCTTGCTGGTTCTCATATGTGAGTAGAGCTAGGCAAGCCGAGTTTGGGCTCATTTTGTTTGTACATAAGAGACCCTAACACTGGAACTTATGAAGTAAACTTCCAGGGTTATTCGATGACACTTGCTGGTACTCATATGTGAGTAGAGCTAGGCATGCCGAGTTTGGGCTCATTTTGTTTGTACATGAGAGACCCTACCACTGAAACTTACGAAGTAACCTACTCTACTCACATATGAGTACCAGCAAGAGTCATCGAATAACCCTGGAAGGTTACTTCATAAGTTCCAGTGGTAGGGTCACTTATGTACCTAGCTGTACTGACATATGAGTACCAGTAAGAGTCATTGAATAACCCTGGAAGGTTACTTCATAAAATGCAGTGGTAGGGTCTCTCATGTACAAACAAAATGAGCCCAAACTCGGCATGCGTAGCTTTACTCACACATGAGTACCAGCAAGAGTCATTGAATAACCCTGGAAGGTTACTTCATAAGTTGCAGTGGTTGGGTCTCTTATGTACGAACAAAATGAGCCCAAACTCGGCATGCCTAGCTCTACTCACATATGAGAACCAGCAAGAGTCATTGAATAACCCTGGAAGGTTACTTCATAAATTGCAGTGGTTGGGTCTCTTATGTACAAACAAAATGAGCCCAAACTCGGCATGCCTAGCTCTACTCACATATAAGAACCAGCAATAGTCATCAAATAACCCTGGAAGGTTACTTCATAAGTTCCAGTGGTAGGGTCTATTATGTTCAAACAAAATGAGCCCAAACTCGGCATGCCTAGCTCTACTCACATAAGAGTACCAGTAAGACTCATCGAATAACCTTGGAAGGTTACTTCACTAGTATCAATGGTAGGGTCTCACTAAAAGAAATAAAATGAGCCCCAACCTGGCATAACTAGGTCTACTCTTTTATGAGTTCCAGTCGCAACACTTGAATGGGATGGTATACCATCAGTCCACATAATCTTACCAGATTTCAACGCAAGAAACAAAATAATATCTAAATACCGAAATATATCCTGAAATTCCTGAATCAACATAATGGAAAAAATAAAGTAATAATGTCCATTTAGGTATATAAAAATAAGAAACTTATTTGTACTTAATTCGCACAGCCAGGCCTATAACACATAGATACATAATCACAAAAAATTCTAAGCCTCAAAGTTATTTAGTTGAACTACATTTCCGCAAGTTACCGTACGTAGTACGTACTGTTGCCGCCGTGTCGCTGTAGTGACGCGATTTTGTACCTACTAATTTTGTAAACGCGTCCTTAAATAGTTCTAAACAAAAGTCCGCGGCAGCATTTACTTATTTATTTATTTGTGTATTTACTTATTTGCCACAAATATCTCAATATGGGTATCAAATGAAAGGGCTTGATTCGTAGAATAGAGCTCACTATGAAAAATCCAAGATGCCTGTTGCCGCAAAATGGCGGATTACATATTTTGTACAAATACCTCAATATGGGTATCGAATGAAAGGGCTTGATTGGTAGAATAGAGCTCACTTTGAAAAATCCAAGATGGCCGCCGCCACAAAATGTTGGATAACTTATTTGCCAAAAATACCTGAAAATGAGTATCAAATGAAAGGGCTTGATTCGTAGAATAGAGCTCACTATGAAAAATCCAAGATGGCTGTCGCCGCAAAATGGCGGATTACATATTTTCCACAAATACCTCAATATGGGTATAAAAATGAAAGGGCTTGATTGGTAGAATAGAGCTCACTATGAAAAGTCCAAGAAGGCCGCCGCCACAAAATGGCGGATTACCTATTTTCCACAAATACCTCAATATGGGTATCAAATGACAAGGCTTGATTGGTAGAAAAGGGCTCACTATGAAAATAGAATGAGAAGTATCAACTACGAGTAACAACAAAACTAAAAACTTCAAAATAAAATTAACTAAAAAAAAAAGTTTGAGCGTAGCGTATCCAGAGTAAACATTATGATAGAAATTTCACTTGCCCAACGATTCTATATTTGTCTGATCAGTACCCCAGATTGATGAGAAGATTGGTGCGATCTGGTAGCTAGGACTTACCGAATTACTTTTTAGCTTTTAGTACATAACCAAACTACATCATTTTTATTCTAATAAAACAGTATACCATAAAAAATAATATTTATGTTTTTTACAATGCTTATTCTAGAGCAGTTATCAAATTGTTTTCAAAATTGATAGATTTATTGCTTTCAGTATTTAATGTAGATGAACTTTGTCCTTACAGTAAGTAGTTTGGACGAATAGTTTATTAGTTATCACTATATATTTGACCTAAGCGCAGCGTCATTAAAAGCGCTTTCTATGAGATGGCGCGCTTAAGCACAGCGGGGCGGCGCGGCGCGGAGGTCCCTCCGCGGTCCGCGGTCTGATACACTGATAGACAAATATGACCTTAATGAAAGTTAAATGTAATTGAATAGGTTATTTTGTATCTACAACTAGTCTGTAACTAATCTGAATTTTTAGAAAATTTCGATCACCCTCAGTTTTTTTGCTGCAGGAATTAATCATTTTTTTAAGTAAAACGGTAAAAAAATGCTTAAAATGAAGAAAAAAATACTTATATTTATGTTTATTCAGGATTTTCGGGAATATTTAGCATCAGGTACATCCCTTTTGAGTGTCCAGCAGTAGCCAGCTAACATCTTCGGACTCCACTTGCCTTGGTACCGTTTTTCCATGTTGGATATGTCCTAATAGAACCGCTCACCGTGTTCGTCGCTAACGGCTCCCAAATTTTGAGGAAAAAAATCCAAATGCGAGTGTAAAAAGTGAATCTTGAGCGAAATATTTCATTCCATGTCCTTGTAAGCCGCTAAGAAGTTGTTGAGTAACTCTTCATGGTTTTCGGCCCTGTGGTTTCCCAGAAAATTACGAACAATATTTCGAAAACATGTCCATGCGGATTTTTCGATCGGATTAAGTTTTTGTTCGAACTCTTCATCAGTCAGTAGGTCTCTTATTTGTGGCCCTACAAATATTCCTTCGTTTATTTTGGCATCACTGATTTTTGGGAATTTTTGTTTCAAGTAACAAAAGCCATCTCCATTTTTATCCATAGCTTTGACAACATTTTTCATTAGTCCGAGTTTGATATGCAATGGAGGTAGCAATTCATCTTCAGGATTTATTAAAGGAGTGTGAAGAACATTTCGTTGACCTGGTATTAGAGCGTCTCGCTTAGGCCACTCTTTTTTGACATATGATTTTTTTTGTCTCGACTATCCCACTCACAGAGGAAACAACAAAACTTCGTATATCCAAGCTGTAGACCTAGCAAAATAGCAATTACTTTCAAATCTCCACATATTTTCCAGTAATATTGGTTATATTTAATATGTTCTAGCAGTGATTTCATATTTTCATCATTATGATTACTTATTTCATTTTAGTAACATACATACATAATGTCACGCCTTTTATCCCCGAAGGGGTAGGCAGAGGTGTATTTCTACACCCACTTTTCGCCAGATATACTTTAGTCCCACGTAATAAGGGGCGAGCCTATTGCCGTACCGGGCACATTTCCAGACTCCGTGCTGCTACTGAGAATTTCAAGACAGACAATCCCAATAACACTGCCCGACCCAGGAATCGAACCCGGGCCCTCCTGATCCCACGCGCACATTTATGCCGCGAAACCAACGAGGCAGTTGTATAGGGTTTGATATCGAGTTTTCCGTCTCTACGCAAAGATGGCATTTGCATCGTGTTATCCCTTAGTCGCCTTTTACGACACCCATGGGAAGATTGGGGGTGGTGACACTTGTATTCTATGCCGTCAACCACACGGCACCACATTTCAGTAACAGTTTTTAACTAATGGTGTCAAACTACGACGTTGCCTTTTAACAGTAAGTTGACCGCAAATATAACTGAAGTTATCAGGATGGTTTACACACATTTTCAGCATCTTAGTATGATGTATAATACTAATCTAAAAAAAACTGTTTTAATTTCAACATTTTTTCGTTAATTTATTCGGAAACACACGTCGGTAAGCAAAATTCGCAGTAATTGAGTTAGTCGATATTTTATGAAAACTGAAGGTGATTGAACAAAACCAAGTATGGGGTTTATATGCGGGTAGGTAGTAGTGTTTGAAAATATGACTTGATTTCGTTTAACAAATTTACTGTTTATCAGTGATATGTACTTTGTGGTAATGCTTTCAGTTTTTATTTTTGCTGCTGTTATATTCAGTAGGTATATAAGCTCTTCATAACTTCAATAATATAACTACATACTAATCTTTACCTGAAGTTCGACGATGATAAAAACAAAAGTATTTTTTAAGTATTATCTGTTAATATGTTTGCTACACGGCTAATCTCGTCACTAAACGTAGTCAGACAATTATCGACTTAACTCTCGCAACAGAAGGAGCGGCTGAACGCATCAAGGGATGGCACGTCTCGAAAGAGGCATCATGCTCAGACCACAGATGGATCAGCTTCTCCATGAAAGTCGATATACAGCCCACACAGCCCCGCAGGAAACCACACAACACTGACAAAGCAAAGTATGTCTTACTACTTAAAGAGAAACTTACCCTTACGGCCACGCCGCCGGTACTGGGTGACACTGAACAGATCGACGATCAGGTATGTATACTGACGCAGTCGATGCTAGACAGCTATTATGCAGCTTGCCCGGAAACCACTCCGCCTTCAACCCCGGGGAAACAACCCTGGTGGGGCGCTGAACTTCAACGTAAGCGCAAGAAGGTAAGAAAGTCTCTAAATAGGGCAATGAACACAAGCGCGGACGCAGATTGGGACGCTTATAAAGCGGCCAAATCAGACTACAGAAAATGCCTCAGACTCAGACGCACCATGGGATGGAGAAAATTCTGTGGGAGCATTGAATCCTGCCAACAAGCAAACCGGGTAAGGAAACTACTGGCCCAGCAACCGACGGTTGCACCAGGTACTCTCCGTAAACTGGATAACACATACACTACATCGGAGGAGGAGACAAGACGCATCCTACTCGAAACACACTTCCCAGGCTGCGTCGTCACCCCGGTAGTAATGTGGCACGATACACCAACAGTGGCGACCGAACACGAATGGAGACACGCAAACAACGTGGTCACAGAAGAAAAACTCCGATGGGCCATCGATAGCTTCCACCCCTTCAAAGCAGCTGGACTGGATGGCATCTTCCCAGGGTTATTACAATGGGGAGGGGAACCTGTCCTTAAAAGACTCCTGGCAATCATGAGGGCTAGCCTGGCCCTCAGATATGTACCGAAGAGGTGGAGGGAAGTCAAACTAATCTTCATACCAAAACCAGGCAAAACAGACTATACCCATGCAAAGTCCTTTAGACCAATAAGCCTGACCTCCTTCATGCTTAAAGCCTTGGAAAGGCTTTGCGAGAGGGAACTAAGAAGTGGGGCTCTTAAGCACCTACCCTTACATGCCAACCAACATGCATACAGCTCAGGGAAATCGACGGAATCGGCCTTACATCAGGTCGTGGCCCAGATAGAAGCTGCTATACAACAAAAAAGCACCTGCCTGGGCACCTTCATCGACATAGAAGGAGCCTTCGACAAGACAAACTTTTCCAGCATAAGCAACGCCCTAGCCAGGCATGGTGTGGATCAGATGCTCATACAGTGGATCCAAAACATGCTCAGCAAAAGGGTAGTGCGCCTGCAAGGCGACAATCAGGCAGCCTTGATAACTAAAGGGTACCCGCAGGGAGGTGTACTCTCCGCGCTATTGTGGAACTTAATCATCAATGAACTCATAGACAAACTCAACGCGAGATACTTCTATACAATAGGTTATGCAGATGATCTAACCATACTCACCTCAGGTAAGGTAACCAGTACAGTGTACGACCTAACCCAACAAGCCCTACGCATAGTAGAGTGGTGGTGTAATGAGTACGAATTATCTGTAAACCCGACCAAGACCGAACTAGTTATGTTCACACACAAACGCGTGCTGGGTACTTACCGATTGCCCAGGTTATTCGATACAGAGCTTAAGCTGTCTACCGAGGTCAAGTACCTAGGTGTCACTCTCAACAGCAAATTGACATGGAACAGCCACATGGAAATAAGCTCAATAAAGCCAGCATCATTTTCTGGCAGTGCAAGAAGATGATAGGTAAACGCTGGGGCCTATCCCCCAAATTTGTCTTATGGCTCTATAAGACAATAATATGTCCGACGGTTAGCTACGGCGCACTAGTGTGGTGGCCTAGGACCAACCTAATAACGGCCGCCAACAAGCTTCAGAAGCTTCAAAGACTTGCATGCCCAGCGGCCACGGGCTGTATGAAAACAACGCCAACAGCGGCACTTGAAGTGTTGCTGGATCTGCCTCCATTGCACCTGTTCATACAACAGGAAGCAACGATGTCGGCAGTCCGGCTAAGAGCCCTGAAGCTCTGGAAAGACACGAATACACCGCACACTAACAACTTAAATACACTCTTTAAAGAAGTTCCTATCACACAAGCAATAAGCGACCGCATACCGAAACAATTTGTTTTCGACAAGAAATACAAAATCCAACTGTACGAGGATCTACACGAAGGAGCAGTTAACCACAACGAGCTCACGATCTTCACAGATGGGTCCAGAACTGATACAGGTACGGGTTCAGGAGTATTCTCCGAGGACCTAAACATCAACATCGCAGCACCGCTGGGAGCCTACAACACGGTCTACCAGGCCGAATACTTTGGCATAATCCTAGCTGCCACAGCAATCATGGCACGTGAGGTAAGGGAACGATCCATTAGGATCCTCTCAGATAGTAAGGCTGTCCTCTCAGCCCTCAAAAGCTATACTATCACCTCGGCACTCACGCTTGAATGCCACCAGAAACTAACAGAGGTAGGTAAACTAAACAAATTAACACTGCAATGGATCAAGGGCCACAGTGGCTCAAGAGGGAATGACGCAGCCGACGTACTTGCCAGAAGAGGGGCCACTTTAGAGGTGGTGGGACCCGAGCCCATTATTCCCCTCCCTTCTGGTTTTTATCGCAACCTGGTAAGAAATAGGACCAGGACCAAACACAACCAGTCCTGGATTGGTATTGAAACATGTAGGCAGGCCAAGGAGGCTCTTCCCGCATTAGACGGTAAGATAGCTAAACAAATCCTCCGGCTGTCCAAACAACAACTACGGACAGTTACGGCCGCCTACACAGGACACGGATTCTTTAATAAACACCTATTTACTATAGGTATCACCGACAGCCCGCTGTGCAGGGCCTGTATGGCAGCCGACGAGACGGCAGCCCACCTGCTCCTCGACTGCCCTGAGGTCGCACAGTACAGGCAGTAGTACCTCACCAGATACAGCACCCTGAGGGAGGCCGTGGGCCACATCAAGAGTCTGCTGGCCTTCCTCGAAGAGCTGGGGTGGCTCGAATGACGACACCATTCCCACCCGCACGCAAAATACATGCCAAGACGTGGAGTTGCGGAAACAGCCCGTGCCATCAAGTATCAAGTAAGTAAGTACACGGCTAATCCGCAGAGCCGTTTGTGATGAAATTTGACATGGATAGTCTGAAACCCGTGGAAGTACATAGGCTACTATTTATTAAAATTTCATGCTGGCGAAGCCGCGGGCGAAAGCAAGTTTTCCATAAAATTACAATGTCATCGATGATTTTTTATATGAAATTCATATGATATAATGCCTAAATCACCGATTATAGAGAAAATCAAATCATAGTATATATTGATTCCGTGTTCAACTTAAAAAAAAAAATTGGTTGCCTGTAAAGTCGGTATACGGGCGAAAGTTTTACGTGACAACGACTTTGAGTGGTAAAATAATTTTAATGTGAATATTCATTCGTATAGTAGGAAGAAGGATGAAAGACGCGTGCCTTTCACTTTTTATGTCTGTCTCTCTCGCTCTTAGGCGGGACGCGTGCCTCTCACTCGCACTCATTGTGAGCGCATAACGTGAGCGGAGCGTAACGCAGTTTCTTGAAGTGTCACCCGGAAAACCAATTTATAAGACGTTGTCACGTCAAAAAACAGTAGAATTACGAAAAACCAAGTAGTATACAGTACTATACATTCAGTATACACATTTTAGCCCTTAAATGGTATCGGGGTCAAAATTTCATTATCGACCCCAAAGCTTCATATTTTTAATCACACCTTTTCAGTAAAAGCACCTTACACTCTTGCGCATCGGGGTAATCTCATTAAAATCAAATTTGACCCCGATACCGGAAGCGTACATTTTATTGTATGATTTATGTTATAATGTTTCACTATTTTATACTTAATTTATATATAATTTTTACGTGACGGTGAAATCTCACAGCTTTTGGAAGATTAATACGAAGAATCTGGCTCCAAATTAAAGACATAAAGACATATTTATTTCTGCATTTTGGTTGTTTACAACACTTATACATGTCAAAACCCTAATCTAGATGATGCCGGCTTTTCCTAGCTAAATGACTTCTTGAGAAGAAAGGCCGAAACAAACTCAGAGTCATTTTTTTTTGTCACTTCATTTTGTTTATTATTTTCTTCATCTTTTAAAGTCCAGACAAAAGAAAGGGTTTAGTATGCAAGTACAATGCAGGAAATCATCTGACGCTTTTGACTGACTCGGCCCACTGATGGCCCGCATTCAACAGCAATCGTACGGCTCAACCTTGATTGAGGGAGCCAGCACGATCTGTATCACTATGCCTCCACGCCATCAGAAGGTGTATGCATAAGCATGTCAGCCTAAGCCATCAGACAGGTTGCCACAACTATTTGTTTATATGTTTAATAATGCCCACATCATACTCACAACTTTACAAGCTAATACATAGTAAAATACATGTTGCAAACAATATGTAAAAATAATAAAATTTTAACAATAAAATGTCATATTATATTTAAAATGTCAAAAAATGTTATTTAATGTCAATTCAGGAATAATAATATATTACTTAAGTAATTTTAAAAATAGTAAAAATTTAAACAATAAAATGTCATATATTTAAAATGTCAGAAAATATTATTGAATGTCAGTTTAAAAATAATAATATATTACTTAAGTAATTTTAAATGTCAAAAGAAAATAAATAAAATAACAATGTCAAATCAAACAATGTCAAAACAAAATAAATAAAATTACAAATGTCAAATTAAAAATGTCAAAATG
Source organism: Euclidia mi (assembly GCA_944739405.2). Taxonomy (NCBI): domain Eukaryota; kingdom Metazoa; phylum Arthropoda; class Insecta; order Lepidoptera; family Erebidae; genus Euclidia; species Euclidia mi. Next base: position 9,324,909 of record OX123189.2, read on the forward strand.
TAAAAATATAAGTATTACAAATGTAAATAAAAATATCTTGTCACTAATTTCAAAATGTCAAAATTCATAATTTTTAAACTCAATTCCAGGCATTTTTGTCTGCTAAATAATCTTTAACTGTGTAATAAGCTTTTGAACACAAGCTCTGTTTAATAAAAACTTTGAATTTATTAATACTTAGTTCCTGAATATTGCCTGGAATTTTGTTGTAAAAACGTATGCTTTGACACTTGTAGGAGTTACTTATTTTTTGTAGTCTAGTTGAAGGTAGAACAAGTTTGTTTTTATTTCGTGTGTTTAATTTATGAATGTCGCTGAATTTGGAAAACATATTTATATTTTTCCTGACATATAACAAGTTCTCATAAATGTATTGAGATGCGACAGTCATTATCTTAATTTCTTTAAATTTTTCCCTCAGTGAATGCCTTGAACCAAGACTGTAGATTGCACGAATAGCCCGCTTCTGCAGTACAAACACAGTTTGAATGTCAGCTGCGTTGCCCCATAATAAAATGCCATATGACATTATGCTGTGGAAATAACTAAAATATACTAATCTGGCCGTATCTATATCAGTTAACTGACGAATTTTATAAACCGCGTACGCTGCAGAGCTAAGTCTATTCGACAACTGACCTATATGTGGGCCCCACTGTAGCTTAGAGTCTAAGGTTATGCCTAAGAATACGGTGTTATCTATAAGATCCAACTCTTCTCCATTCAAACATATGTTAGGTTTAACTTGTTTTACATTCGGTCTTGAAAATCGTATACATTTTGTTTTTTTTTCATTTAGCAGTAAATTGTTAGCAGTAAACCATTGAACTACTTTAGAGAGAGCGTTATTTACATCGTCATTATTTGATTGTTGTCGTCTAAGTTTAAAAATAAGTGATGTATCATCAGCAAATAACACTATCTCTTCATTATTTTGCATAATGTATGGCAAATCATTAATATATACAAGGAAAAGGAATGGACCAAGAATTGAACCTTGCGGCACTCCCATTGTGACCACTGAACCCATAGAAACTTTTCCATTTACCTCAACTCTCTGTATCCTATTACTCAGATATGATGTTAGGAGATCCAAAGCAGTGTTCTTAACTCCATAGTAATGTAATTTCCTGATCAATGTTTCATGAAAAACGCAATCAAAAGCCTTTGATAAGTCACAAAAGACTCCCAGAGCATCATGCGACTCCTCCCAGGCATCAAATATACTATCTAAAAGCTCAACTCCAGCATCGGTAGTTGAGCGACCCCTAGTAAAACCAAATTGTTTTTCATGTAACAGCTTATTGTTATTAAAATGAATTTGAAGCTGACCTAGAATTAATTTTTCAAAAATTTTACTAAACGTGGGTAGCACAGATATTGGCCTATAATTTGTGGGGTCAGATGTGCTACCTGATTTAAATAACGGAATTACTTTACTACTTTTCATTTGATCAGGAAACACACCACAGTCAATGCATCTATTGAAAATCATTGCCAGTTCAGGTGCTACTGTGTTGATTATGGATTTCGTAATCACAACAGAATTGCCCCAAAGATCACTAGTCTTCTTCAAATTAAGACTATTAAAAGTTTTTACAATATCTCTGTCAGTGACATAACTAAAACTAAATTCAATGTTACACCTATTGACATTTTGTTTCAATAGAGATTCGGCGTCAATAGGGGACGAGTTGAGGGATTTAGTGGTTGAGACTGGAATGTCTGTGAAGAAATTTTCAAATGCTGTGGCAACCTCAAAATCTGACTTTAATATCTTTTTATTTAATTGAAGAGTGTAATCGTTACTTTTAATCTTGACCCTTCCAGTCTCATTGTTTATAATATCCCACGTTGCTTTTATTTTATTGCCACTGTTTTTAATTTTTGATTTTAAATAAAGTGTCTTAGCTTCACGACAAATCTTTTTAAATAACTTGGAATAATTTCTTACATATTGACAAAATTGTTCATCATTTTTATTAATTACTTTCTGTTCATATAATTCGTAAAGCTTATTTCTACTTTTATAAATTCCAGTGGTTGCCCATTCACTGAAGGATGTAGTACCAGCAACTGAGATCCTCTTAGGGACAAAGATAGAATTGAATATAGTACAGTACATGTCAAAGAAAGAATTGTACAACTTATTAGGATCGTTATTATAGCATAAGTATGGTAATGTACTTGTGAGTTTATTCTTAAGTCCCTCCAGACGACGCAAAGTTTTTGGCACCACACTCAGTTCCTTTCTACCTACTTTTTTAGACTGCATAGCAAATGTTATAGATTGTCCACAATGATCTGATGTTAATTTGTTAATTATTTGCTTTCTAACTGGTACAATATCTGTAAATATGTTGTCTATACAAGTAGATGTCATGGAAGTTATCCTGGTGGGTTCCAAAAATAAGCATGCAAGATTATATGACTTGAACAAATTCTTAATTTTGTGGCAATTCAGGGAATCTTCTAGTAAATTAATATTAAAATCGCCACCTACTATTATAGATTTATTTTGTTGGCATAGCTTCCGTAACACATCATCCATGACACTTTCAAAGTTATCATAGCAGGATGATGGTGGCCTATACACACTCAAAACAAGAAGTTGGTCCAACTCCACACAGGCTATTTCAACTGTCCGTTCAACAGAGAAACTAACAATGTCACTACGATTCTTAAATTTAAGCAGCTTGTTAACTAAAATCAATGATCCACCATGTATTGCATTTTATCTGCTGAACGAACTACCAACTAGATGGTTATTAAAATTGCACATGAACTGGTGATCTTTAAGCCAATGTTCTGTTATACACAAAATATCGACGCATTCACCGTTCATGAACAACTCCACTTCTAAATCTTTATTTGACATACCTTGTATATTTTGATGTACCAGTTTTAATACTTGTGAATTTCTAAATGAAATATTAGTTGGATTGGGCTTATTCGTACATACCAGCCCATTATTAACGAAAGTGTCATTGCAAGAGGTATTCTCTATTGTCGAATTATTTAATTTAAATTAATAGAAATGTCAGACTGTGTAGCCAAAATACTGGCTGAATCATTATAAATGTCATTTTGTTGCTGTATAGGGGCAACACGTTTATTAGCCAAATTCTTGGCTGAAATGTCAATACAAAATGCTAGCGACTCAGCTAGTTGTCTTTTATAATAAGAATTCAGATAACAAGTATCTTGCGTCAAATGTAAAGCTTTACTAACATAATTATTAGAGTCAAAAACATGAAATTGATCGTTATTGTATGACCAACTACACAAATTTATATTAAGACTATGTCTAATATTATTTTCTTTCTGTGGCAACCCTTTACTGAAAGGTAAAGTGAGCATAATCATTTGATTTAAATTTAATTCACATAATTTACTGTAATAATAGAATAAAAGTCTTTTATTTAAAGATCCTCTTTTACCAAGTAGGATCAATAAAGTTGTATCCTGGTCAAAATTGAAGTTTATAATTTTATCTAAAATAGCAATGGAACTTAACCCAGGCAAACAGTAGTTCATCACTAACCCATCACTATATGTGTTCGCCAACAACTGACCCATACCTTTGCCAATCTCATCACTAAATATTATCACTTTATTTTTATTTTGTAATATAGTTTTACCGTCTAGTTTGTTATTTTTTAATTTCTTTAGAGTGTGTTTAATATTTGCATTTGTATTGTTTAAAGAACTATTTGGCAAAACCGGGTCACATGTTGACAATGAGCAAGCTGGCGAGTGTTGGTTGTTGAACGGGATGTCATTGTTCAATGGTATTGAGCATTTGTTACTATTTGATGCCACCAACTCATTCATTGCCAATATGTACTCTTTCATTTGTAGTTCAGAGCTTTTATATTTATTTGTCATTGATACTAATTTGTCACTAAGATTATTTAATTCTACCTGCAAATTATTTATTTCTAGTTTATGTTTCAAATTATTTTGGTGATATTTCTGTGTGTATATTTTTAATTTTTCAAGAGCAAGTAATCTTTCCCTATTTAACTTAACATTTTTTATGAAAAATTTTTGTCTGTGAACTAATTTTTGGGTCTTTTTTATGAATTTGTTTATTTTGACATATTTCTTAATTCTATTCCTACTACCCCTAATCAATTTTATTGAATTATTTGATTCTTTGCACACTGAGAGACTATTTGGAAATGATGCTTTAGAATGATTTATATCAGTAATCATGCTTGGAGCATGAACCACCAGCTCATCGAACAGACTTTGATTTATTAATTCAGGACGCCACAATAGCTGCTTGTGAACAGAAAATTATCAGCGTTTGTGAGGAACAAATAGATTAATTGTTTTAGATTGTCATTTTTTTATTATTCGTGATCTCATAGGAAGTTCCTATTTTTTAGGCAACGAATCAACGCAGGATGGATGAAATGGCGACAGGTCTCAGGCACAATTTGCGATCACAAAATGCCTGTGAAGTTAAAAGGCCGCATGTATAAGGCGGTTATAAGGCCTGTCGTACTGTATGGAGCTGAGTGTTGGGCTACAAAGAAGATGGATGAGAAACGATTGCATGTTGCTGAGATGAGAATGTTACGATGGATGTGCGGAGTGACAAGAATGGACAGAATTAGGAATGAATACATTAGAGGTAGTACGAAAGTAGCGCCCATTGATGAAAAGGTAAAAGGGAGTCGATTGGCCTGGTATGGACATGTTATGTGAAGAGATGAGATGTACGTAGGTAAGAAAGTGATGAATATGCATGTAGAAGGACGAAAAGGGAGAGGGCGGCCAAGGAAAAGATGGATGGACTGTGTGAGGATGGATATGAAAGAGAAAGGGATAAACGATCGGATGGCTGGTGACAGAGAAGTATGGAAGCGAAGGACATACTGCGCCGACCCCAAATAAATTGGGACCAGGGCAAGACAATGATGATAGGAAGTTCCTATTTTTTATTATATTAGTTATACACAAAAACGAATACAAAATATTTTCTTGTATTATTTTTTCTTTTTATATATAAATAAGAATACCTAAAGTAGAGTCTTTTCAAATAAGAAGATACTACCTGTTTTATTTATTAAATATGTGATCTCTTGTTAAAACATGATAAAAATTTAATAAAACATTACATTGTAAGTCCTTTTTTCCTAAATAAAAAGAAAATGTATAATGTACAGTTGTATCATTTTATATTACTGTGTACTAATATCTGGGGTCAATTTTGACCCCTATACCACTTACGTTGCCTTTTTTAGCGAAACCAGCTAAGGGTTAAGTGACAAATTATATAAACAAACGTCTGTTAAACACATTCCTTCGGAATCACCGGAGGGGTATAGAACATTTAAAAGTAAATAAACATAGGTACAATGTTAATTTGCCCATTATATAAATAGCGGACGCTGCGATAAAATTCCCAGAGTTTTTAACGTTTAGGTGCACCCGTAAATATAAACTTGGAAGCGAACAAGCAATAAAAGTTTATTTTTTCCTTTTATTGAAGTATCTCTGGCAACAATCGCAATGTGTCCCAAGATGCGAGTACGAATAGGATGAGGCGCTTGGTGCGGACTGCTCTACAAACAAAGACTAACTTTAAGCCACTAAAAAGTCTAACAGCGTAACTTCAGTTTTAAAATCGTTTGACCTAAAAAAGTCGACGTCGGGTGTCGGCGGGGTAGCGGGAGTGGAGGTCTCTACCGCCAAGCGCGAGCCGCACTTTGAAAAAGTTTTCCGTCGGCGCCCCAGCGAATCGTCCTCAAATGTGCAATTCACTTAAGTTTGTAGCCGCTTGTTTGTTACAATTAGTTTCAGTTATACTTTTACAATTAGTTGGTAGCGGTCGAAGATAGAAGAAGTAAAGTTATCGAGTAGCCGAGCGAGCTTTAATTAAAAGCGGCAAGCGCCCGCCTTCCATTCCTCCTTTGTAGCTCACTGTGTAAACGTACCGGAGATATCACTCCGCCACAAATTAACGTCTCTCCGAATAACGTGGGCGCGACAAGCGCGTCAAATTAAACGTTATTTAATACATTATCGCGTTCACAGTTTGCGTGGCGCCGTCACAAAACCAATCGTTTATTTCAGAGATGAGAATACGAGCGTCAATGCCGACGGGCTGTCGTGTGGAAAGGGCAATATCTCGTAAAGGAATTGTCAGGACGAGATTGAAATATGAAAAAGCTGCGACAGTTAGGAGGCGTCTCCAGCTGAGATATGCGGGACAACTGAGCGAAACGGGGAAAACAGATACCAATAGTTTTACTTGTTCTAGATATAGGTAAAAGCTAAGCTAGAATTTTAATAGTAATATTCCAGTCACATAATTATTTGAAAATAACTTATATGTTAATTATTGCTCGCATAACAATGTACTCGGTAGATTCCAATAGGCTCGCCACCTATTACATTGGGACCGAAACATAGCTGGCGAAGTGTGGGTGTGGCATAGAGTATTCATAAGTTACCTATAGAGTGAGCATATCGCATTACGTCCATTATGCGAAACGTAAGCAGATGTTCTATAGATACTTACAATAGATGTTGCGGTCAAATCACTATTTGACCGCAACATCTAACTAAATGTGTTTCCGAAAACGGTGGCGCATAGTGATGCGCCACCGTTTTCGGAAACACATTTAGTCATTAGGTAGTAAATATTATGCTATTGGATTTTTAACAACGTGAATATAAATTTAAAAAATACATAGTGATGTGCTTATTAAACAATATTTAATCTTCTGCCTGCCCTGTTCCCATATTACTTGGGGTCGGCGCAGAATGTTTTCTCTTCCGTTCTCTCCTATCAGACGTCATCTCATCATTCACTCCCTTTTCATTCATGTCACCCTTCACTCAATCCATCCATCTTTTCTTTGGTCTTCCTCTTACCTTATATCCCTCAACTCTCATCTTCATCACCTTTCTAGTCACATGATTTTCATCCCTCCTCATCACATGCCCATACCACGATAGACGATTTCCTTTCAGCTTTTCTTGCACTGGTGCAACTTTCAGACTTCCCCTAATAAACTCATTTCTAATTTTATCCATCCTTGTCACCCCACACATCCATCTCAACATCCTCATCTCTGCTACATGCAATCTTCTTTCATCCATCTTCTTCAAGGCCCAGCATTCCAATCCATACAGTGCGACAGGCCTTATTACGGATTTGTAGATTTTGCCCTTTAACCTAAGGGGCATCCGTGGGTCACAAGTTGTTGCTGTGACCTGTCGCCATTTCATCCAACCTGAGTTGATCCGGTGCGTGACCTCGCGGTCTATTTCCCCGTTCCCTTGAATAAGTGACACGAGGTACCGGAAGTCGGAGCAGACCGATATGGGCTCTCCACCAAGGGATATGGGCGCGGGAATGGAGAGACCGCCGAAGTCGCAAAACATATACTCAGTTTTGCGTATACTGACTTTCAGGCCAGCACTCTCCAGCCTTTGCCACCACTTTGTCAGTCTGCCCTGGACTTCAGGAGCACTCTCGGCAATCAACACAATGTCGTCGGCGAACAGCATACACCAGGGAGTCTCTTCCTGTATGTCCGCCGTTAGAGCGTCCATTATAAGCAGGAAGAGGTAAGGGCTAAGAGCCGACCCTTGGTGCAAGCCTACAGCCACATTGAATTTGTCGGTATTGCCCGCTGTAGACCGGACGTAGGTTGTACATTAAACAATATAATAATAATTAGCTATTACGCCATGAAAAGGATGATTTAATATATACAAATGTGATTTTGTTTGGTATTTTAATTTACTCGGTGTTTTATTGTTATAGTTGCTCCCAGTTCGGCCTTTTTATTGCTATCACCCATTTATTTGTCATCTCGCAGCTTTTAGGAAACCTAAAAATATTTCATTTATCTAAATCAGGTAAAAAATAATGAATAATAATTACGTATCATAGGTAATAAAAAACCGGCCAAGTTTGTGTCGGGCCACGCACAACGTAGCGTTACGTAGTTACCCTTACCCAGAGTGCTAAGAGTACAAGGACACAAGCATAATATTCATTTCATCGCTCAAAAATAATTTAATTTTTTTTAATATCATAATTAATGAGTTATCTCGTTAATTACTAAAGTCAAGTCTGTAATAATTTTTATTGTAACCTCATAATACATTATTAAAAATAGTTTTTACATACCCAAATACTACGGTTAGGCGATAGAGGAGAGTACAATTATTAATTCCTCATTAATGCTAAATATTTCGCAAACGAATCCCTGAATAGAAAAAGTGATTCTGATTATTATGTTGTAGATATAAAATTAACTAAAATAAAGGTTTCTACGTCTAGAAATGCTGTCAGATATTGAAAATAATAATTATTGTGGACATTCAAGCCAATCAAAATCTCGTAAATGTGTATCAACTTATGTAGCTGACTGTACAATACCCGTAAAATAAACATTTTCAATATTTTAGTTTTGTCGCCGTGATCAATGTATAGCCATATTATAATAACCATAAAGCCGCAGACGGACAGACGGACGGACCGTCATGGACGGACATTGCGAAACTATAAGGGTTTCTTGTAGTTTACTACGGAACCCTCAAAATTATCCTATACAATTCAATTCATAGAGTGCAGTAAAATATATTACACTTACTATTTATTTATTACACTACATACTTATCATTATCACACAAAGATTTGTCCAAGGTGGGCATCGAAACATTTTTCAATTAATGTCTCTTATTATGATCACTAGGTACTAAATACGAAATTATTTATTTTACAAACAAATCAAGTTCAGTGTGGCGCAACACTATTCCTATTGCGGGGAAAGGGTGAAGCGGGAGGTGCGGCCGCACGTGCGGACTTGTCCCGCCCGCGCGCCTCCCGCAACCCCCTTTCACGCCTTGAGTAATTTCTTTAAAATCAGTGTTTTCTGTTAAAATAAGACTTCCCTATGAAAAGAAATTCCATTGCTTTTTTTTCTTTTGTTTCCTTGAGTCATTTTTACAACTTAAAACTGCACATTTCACCATTTTGACATGAATTTAACATAAATTTCGACGGGAGAAAGACTCAACGCGCGCGCTTTCTTGGTACTAATGAACGTCAAGTGTAAGTTTTTGAACTGTTCATCCCCGTGCTCACAGTTCATACTCGGTAAAAGGCGCTCTATAGCTTGCTTATGGATATTCTAAAGGGTGCAGTGTAATACACCTCTGCCTGCCCCTTCGGGGATAAAAAGCGTGAAGTTATGTTCATCATCAGCCTTTAAGGTTGAAGTTATGTTAATGTTAGTTATATAATTATACCACAGTATAAAGACATACAGTAGTTTGACGCCTTTGATCTCGTAGAAAAAGCCGACATCGTCTAGACAAGGGTAAGGAGGTTAGGGCTGCCACATTTAAACAATACCTACTTATTCAAACACCGTCTATTTATTTTAGAAAAATATTACAAGTACTACGCTACATGAATATTATAGTGTAAATCACTTATTTATTATAATTATTACAATAATCAACGATAAATAATAATTATTATAAAACAGTTTAATGAATGAATGTTTAATGGATGGGCAACCATGGGATCAGCTTGCAGAGCCTATGTTATCGATATGAAGTATTTTGCAGTTCTATTTTCAAGCAAATTACGTTAAGGTAAAGCAATAGACATCACGGTCATTTTATAGATGGGTGACCGGGCTATGAGATTACTGAGAACATGTGTGGGGTTTATAAAAGGGTGTCAAAAATATAGTTATGTTTTAGCTAGGACGCGCCGTTACCAAGATACATATTAATATTTGATAGGTACTTACCTAATACGAAGGTACTAGGTACATACTTATTGCATGAAATTAAAATCACGCTTGAATCGAATATTAGTAATATTACCTTAAAACGCTTAGTTTCTTACGTCTGCCATGTTGTTGACGTACAGTAATTACTAGTTTATTCTGTGATTTGGCCAGACATGAGAATCATGAGATATTGTAAAAAGTTAGTAGATTAATTAGTAGGTACGTGTATATTATTTTAAGTGGTTATAGGTACATACATATCAAAATAAGTAATATAAATAATTATAATTAGTGAAATTTTCATTTTTGGTGTAAGTAAATTGATGAAATGGCATATTTTTTAAATCCTTATTTTTTTTTTAATCTTTAAGCAGCATGAAGAATTGCAATGTCTCACAGCACAAGTCGTATGCACCATCTTAATTGATATTCATAAGCAAATAAATAAGTAACGAATAAAAAACAAGCACGCGCCAGCCCCCAAAAACATGTACCTAGTTAGGAACTAAGGCGACATACGTAAGTAGGTACCGCTCTTCCCGCGTCTCACCTCTTGTCCCCCGCACGATTGACCCGTCTAGACGCGTTCGTCGAACGACTGTATGGATTATTTGACTGTGATTATACTGAGGAGTTTGTTTAGGATAATTCTTTTTGTATTAGCTAGCCCATTTATCGAGGAAGACTATCATTGCGTGATGATATATTATTATAACCTATACTAAAAGGCAGCGATAGCCTAGTGGAGATACCAACAAACTGCCATGCAGAGGGTATCAGGTTCGAATCCACGGCGTGCACCAATAACTTTTCGGAGTTATGTGCGTATTGAATTGTTAATTATCGCTTGTCCCGTGCCTCGGAGAGCACGTTAAGCCGTCGGTCCCGGTTGTCATGAAGATCTTTGACAGTCGTTATAGGGCGTCAGTACCTTCTAAATAAACTGACACTAGTCTAAACCATGGAATATCGCTATCCCTTCGGGTTGCGGAGGGCAGACAGGCAGTCGCTCCGTGGAAAAGCTAATATTCAGCCAAATTCGGTTAGACTAGTAAGCGGACCCCAGATTGAAACTGGGATAACGCTAAGAGGATGATGATGATGATATTATTATAACCTATAGAGGTTATTTAACATAACGCAATGAGCTACGGGTGCAGTATCAATAACGCGAGTGTAACCGCGGGTTCACCTAGTACATTATCTTTGCCCCAGATTTTGATATTAGTACGGAAAAATAACATAATTCCGTTGCTGAGCGTGTATTTTCTTCGCTCAGCTCCTTCACGCATAACTAGTGCAAACACAGCCTATAAGCCGAGAGACCGGCGCGAGTCTCGAGTTGGCAATCGGCCGGAGCCTCATTCTGTTACAGAATCAAACATTGCGTGCCATTCATACGAATTGCTTAATAAACATGCTCGGACACGCTCTTGTGATGTAGTTGTGGCCAAAGCGACTGAGTAAGTAAAGTTGTCATAGTGCAGCTTAATTACATAGGCGGGTATAATTCGCGTCAAATATTTTGCCACCAGTTCTTACGCTATATATATTTTTTTATAGACTCATTTTTCCCCGAAGGGCTTTTATTACTTAAATTAGACGTTTTAAGGTCCCACGTAATAAGGGGCGAGCCTATTGCCGCTATCACCAGACCCCGTGCTACTACTGAGAATTTGGAAAAACTTAGTAGCACTTTTGCCCGACCCGGGAATCGAACCAGGGACCTCCGATCAGCAGACGCATACGCTATCCACTGGACCACGGAAGCTTTCACTATAGATAATTTGTATTTTAATTACTTGACAATATATGTACAAGACCTCATGCCGATATCAGATTGAGCTTAATTTTAATTCGATCTACCGAAGCTCCATTCCAGTTTTAATTATGCTCAGAAACCACAAGTGAAATTATTACTGAAACTTATTAGAATGACAAGACCTACTCACGTATATAAATAACCAAATTATAACTACGTCTGATCATTTACTCTGTATAATATTAAGCTCTATAGCCCTTTTCAAACGCATCATGGGGAGATTGGTTGGACGAGAGAAAAATAGCGAGGTACTGCGTTATGTATAAGTTCACATAGTCAAAATGAAGAAAACAGTTTGATTTATAATTCTTGTACCTGTTACATATTAATATTTTCAGTTTTCTGCACTAATAGTCAAGTGGAGAAACTGACAGACTACTCAACAGCGGGTATTGTGTTCGACTCCATGTCCCACACCAATGACTATTCAAAGTGAAGTGCATATAAATAGTTAATTATCGCTAGCTTATCGGTGAAGAAAAACCTCGTGAGGAAACCTACAGGTCTGAGAGTTCTCTATAAGGTTTTTGAAATACATGTCAATTGCACCAACACACTCTTGGCCAGTGTGCACTATGGTCCTAGTCTTTTCATAGTAGGGAAGAGGCCCGTACCCGCAAGTGGGACAGTATACGTACAGGGCTGATGATGATAGATCTAGGTATTTTCAACGATATTATCTTTAAATTCTCAGAGAGATCACCTGTAAACAATAGTTTAGCGCCTATAAAATACTGCAGATTGCGTTACAGTGCCCAGTGTTGGTTGAAATTATTATAATAGTTTATCACAAACTATAAAAGACATGACGTCAGAATATTTAAAGTCAAAGTCAAGTATATATGTTAAAAGTAACTTGTATTAATTCCATTAATTTTTGTTCTGTACAAAAAAAGTTAAAACATATAACAGTTGCCAAATTCTTCACAAGTTTTCTGTCTACGGTTTCTTTTGTATTCAGAACTAAGTTAAGTGTATCAAGTCAAACAATGTCGTGTTTGAAACATTTTGCGGTAGCGATGCCGCAGGTGGGATTTTCGACTAATTTGATATTAAGTGGTATTATGAAACATCTTAAAAGGAGTGATGGGAAGTATTTTCAGTAAAGATGTTTATCGTGTTAACTACGAACAGTTTCAAACAAAATATAAGTAAAGTGTGCACAAAAATAATTTTTAGGCGCCTATAACTAGTCTAAAAGCATAAAATTTTTAGAAGTCATCATCGTCCCAGCGTTATACCGGTTGCATCCAAGACTTGCACGCCTTGGAGCCCGAGGTCCGCTTACAGGCCTAACCAGATATGACAGATTATCAACTTTTCCACAGAGCGACTGCCGTCTAACCGCCCGAACACAAAGGGATAGCGATATTCCATGATTTAGACCAGTATCAGTTTAATCGAGGGAGTCCTCGTAATGACTCTCAAAGATCTTTATGACAGCCGGGATCGACGGTATAAGGTGCTTGCTCAGGCATGGGGTAAGCGATAATTAACAATTTAATACGCACATAACTTGGAAAAGTCAGTGTTTCGCGCCGTGGGTATGGTAATCCATTGGTATCTTCACTAGGCCTTTTTTTAAATAGACGTGACAGACATGACGTGTACACACACACATCAACCCTGGTCATAGGATGACCACAGGAGTCCAAACGTCAAGTAATAAAAGCTACATAATTTTTATTTTAAAAATATGACGTTAGATATTCGACTTTAATTCACGACTTCGCATTAAATGATGTTTTTAATTGTTTAAAAGCTTTTGGGTAATATAGTGCCTCCACTAGAAATTATTATTAAATGGTTTCAAAAATTCTTTTCACAGGCTTATTTTTGTGAATTAACGTATTAGGTATAATAAATAATTGTGAGTTAGTGGCTTAAGAGTAGTCGATGGCAACACTGTCATTAAAATTTAATGACGAAACTCTATGAATCTGACTGCCGCGGCCGAGCGAATCTGTTTGGGGTAAAATCAGCATAGCTCTCTTCCCATATATACATATAAAAAGGTCCTGGCGCGTCCCATGTCTCTCGCTACGAACTCCTGAACCAATTTTGTACGGTTTACACCAATTGATGGTTTGCTGTTTGAGAAGGGTCTAGGTGCGTGTATAATTCACGCGGGTGGATCCGCGAGCAAAACCTCGTATTCTATAATATCATGTTCTGAATACTTACATGTGGCTTGAAGAATTGCTAGCAGCGGCAGCAGCAGTGGCGGCGTGCGCATGTCGCCCCGACGCACGCGCCGCGCCGCACCCTGCCTGAGAACAAACAAAACACATATTAGAATAAACCAACACACACTGCATCCTATGATCATGACACTACGACGACATAGAGTCAGCCAAGAGTTTGTCGGTACTATGCCGTTTAGACTATAGATAACAGACTCACGCCTTAAACTGCTGCATCCATTAAGGTAACATAACACTGCATCTATGAATGAAATATTGAATCGGCAAACAAATCGTGAAGGGTTGGGCTTTTTGGGGGACTGTCTATTGTAAAATTTAACGTTCAGAAAGAGCTGTTTACCAGCCAATTTTGAATAAAAGATTTTGATTTTGATTTTGGCGCAGTCATTGGCTGGCTCGCGCTTAATAAGGTTTTTAAAACTTCAAAATATAGGATAACTAGCGACCCACCCCGATTTCGAATGTTTTATACATATGAACCTACCTCTTGAATCACTCTATCTATTAAAAAAAACCGCTTCAAAATCCGTTGCGTAGTTTTAAAGATTTAAGCATACAAATAGACAGACAGACAGAAGACCGACTTTGTTTTATACTATGTAGTGATGAAGCTACATTCGAGCGATAAGGCTTCTTAGACTGAGATAAGTGCGTTGTACTGCTCTTTTGTATAAATGTCAAGGCACATTTCTCCTGCAACCAAACGGCATAGTAAAATATCGGCTGAATAGTGTCACATGCGACCCGTCAATCATTAGGTAAATAGGCGTGAGCACACACACACAGACACAAACATATACATGCATGTCCAATAAGTAGTATTCAGTTAACAGAGACGAGTAGATCGGCCACCTCCATCAAACCCCGGCGGGATTATTTAGAATATTGTCGCGCCACTAAATTACCAGCTTAATTGGAACACGGACGCCGCTAGAAACGGTAGTATAAGCATTTCACTATGACTATGTGTGTGGTGTATTGGATTTAAGACCAATATTTTGATATTCAGGTTATAAAAAATATATAAGATTTCATTTTTACCCGACTACGGCGAAGCCAAAAGGAAGGGTAATGTTTTTGGATATAGCGTGTAAAATGAAGGTTTCAAAATGGTTCATTCCGTCGCGTTAGCCGTCACCATTTTCATTGGTGACGGCTAACGCGACAAAAGGTAGCTTTTGCGTTATTCTTATGTATAAACTATATAACTGCAAAAGTTTTATGAAAAACAGTTCTATAATTTTTGAAAAAAAGAGCAACAAATATTCATTCATACATGGATGTGTGGCTACCATCACAATCTATCGCAGTTATATTACTAGTAAAATTGCCCCTCCGTTGTTGAATAGCCAGCAATGTAATTCTCGTTTCGAAAAGCTTTAAGAATATGTAGAGGTTTCTTTGCCATAAGTATATCAATCTAAATAATAAAAGTAATCATATTCTTCAAAGATAAAAGTCGTATTTTTAAGGTTAAACAGAATATTTTATTTCGGCTTCTTTAGCTTTACTTCATTCCTAAAGATGATATAAAATCACAGTAAACAGAGAGTACCTATTAGGTACCTAATTTGCATTACTTTACTAAAAGTATGTATATCTGAGATATTTCCAAGATAGTTTTGCCGGTATAAAATTGGCAAGCATATCTTGAAAATATCCGGGTTTTTATGTACCGCCCATAAAATAGAGAGAAGTTGTTGTACTACATTATCGAAATAATTGTATCTTTCGCGATGGAGCTGTATATTGCGACAAGCTGACTTGTTATGCGTATTATAGAGTACCTATTACATATTTATAGAATAACTATTTACTCCTCAGATAACATAAGGCGTTAGTAGCGATATTTATATACTTATATAACCCACATGTCTTGAATATAAACTAAAAGGGAACGGCGGAAAAAGGGCAATACATATAGGTAATTTTGAAAAGTAACCGTTTAGGTGAAATTAAACTCACCGGGATATCTCCAAAACCTCCTTTCCAATCTTTGAAAGTACACCGCTACAAATTTAACCAACTTGGTGCCTCACCAACTTTTTGCGGTTAACTGTAGGTAGTTGTTCTTACTGTGGTCGACTAAATCTGGGTTGACTTGGCAGCTTACGTCAAAAGCTTTGACTTTCGCCATGAAAAAATTTATCTCGTTTACATAAAGCTATTAAGTTCTTAGATTGAAAATCAGTAGTAGAATACAATAGGTACAAGTTTCTCGCGGCTTTGCAAGCTTAAGTTGAAATAATGAGAGTTCTCGAGAATTTACTGCGACCTATAGAATGCTGTACGTGGGTTCACTTTATTTCAACTTTTCTTGTCTCAACTACTAAGATATATTTTAATATTTTTTATAAAGACAGCTAATGCACTAGGAATGCATCCTGTATCGTACATACATACATACATAGACTCATGCCTGTTTCACCGAAGGGGTAGGCAGAGGCATATTTAAACGCCCACTTTTCGCCAGTGTTTTGATCCCACGTAATAGGTGGCGAGCCTATTGCCGCTTATCGAGATATTTTGTTTGCCAGAGCCTCGTCCGTTGATCGGCAGGTGCACCACTTGCAGGTGAGGTTGGCTTGGTACCCTAAGTTCTTGGTGGGAACCCTATGCACCCTGTATCGTACAGGAATTAATAATAAATATGTATTAATAATGCTTGTCGATTAGACGTAATATTAATAATAAATAATGCTTGTCGCAATATACACCTCCATCGCGAAAGATACAATTATTTCGATAATGTAGTACAACAACTTCTCTCTATTTTATGGGCGGTACATAAAAACCCGGATATTTTCAAGATATGCTTGCCAATTTTATACCGGCAAAACTATCTTGGAAATATCTCAGATATACATACTTTTAGTAAAGTAATGCAAATTAGGTACCTAATAGGTACTCTCTGTTTACTGTGATTTTATATCATCTTTAGAAATGAAGTAAAGCTAAAGAAGCCGAAATAAAATATTCTGTTTAACCTTAAAAATACGACTTTTATCTTTGAAGAATATGATTACTTTTATTATTTAGATTGATATACTTATGGCAAAGAAACCTCTACATATTCTTAAAGCTTTTCGAAACGAGAATTACATTGCTGCCTATTCAACAACGGAGGGGCAATTTTACTAGTAATATAACTGCGATAGATTGTGATGGTAGCCACACATCCATGTATGAATGAATATTTGTTGCTCTTTTTTTCAAAAATTATAGAACTGTTTTTCATAAAACTTTTGCAGTTATATAGTTTATATAGATGCGTCCAAGGGAGCGGGTGCAGGGGACAGTTCTGTCTGTCCCTCGCGGTCAGGCGCGGTCGCGGGGGGAGAGGCGTGTCGGTGTTGCGTTGCCACGGGCCCTTTCTCCCGCGACCAAATGGGGGCGCACCATTTGCTGCGTTGCGGTGGGGCCGCAGAGGAAGAGGAGATGCGGTGTTGCCAGGTTGCCGTCCTCCCTATCCTCTGCGGCCGCTGGGTTTTAGTTACTGCGGACGGCGAGTGCTGGAGCTGCTCCCCGTCCGCCAAAAGGCAAAGAGGCGGCGCGTAGTGTCCGCGCCGCCGCCCAAGTAGCTTTGTAATATGACGACGGGGCCCGCCAATACCAACGGCGAGCCAATACCGGGCGGGGTCACAGAAAAGTATGCTATCCGCAAATCGCGTCACCCTGCCACTACACGGTACCCGTAGGAACACCGCGGTGGTTTTAGTTCGATCACACTCTGGCCGGGTTGGCGTCGAGTTGTGATGGCTCATAAGGAGAGTTTCCACCGTAGTCAACAAAAAAAAAGCAACGTCGTAATATCCTTGCTCAGAGTGCGCTTAAACAGTTGTTCCTCAGTCTTAATGCCCGTATATTCTCTGATATTACGAAGCCACGGCATTTTCCATCTTCCAATTCCATCGATATTGCCCATCATGATGTTCTTCGTTAGACCATACTGTTCGTTAGCTGTAGTATATGACCGAGATGACTTTCAGTAGCCTTATCATCAGGATACATAATAATATAGATAATGTAATTGTAAGACGAATATGAGTTGGTTAAAGTGCATGAAACTTGCAATTAGTAGAGCTGTATCGCGGTATACGTCTACTATTAACAGTTAATGCCAAGTGTTATCTCCAATAAAACACAACAGAAGTATATAATATCACAACCACTAGCACAATGGACACGCCCTCATCTATGCTCAATATCCAGCAGTACTTTGAGGAAAGGATGGCAAAATCTGAAGCAGATCTGCAAAAGAAATCTTCCTCAAGTACGGGTGGCCTACAAGAGGAGTTTAAGGCTTTTAAAGACTTCATACTAACAACTATGAAGTCTTTCTCACAACAGTTGCAAGCTCTTGCTCAGCAGGTGGACAACACCGAGATGCGCAGTCGTCGGAGGATTCTTCTTCTACATACAGCAGCGCCTTCAGGTTGATTCCTTCACTGTAGCGGATATCAAGCGATGCCACAGGATGGGCCGACAGCAATCCAGTAAGAAACCCAGACCCATACTCTTCAAGCTGCATAGTGTTTCGTTGCGAGACACTATCTGGTTTGCTTTCGTCGCTGGCAGTTGTCAGAGACGGACGCGCGCGCGAAGCTCTCGCAAATTGAATTTTTTTAAATTCAATTATCGCCGGCAAGTTTCGTTCGTGTTTTACTCGAAAACTCGGACCCTCCTTGTCTCGCCTGGGCACTTCGCCATAAGAGGCAGCGGCCATCTTTGGTTTTGCTCGGCGAAGACAAGGAGCGCGAATACAAGTGACGTTAGTGACGTTCGTGACAGTGACACTTGTGTTTTGAAGTTTGTGCGACAGTGACGTTTAGAGGTTTTTACCTCACCCCCGCGCTCTGTGACGCTTTACCCCCCGCGCTAGTGACGCTCTACCCCTCCGCGACAGTGACGCTTCGCCCCCCCGCGACACGGACGCCTCTGGAGGCTTTATTGTGAACCGCGAGTGCCTGTGTGTCAGTGTGACAGTTCTGCGGCCACCCATCCACGCGGCGTGTGCGACCGGCGTGCTTGACCGCGTCGCCCGCCGAGACTTTGTCTCCGCTGCGTGCGAGCGCAGTGGTAACCCATCTGCGCGGCGCGCGTAGCTTCGCTCCTGCACACCCATCCGTGCGGCGTGTGCGGCCCGGTGCCTTAACCTGCGGCCGCCACCCATCCACGCGGCGTGTGCGGACAAGGACCTGTACCAGGGCCACTGCTCAGTGGCCCCGGGTAAGTGATCCGTTTCGTGTTAGTGTGTGACGACGGCCCGTGCACCGTACTGTTAATCACTTTTTCGTGTATTAACAGTACGAGTGTTCAACGGCTATACCGTCGGTGGACATACCGTGCCCTAGTAAATTTGACAATTTTTGTTTTTATTGTTTTGACTATTACTGTGTGTGCGGCATTCACCCGTGAGTGGTTTGGTCCTGAAATCGGGACAAAAATTTTTTCAGGCATTCTTGAAAATTTTCTAAGTCTTTAGGACTTAGAAAAATTTTGTTCGAGTTGGACACTTGTAAAATTTTTAGTAACTTTGTAGTTAGAATATTCTAAGTCCCCTGGACTTAGAATAATTTTGTGTTGTGTGGACTTGTGAAATTTTTGGAACTTTATAAACACATATTAGGAAAGTCGAGCGTGCGCTATGGAGGAGGATGACGCCGATCGGCGCCGAAGGTCGGACGAGGAGTCCGACGGTGAGGCCGCCGCTGCAATTTTTGCACCGCGCCACCGCATCACCCATACGCCGCCCCACCAGTTCTCGACCCCATTTAGCAGCCCCGCGCCTCGTCCTGCTTCGCCCCAACCCCCCGCGCCTCGCCCCCCCTCGCCCCCCGCTACCTCTGGGAAGCGGGTACTAACATCTCCGGGGGAGGTGCCGGAGCAGACCCGGCGCAAGGTGGGACCGACGCGCCGACCAACGGCGCCAGCACCTGCCTTGTCGACAGAGGCCCTGCCGACGCCCGCACCGCCAACTACCCCGATACTCGGTACAGCGTCTTGAATATCCGAGCTTGTGGAGATGGCCACCGCCTCTACGGGCGGCATCATGGAAGCCGTCAGATCCAAGACCTCCAAGCTCAACAAGGAGGAGATAGCCATCATCGGGCAGTGCGTAAGCTCGGTAGGGTCCGTAGTCACCCACTTGGTGGCGCGCCTCGCCGCCGCGGAGCAACGTGCAGCCGTTGCGGAGGAGCGCGCGAAGAGAGCGCCAGTACCTATACCGACGACATCACTTCAAGAACACGGCTCTGGATACCCGGCTCCTGTAAGTTATGCAGGCGCAATTAAACTAGGTAAGAACACGGAGCCGGTAAGATTGCCAACCCGCCCGGGTCCAGCAGTGGCTGTATACCCCGCCGAGGACCAGCGCGACAAAATCCGCACCGCCGAAGATACGAAGAAGATTCTGCGTGCCAGCGTGGACCCTGCAGAGCTGGGATTCCATGTCCACGGAGTCCGGAAGACCGGCGGTGCGGGTCTCATAGTGGAGACACCCTCAGAAAAGGATGCCAAGGCCCTGCGCGCAGCGGTACCAGCAACATTGAGGGTCGAGGAGCCACAAGACAAACGCCCCGTTATCTCCCTCATGGGAGTGGACGCCAGCGTAAAAGCAGACGAATTAGTAGCGCTCATCCACGAGCAGAATTTAAAAGACCAGATGTCGGTAGACGAGGCGAAACGGAACATTCGCCCGTTGTTTAATAGGAATCGCAGAAATGGGCGCAAAATGTGGATGTGCGAATGCTCGGCGACGCTTCGGACCCAGCTCATCGACAGAGGCCGCGTCTACATTGGATGGGACGTGGTAGAAGTGAATGACTATGTCGATGTCACGTGCTGCCGCAGGTGCCAGATGTATGGCCATCCTGAGAAGTACTGTAGGGCCAAAGCCATGACCTGCGGGAGATGCGGTGAAGATGGCCACAAAAGCGCGGAATGTCAAGCCAAGCAGGAGGCCTGCGCAACCTGCAAAAAGTTCGGCAGGAAGGGAGCGAACGAGCATCGGACCAACAGCCGGGACTGCCCTGCGAGGAAGTATGCGGAGGGCCGGTCCATGGCCATGACAAACTATGGCCAATAAGCCGCTACTGAAGATTGGACAAGTGAACCTGCAGGGTTCAGCGGTGGCGACAGCAGAGCTGCCCGCCATCGCGGGTGGGATGGGGCTGGACGTGGTTCTTGTCCAAGAACCATACCCCATGCCTCATCTCTCCTCCACCGCTGGACCAATGTGGGTCTTTGGAACGCACGAAGAAAGGCCCAAAAGCGGATTACTACTGCTACGACGCGACATTCCGTGCGCCCTTCTTGGCCATCTAAGCAACAGCCACTGCACCGTGTGCCACATAGACTTGGACCCTCGCCAGGCTGGAACATCAACATCTTCAGCATCGATCCACCTCATCAGCGCCTACTTCCAGTACTCGGATGACATCGCCATTCATCTGCAACACCTCAACATGGTACTGGACTCTCTGCGGTGTCACCGAGTACTGATAGGCGCTGACACGAATGCCCACTCGCCAATGTGGCACTGCTCACCGAGGAACTACGTAGGGAGAGGACCGGACGTGACGCACCGACGCCAGCAAATGGAGGACTTCATCGTTGGCCGTGGACTCATCATTCACAATCGCGAAGACCAACCTCCTACCTTCGCCACGGTCAACGGGGAGTCCAACATCGACCTCACGCTGGCCACTAGGAGCACTCCGGTCAATGCCTGGACCGTACACGCCGACGTGAGCAGCAGCGACCATCGGTTAATCACCTACCGTCTATGTGGCACACGGAACAGACCAGAACCAGGCTCGCCGGCGGAACCGCTGGAAGAGCCGAGGAGATTTCGCGAGCGCGGCGTGGACTGGGGACGCTTCCAGGCAGTGGTCCACGAACGTGTGGGAACGATTAACTGGCGAATGAATGCAGGTGAAGTAAGCGAGGCGTTTACGAATGTTATAGTAGGTGCGGCGAGCGAATGTTTGGGAGTATGTGGGAACAGTAAGCGTGCCAAAGGTTATGAATGGTGGTCTCCTGCATTGGAGGTCGCGCGTAAAAGAGCCAGTCGTGCAAGAAAGGCGTGGCAGACAGCAAGAAAGAGAGGATTCGGGGTTTTTGAGGAGATAGCGCGAAAGAAACATAATGAGTGCCGCAATAGTTATAGGGTATTGATGGCGAGGACGCAGAACGAGTTCTTTCGGGGACTCGCCAACACTGGTAACTAAGACCCCTGGAGTCTGGCTTACCGAGCAGCCAGTGGGCGGCTCAGGCCACCCCCTAATATCATCAACGGCACAAAGTTCTCGGAGGGATATGCTGGGGACGCGCGGGCCGCCATGGGGGTCCTAATCCAGGCACTATGCCCGGACGATGACCCAGGCGCCGACAGCGCCTACCACCGACAGGTGAGGCTACTGGCGGCCTGTGCGCCCTCGGGTCGCGACGCGCCCCCGCCATCTCTAAATGTGGTGGGCTCTATAGTTCGGGACTTACCCAACACGGCACCCGGCATCGATGGGATCACCGCCCGCATGGTTAAACATGTGTGGCACGTAGCTGACTCCGAGCTGACGCGTGTTTTAGGAAAATGCGTAGAGGAGGGCACATTTCCCGATACGTGGAAGGACGGTCGGCTTATTGTCCTGCCGAAAGGCAATGACAGACCGCTGACTGATCCTAAAGCGTATCGCCCTATCACGCTCCTTTCGGTTCTGGGCAAGATCTTGGAGAGGGTCATGATCTACTGCGCACCCAACATCTCGCGCAATATTTCACCCTGCCAGCATGGTTTTTCTCGAGGTCGTTCAACACTCACAGCTCTGCGGTCCCTTCAGGACATAGTTAACGCAAGCCGGGCCAAGTATGTCCAGGCCCTTTTTCTGGACATATCGGGTGCCTTTGACAACGCGTGGTGGCCCATGATCCTGCTGAAGGCGAAGAACGGTGGTTGCCCGCCCAACATCTATCGGATGTTGGTCGCGTATTTCACGAGTCGCCGGGCAAGTCTCTTCGTTGGAAGTGGGGTCGTGTGGAAGCCGTTGACCATGGGCTGCCCGCAGGGCTCAGTTTTGGGACCCTCACTGTGGAACCTCCTGATGGATGACCTGTTTCGATTGCCATACCCAGACGGTGTGCAATTGGTCGCGAACGCCGATGACGTAACGATCCTCATTGAGTCAAACTCAAGAGCCGGCATAGAGACATCAGCCTCTTGCGCCATGGCGTTAATCAGCCAGTGGGGACAGCGGAACCGCCTGGGCTTCTCCCCCTCCAAGTCGTACTCTATGACTCTGAAGGGGAAGATGCCCGGTCGACCACCGACTGTCCGACTCAATGGGGTCTCAGTTAAGAGCGTACAGTCGACCAAAGTTCTGGGTGTGGTAATCGACACAACCATGTCCTTCAAGGAACATGCGGAATCCATCGGTGAGCGCGCTGCAGCTGCGTTCGGTAAGATGTCGAGAGTCTCTGCCGCATCCTGGGGTATGCGCTACAGAGCGCTCCGTGTCCTGTACAGGGGCACGTACGCCGCGATAATTACCTATGCGGCCGGATTTTGGTGGAGGCGAACGACCGTGTTTGTGGTCAAAAGCGCGTTGTTAAGGACACAGAGACCCGCGCTTATACTGCTGACAAAGGCATACAGATCTTGCAGCACAGCGGCCCTGCCCGTCCTGGCGGGTGTTCTGCCGGCCGACCTCGAGGTTAGCTGTGCGGGCAGGCTTGATGATATCCGACACCTACCCAAGGAGGAGTTCAGAAACGGGAGTAGGCAAATTTCGCAGGAGACTGTTGCCTCCTGGCAACAGAGATGGGAAGGCGAGGCGAAGGGTAGGGAGCTTTTTCGATTTTTCCCGGACGTGGCGGCTCGGCTCAAGTACACTTGGGTCGAGCCGGACTATCAAGTCTCACAGCTTTTGACAGGACATGGGTGCTTCAGGAAACGGTTGTGTGATATGAGGTTATGCGAGGACAGTATGTGCTATTGCGGAGAAGAAGAGGAAAGCTTGGACCATGTGTTGTGGCGATGCCCCTTGTATGCTGAACTTAGAACTGTGATGATGAATGGGATCACTGTCACAACGGTCGGGCCCCCTTTTTACGCTGAGCTTGTGTGCTCTGAGGCGAACTTCCGGCGGTTTAGAGACTTCGCCCACAAATGGCATGATATAAGAGCCAACCTAGAAAAGGAGGAAAGGACCCGGGCCAGCGACGAAGCCGTTAATGTTACGTCAGCTGTGAGAAGAGCAGCGCCTAGCGTACTCCAGTAGTACAGCCGCCCCTGAATGGGGAGAGTGGCTCAGGGACACATAATTTGTAGGGAGTTTACAACGGGCGCGCGGGAAAGAGCATACAGCAAGTACCGTGCGCCTCTCCCAAGATTCGGTCCATATACCCAGATGGGTGGTGGGACCATGAGGAGGTGGAGGGAACATCAAATGTTCAGACCCCGAGAAACCTGCCACGAAGATGCAAGCAGCGAAGTCGAGACGGACTGCAGCAGCACCAAAGAAATAGGTTTAGAATTCTTTATTTTTATATTTACAGGCTTAGGTGAATTGTCTTACTTTTCTTTTCTACTACCTTCTTCATTCCTATTATCATTTTAATAAATGTTTCTAATTTTTAGACATTATTATTTCACTCTGACATCTGTCACTGTCAAACCTTCCTCTCAAATATTTCGAACAATCTGAATACGTGGCTTTTAATCTTTCTTCTTATTTTCGAACTTTATTATTTTATTTCATAATTGATGTTAAAATATATTCCTTTTCGTGTAAAATGTTAATTCACCTGGTCTGAACATTTGTTTTACTTTGTATGTTTATTTATTTCTTAGTTTTACTTATGCTGTCGTAAATTTAGTGTTTTGTATAACTTTTCTCAATACTTTTTATTTCTTCTTCCCAAAACACGCAACTGGCAGGTGGGCTTGAAGATCGTGGTTTATTATTTATTTTTTGTTTTATTTTATTTTTTTGTGTTTTTGTTATAATATATTATATACATATTATTATTTTAATATTACGTATTTATGTGTAGTTCCACTAGCGATGATAAAAGTTTTGTTTGCGCTTCTAGACTGAATGATAGTTTCACTAGCTTGCCCTCTCTCACAGAAACTCTGCAGGCTCAGTTTTCTGACGTGCCAAAGATCTTCAATGTAGTCCATATAAATGCTCAAAGTATTCCAGCTCATTTCTCCGATATGCTGACAACTTTTAACTGTAAGAACATACACGCTATTCTTATTTCGGAGTCATGGCTTAAACCATGCATTCCATCTATCTCCTACTCTCTACCTGGTTTCCACCTAATCAGGAATGATCGGGCGGATCGTGCTGGTGGCGGTGTTGCTATTTATCTTTGTGAACAAATACCTTTTCGTGTAATAAGCATCTCAGCACAGCCACCGCCATCAGACGCCGGCGAGCATCTCTTTTTAGGAGTGGAACTATACCATTTTTAAGTCTTTCTAGGTGTCTATTACTCTCCTTCTTCACGCATAAAAATCTTTTCATCTTTCGACCAACTTCTTCAATCCTTAATCCCTTCTTACAGTCACACAATCATAATGGGAGATTTTAATACCTGTATTTTAAAACAGGACACACGCTCGTCTTCTCTTAAACGCGTTCTTGAATCTAATAATTTAACTCTTCTTCCTCTTAGTGCTACGTATCACTTTCCAAATTCTGTTCCTTCTCTTCTCAATCTCACCTTTGTTTCTTCCCCTAGTCTAGTTTGCAGGTACGGCCAATGCTCTGCTGATGCTTTCTCCTATCATGACTTGCTCTATCTTTCTTATAGAATACGCACCCCTAAAGCAAAAGCGAGAGTTATTATGCAGCGCAATTTTAGTGACATGGATCGTTCGCTACTCTGCGAAGACGCCCGCAAAATTGATTGGTTTCCTTTGCTTATCTCAGACTGTGTGGACGATAAACTGCAGATATTTACAGAGAACATAATACAGCTCTATGATAAACATGCTCCAATACGCCCTATAAAGTTGAAACACTTACCAGCGCCTTGGATGACACAAGATATTAAAAACTTATTGTCCAAAAAAGCTGCGGCCAAAGCGAAATACAAGCGACGACCAACTTCCATAAACTTGGAGAAATATGTTAATGTAAGAAATCTTTGCAACAAAGTGTGTAGGAAAGCACAACGCCAACATATCCATAACTCTGTTCAAAACGGAGATCCGGCTAAAGTCTGGAAATTTCTTAAAAAACTGGGAGTTGGCAAGTCACGTGATGAAGTTCTCCTCAAAGACATAGATATAAATTCTCTAAACGTACATTTCACAGCTTCGTCCAATTTTGACGGGACCACTAAAACAAAAACTTTACTAGATCTTTCAAAAATCTCAGCTCCCAAATATTCTCCTTTTGTTTTCGAGCAATTTACTTGTTGTGATGTTCAAAAGAGCATAACTTCAATCTCATCCAATGCTGTTGGTAGTGACTGTATCAGTCGAAACATGATTCTCCCTATCCTTGATGAAATCTTTTCTATCCTGTGCCATATTCTAAATCATTCTATAACTACCGGTATCTTTCCCTCAGCGTGGAAAGATGCGCAAATAATTCCTCTCCCAAAAAATCCGAAGCCATCTTCCTTCTCTGATTACCGCCCTATATCTATATTGCCATTCCTATTCAAAGTTCTTGAGCGTCTGATATATAAACAACTTTCCACATTCCTCACTAAGAACGCTCTCCTAAATCCCTTCCAATCAGGTTTTCGTCCTGGACATAGTACTGCCACAGCTCTGGTACATATTACCGATGAGATAAGACTGGGTATGGATAGTGGAAAGCTCACGCTACTGTCTCTACTTGATTTTAGCAATGCTTTCAACACCGTGGATTTCCACATCCTGCTTGGCATTCTCCGCTCTATTAACATATCTCCAACGGTGATTGACTGGTTTCATAGTTACCTGTTTGGGCGGCGACAGCGTATACGCGTTGAGGAATCGTACTCTTCTTGGTGTAATACGACTGCCGGTGTTCCGCAGGGTGGCGGTTTATCTCCGTTACTCTTCGCAATTTTTACAAATTCTATCTCTCAACAGTTAATTTCGTCCTACCACCTTTACGCAGATGACTTACAAATTTACTCCCAGGCACCATTAGAATCGGTAGCAGATGTATTTTGTGCTATAAACTCGGACTTAGCACAAATCTGTGAGTGGAGTAAAAAGTATGGGCTCAAGATTAATCCATCTAAAACGCAAATAATTCTTATCGGCAGTCCCAGGATGATCTCTAAGTTAAATTGGTCAATACTACCTGAGATTAAATTCGACGGAAACGTATTAGCTTTTACTGATCATGTGAAAAACTTGGGGTTATGCATGGATAAAACTTTAACTAATTTTTTGGGGGTACCAAATGCAGGAGACTAGTCGAAAACTATTCGCGTCAGCAGGCTCGTTGCGTAGGCTGCGGAATTTTCTCCCAACGGCCACTAAAATTGCGCTGGCACAGTCATTACTTCTCCCAGTACTCGATTTTGCTGATGTCAGCTATCTTGACCTCACTGAGGAGCAACTTGATAAACTTGAGCGTCTCCAAAACTTTTGTATTAGATTCATATTTGGATTACGTAAATATGATCACGTATCAGAATTTCGTAGCAAACTCAAGAGGCTCCCAATTCATCTTCGCAGAAATACTCATATTCTTACATTACTGTATAATATCCTATTCAACCCGAAATTTGTATCTCAAAGAACGTTTTAAGTTCCTTCATGACACACATGCAAAGTTTCTGAGGTCGTCTAAGGATCTGAGGCTGCAGATGCCAACACAATCCACAAATTTCTATGACAAGTCCTTTACTGTGCATGCAGTACGCTTGTGGAATGTGTTGCCGATAGAAATTAGGCAAGCAAACTCGCTTGGCATATTAAAAAACGCAATAAAACGGCATTACTTGGCTATGGGACTGAATTTTCATATTCTATTTAGTTCAATGTAACTACGTATTTTGTAGGGCTATATGTATATTACATATATTTATTTATGTATTTATGTATATACGTAGTTATGTTTTTATGTATTTATGTCTTTATGTATTTACGTATTTATGTATTGATGTATTTATGTACTTGTGTATCTATACATCTTTCCTTACTTCATTTTATGACTACACCGCTGTTTTTGTTTCTCTGCTCTTTTCCAGTCCATCCCAAGGTTGCCTGGAAGAAATTGTTTTCAGCGATAAGGCCGCCTATTGTACATACGTATGTTGAATTATATCATGTTTTGTAGAATTTGTATTGTATCTAATGTACGTCGATGTACTACATCGTGTCGATGTCAAGTGCACAAAGGGATACCAGCAACTCTTGCCACCCGTTGCACTGTGTTTGTATAATGCTTTCCGAACCTTTGTGAAACGATTCACAAACAATGTGCTTGCACAATATTGTTTAACCTGGTGAGATATAACGGTTGAAGCGGAGTAACAGAAGGAGCAGCTTTAGACCGAGTCTTTGTTTTTCAGTTCTGACGGTATTTTTCTATTAAATTGTTATGGCAAAAAATACAAAATGGCCTGTTCTATGAAGAGGTTTAATGGTCGTCTTGCTCTCATCAGTGTGTTCGAAACCAATATAAGAAAATACTTTGTGACCCACAAATTGTTTTACCTCCACTGCTGGACATAGGCTCCATCAATCTCTACTGAGGCACCTGCATCCATCCGCAGCTCGTGATCCCAATAAGATCGCCGGTTCACCTTGCGGTAGGCCTAACTCTTCTGTGATGTAAGAATACCCAAAGGTGTTCTGAATGTTCATGTTTGCATTCTAGTAAAGTACCAAAAGAGAAAATTAAATCACTATCGTTTGTCGTTTCTTTTCAACTATAAAAAATACACACTGGTATTCAAATACTAGTATAAAAACTTTCTTAAGACATTTTAGTACCTAACACATTAAACTTATCACAGTATAAATGTATAATTGGAGTTCGGTCGTTAGCGCTGTTGCAAGTGGACGTGTGTCGGTTGCTGCTAGGCATGAACAATTTAAATTTTTGTGATAGGCTGTGATAGTTTTACTGTGATTCCTTGTCACTCTTACATCGTTTTTACCAGTTGTCTACACCTACTCTGGGCGGTCCTAGACAGACATATACATATTCTCACAATTACTCGAAAAATATTTTGGAAATAATCGGCGGTGATTTGAACCCGCGCCATCGGAGGCAGGTGCTAGCGACCCGAGCGCTTATCCATTGTGCCACCGAGTAGCTGACGCCACGCGGTCAAATAGTCATCATCTACGTGCGGCTGACGTCACCCGAGCGGCTACATGTGCTACGCGACGCGGCGACGTGCTACACGTACCTAACACTGTCGTGCGCTACGCAACGATAATTCAAAGTGCTACGTTTTTAATATATTGCGTATACTACAGCAGCGGCTGGGAATTACATTGCATCTGCTTAGCACAATTTGCAATATTGAAATCTTTGTTGGATTTTGTACAGTTAACTAAAAGTTGACACATTTTTCTTACGCTCGGTTTCCCTTAAGTCAAACGTTCACCACCTCAAAAACTCAACAAATCAGTAAGCAACACTAGCTCCCCGGAGCAGACGCAATCTGAGCCCGACATCAACTTAGCCATCAAACTGAGCGAAAATGTCAATACTGGCAGGCATAAGCGTCCCCGACAGGATAATTCACCGGAAAGCCAACAGCCTCAAGTGACGAGCAATCCCTTTAATATGAGAGAATTACAAGAAACTCTTGCTAGTTAGAAAACCGAGCAGGATGCCTGTGATAGATTATTATGAATTATGCTAATCTATTGTATTAAGGTAATAGTTACTTTTGAAATATTGAACTACCCACAACCTTGCTATCCGATATAATAATATGTATTGATTGTACCGCTTTTATAAACGATAATTATAACTATTAAAAGAATGGCCAAGAGTTTCTGTTGGTTCTATGCCTTTGCTTTGCAAACGTGGCGCTAAATGTAAATGTAGAATCAGAACTTTAGATTTTAAAATATACTCCT
Source organism: Euclidia mi (assembly GCA_944739405.2). Classification (NCBI taxonomy): domain Eukaryota; kingdom Metazoa; phylum Arthropoda; class Insecta; order Lepidoptera; family Erebidae; genus Euclidia; species Euclidia mi. Next base: position 9,354,771 of record OX123189.2, read on the forward strand.
GTGATAAGCTGAATAAATGAAAGTAAGAATTGATAGCAACTATCTTTTATTTTCCAAATACCTCACAAATAAAACTATAATAATACATATAGGCTGTATAAGTTGTATCTATACATAATTATTTATTATACCCATGCATATTACCTGCATCTCAAAAATGTTAAGCGAACAAACCGTTCTCATAACAAGCTTGTTAGCCGACATTAAGGAGATAAAGTCACAAAAAGCCCAGATAAAACATTCAAATACTGAAATTTGTAACTCAAACGCGGAATTAGTACAATCTATGTCATTCATGAATACAAAGTTTGAAGAGATGAGAAAAGAAATCGAAGACCTAAAGAAAGAGCGCAATGAGCAAAGAACAACTGACCTGCAGTTGAGAACACGATCATCAAGCGTGGAAATACGCAATATTCCTCAGGAAGAGACTGAAAATAGCTCAACCCTAATTCAAACAGTGTGCAGCATCGGCAAGTCCGTTGGAATACAACTGAATCCGTCTGAACTTCGGGATGCTTATCGTCTACCTGGTAAGGTTGCTACCCAACGTCCAATCATAGATGAATTCACTGCTGTGCAAGTAAAGGAGAATTTGGTATCGGCCGTCCAGCCTTTCAATAAGGCAAGAAAATCTAAAGAAGACAAGTTGAACACCGAGGTTATCGGAATAACCGGTAAGCGTCAACCTGTTTATGTAACAGATCAACTTCCACCTACCACAAAAAATCTGTTCTACTGCGCGCGAGAATTTGCTAAGAAACACAACTTTCAATTCTGCTGGGTCTCCAATCGCAATATATTTCTGAGAAAGCAAGAGGGTGATAAACATATTCTAATTAGAAGTGACAAGTGTCTCGAACAATTACTGGCAAACCTGTGACTATTTACAGTTAAATATTTATTTTTAGCAATTATTAAACAATGTTCGCTACACGCATGCCCCTTATCCATAACTATATTAACTATTTGTTTTCGTAAAGTAGTACAATCACTACACAATTAAGAATTACATGAGTATCACAAACAACTACAATTACACACATATAAAATCACACATAACACTTTCCTTTAGATTACATACTTACACCCACACTACGTTACCCGACTGGCGCGTCAAACGCACAGAAAAGTTTATTTAAATCTTATACCACTCTATAACAATCAATCCTCTTCCAACTGTATGCCTTGCTAGCCATTAATTTACATCATACTCTCAGCATAAACATTATCTACCTTTCAAAATCATCGTACAAAGACGGTATACTAAAAATACAAAACACAACGAATTATACTATTATTCTAACGTTCCTGGCGCTATCTTTCAAATATAAACAAGATATGAATAAATGGCTACTATAAACTCAATTAATAATGAATTAGATAATCTTTGTGTTAGCAACACTTTCTCTTGCAATCCTCACGAGTGTCTGAATCTGTTAAACACATCTGACAATAATATAAATATATTGCATATAAATATCCGGAGTGTGAACAAAATCTTTGACAACTTAACGACACTAATAACGTTGACTAAATGACTAAAGTACACTTTGACCTCCTTATCTTGACAGAATGCTGGCTATCCAAAGTCACATATTTACCATATCTGTAAGGATATCAGTCCGTTGCGACAAGCAAATGTCTAAACCAAAACGATGGCATTATAATTTATGTCAAGCAAAGATTACACCATAAAGGAACCTTTAAAAAATGCAAACTGTTTAATATGTGATTTAGACCACAAAATAGCAATAATAGCATGCTATCGATCGCCTTCCTATAACACAAAGGACCATATTTCGAACTTCCTAAACAGCCTAAACGCAGTGTACGATGAGTTGTCAAGTCACCCTAATATCGCACTGATAGGTGACCTAAACAATAGACACTAAGCAAGAAAACAAAGAGATTGGATATATATACATAGAGGTAGTCCTAGTACTTACAAATTGAACACAGTCAATTGACGTGTAAGATACAATTTAGACAATATTATGCCATCAAATTATATAACCTTAGTGATTTTTTCTTTTATAACAGTTCTATCATGATTTTGAATTTAACCGTATAATATTTATATCGACTTTTCAAGTGTTGTAAAAAATCTTATCGATATGTCTATCCACAGTATTTTATTTCGTTATTTTTTAGATTTCCACGTGATACAGATTTATAAAATAAGTGGATTGCTGCAGTATGTCGTGGCGAAAATTGGGTGCCTAGAAAGCACCATAGAATTTGTTCCAAGCTTTTTACTGCGGAAAGTTTTTATACTATGACAGATGGCGCAGACTAAAAGAAATTTCTGTGCCAACATTACTCCTCCATTCTAAACGTATCAGTGTGAGTGTTTAAATAATTACTTGCTCCTACTTTTATTAGGGTAGCAGCGCCAAACAGGAGTCTGATCTTGGGCTCCATTCGATGTCTCGACCAAAGGAATAATTTAATTGTAATATTTTGTTCAATTTTATTATCAGTGCATAGGGTTCCCACCAAGAACGTAGGGTCCCAAGCCAACCTCACCTGCAAGTGGTGTACCTGCTTATCAACGGAGGCTCTGGCAAACAAAACATCCCGATTAGCGGCATTAGGCTCGCCACCTATTACGTGGGATCAAAAGTCTGGCAAAAGTGTTCGTTTAATATGCCTCTGTCTACCCCTTCGGGGAAACAGGCGTGAGCCTATGTATGTATGTTATAAACAGTATTCAGCCAGCTACCTGCAGTTACACTGTTGCCACGAAAAGCCACGACACGCTGAGCGACAAGCGATTTCGATGTTTATTTCTGCAGTTTAGTTCTGCACTAAGGTGACAGCGCCGGCGGCAGAATAGAGAGCGGCATGAACATTGAAATCGCTTGTCGCTCAGCGTGTCGCGGCCGTTTGTGGCCAGGCTGTTAGGCGACATCCACTCATTTCATAGTTTTACCACATCCTTACTACCTATTATAAATGTAAGTGAATTTATTTATTTGTTAAGCTTTCACATTTTGACTACTCAATCGATCATAAAAAGTTCAATGTACCTTGCTGGGAGTAATGGGAGTACAGAAAAAGGTGTAAGGTACTTTTTATCAATCGGCTTTGGCCTATAAATCAAGCTTCAGGTATAATCAGTGATTGCTAGGGTGGCAAACACAAAGGGTATGCGTATTTATTTTAATATACTGCTTTGCATTAAAACGTGGCTTTTTTCTTTCTTTAGTGTACGCGTGCGCCTTTCATAAATGAGACATCTTCTGTTTCTCCGACAACCAGCACTAAAGCGCCTACGTTAGTTACATTTTCTCCGCCAGTAAGTACAGAAGCGATGAAAATCGTACTTTTCCACCTTGAGCAGCCTGTTAAAAGACGTTTGTTAAAAATAAATTATTTAAGACAACGGTCTAAACGTCTGATGAAAAAGAACATTGCTATGAATTCACTTTTACTTGATAGTTTGCAAAACGAAAATATTGTGAAGGAGGATTTGATAATTTTAGATCACGTGAAAAATAACAGTGTTATTGAAAAATACCTTTCACGCGCGGCTGGTGACAAAACACGTGAGATTAGCTTGAAGTTAAAAAAAAATGCTGTGTCGCTTCATTATTATGTGCTACTGAGTACCTATTTGATACAAAAAATTATAGATTCAGTTTAAAAATGCAAGTTTGTGTAATAAATATATAAATACTATCCATTAACTAGCGTTCTGACTGCTGTGGACACAAACTTACGGAATGTATAACATGTACATACTTACTATACAAGTCTGTTTGATTTTGAACCTATATTGAAACTTTGATCGATATCGATAGCGGATTTGCTCAATCACTAAAAAATTAAAAAGTTACGAAATTTGTGTTCAAATGGTCTTTAGCCCTAACTGACAAACATAGTGCCATCTTCTTCTGGCAACTCTAATTTGTCATATGAGTGAAGAGTGTAGCTATATTCAATTTGTTCATAAAAATATCGTTCATTCCATGCTTGAGTTATTCTTCCGTGCAAGAAAACAAACAATATAGGTAAAAATTTGGCGGATAAGATAATATCCCAGAACCAACCGAACAAACCTACTCTTGGCGAGAAGGTCTCTGACTGGCCTATAAACTCCTTGGTTCTCCTCCTAATAGACGAGACTGAAGTCACCTCCATCATTCTACAGATGCGTAGCAATTGTGCTGTTGGCTGGGACGGCATACCAACCTCAATCTTGAAAGAATGTCGCAATACCTTGGTGCCTCCCATCACCCACATATTCAATCTCTGCATACAGAGTGGTGTTTCCCTGATGCCGCTAAAAAGGCCATCGTTCATCCTATCTACAAGTGTGGGGACAGAAACTGTGTCAATAATTATAGACCGATCTCGGTGCTGTCGTCAATGTCCAAAATATTTGAAAAGATCATAAACAAACAGTTGAAAGCTTTCCTTGACAAATACAATATTATAGCTGAAAACCAGTATGGCTATCGATCCGGTATTTCAAGAGAAGAGACAGTTCTAGACTTAACAGAATTTATAACCAGAAATTTGGATAATAGAGTCAATTGCTTAGGCATTTTCCTAGATTTATCAAAAGCATTTGACACAGTTTCTGTTCCTCTGCTTATGGAGAAGTTAGAACGATTAGGCGTACGGGGAATCACCTTGGAATTCTTTAAAAGTTACCTTTATAACCGCAAATAGTGTGTAAAGATTGATTCATATCTTAGTGAAGAACAGAGCATAACCTACGGTATCCCACAAGGTAGTATTTTGGGGCCTACCCTGTTCCTAATTTATGTAAATGATCTCTGTAAGCTACCCCTTCCGAGTTGCAAAACATTAGCCTGCGCTGATGATACCGCTATACTCATCTATGGCCCTACTTGGGATGACATTAAAATACAGGCCGATTCTCGGCACTTAAAAAAGTTAGGACTTGTTTAAATAATAATTTACTAACCTTAAATTTAAATAAAACGGTATACGTTCCCTTCTCAATACGACAGAATACAAAACCACCAGATACGTTTGTCCTGCCCGTACATCTGTGTGCGATTCCGCAAGAACCATGCCCATGTCTTTCACTGGCTGAAGTGAACACAGTTAAATACTTGGGAGTACATCTTGATGACAATCTGAGATGGGATATACACATAAATTCACTCATAAATAGAACAATGAGACTTATACGTACTTTCAAGTCACTGCGCGATTCCGCTAACTTTGACACCCTGAAAATGGTATACTACGGACTATCTCAATCTATTTTAGGGTACTGCGTAACAGTGTGGGTGGAGCAAAAAAGATACACCTTCTTGGATTGGAGAGAGCACAAAGGGCGTTTCTCAAAGTCATGACAAGGAAACCATAGAGATACCCTACCGCAAAACTCTATAGCGAATGTAAGGTGCTCACAGTACGACAGCTCTTTGTGCTTCAATCTACGATAAGGAAACATAGGAGTCTCCCCCCGCCTGACCCCAAAAAACGAGTCAACCTACCGCAGAGTATTCGGCACAAGACTTCTTTTGCGAAACATCATTACTATGTATTGAGTTCCCATATTGATAAAAAACTACATAAAACTCTAAACATACTCGGGCTAAGCAAGCACACACTCAAGCATACAGTAACTGAATGGCTATTAAAACAAGATTATGCAAGTACGGAGTCATTATTGGTGTACACCGTGTGAAACCAATATCAACAATCATACACGCGCGTGCACACACATACACACAAACACTCACACACACACAAACACACACTCACCCTTTCACACACAAACACACGCACACACGCACGTGCACACACACACACATCCTCTCACACTCAAACACACACACACTCAAATTCCCGTGTTCGAATTCATAGTTTATGAAATGAGCAAATTACTTGCCCAGCAACATGACACATTTGGAGCCTGATATCGATCTCAAATATATCGATACCTTTGGGTAGAAAGGTCGTATAAACCAAAACCCGACTTTTCAGGAGAGCAGAAAACCTGAATTTTTTTTTCATAAAAATTCATAACTTTTTTCTTTTTGAAGTTATAAAAAAATGATCTATGACAATGGTTCTTAAAATTTGTGAATGAAAAAGGTTAAATCATCAAAACCTTTCTATCTTCTTTAGTTTTAATGTTAGCTTGGATTTACGTCTAAGAAAAAATCAATTCCTGGTTAATACACCCCATGAAAACGTTCTTAAAAAAAACTGTATAGGTCGTATATCCATTTTTGGTAAGCTTATGGTCACATTTACTGTCACAAAAACCCGTACATGCAGTTTTTTTTGTATTAAAAACCATTTATAATCATAGATCAATTGAATTCTGACTAATATACAATCCTGTTATTCTCAAAATTAGTAGGAACTCAATTATTATTATTCTAGTACCCAATAATGGTCGATTCGAATAAAATAAAACTACCTGAAATACGAAATTTAATTCAATAATTTATTGAATTAAGTACAGTTAAATATTCATAAAATGTTCACATTCATAAAATGTTTGATAGTATTGCAAAAAATGTCCCGTCCGCCATATTGGATTCCCAAATAGATGTCATTTTCGTGACCAGAATCCATAAAAACCCCGAAAATGATACCCATATTAATTTTATTAAAAATGTCCCGTCCGCCATCTTGGATTCCCAAATAGATGTCATTTTCGTAACCAAAATCCATAAAAACCCCGACAATGATACCCATATTAATTTTATTAAAAATGTCCCGTCCACCATTTTGGATTCCCAAATAGATGTCATTTTCGTGACCAGAATCCATATAAACCCCGAAAATGATACCCATATTAATTTTATTAAAAATTTCCCGTCCGCCATCTTGGATACCCAAATAGATGTCATTTTCGTGACCGTTTCGACAGACAGAACTGTCCCCCGCACCCGCACTTTGGACACATTCTACGCAGGCCTCACCCAAGCCCACGTGGAGCGTCCCCTCCTGGGATCCCGCTTAGCTTCACCGTGAGTGTACCTCAAACCCACGGTTATTGAGCCTTCCCACTAAGACAAGGTGGAGATCCCACGGCGGGGTAGTATTTAAGCCTTAGTACAAAGGCTTAATTCAGTAATTTATTGAATTAAGTACATTTAAATATGTACAAAAATTAAAAATACTATCAAACATTTTATGAATGTGAACATTTTATGAATATTTAACTGTACTTAATTCAATAAATTATTGAATTAAATTTCGTATTTCAGGTAGTTTTATTTTATTTGAATCGACCATTATTGGGTATTAGAATAATAATAATTGAGTTCCTACTAATTCTGAGAGTAACAGGATTGTTTATTATTCAGAATTCAATTGATCTATGATTATAAATGGTTTTTAATAAAAAAACGGCATATATGGGTTTTTACGACAGTAAATGTGACCATAACCTTACCAACAATGAATATACGACCTATACAGTTTTTTTAAAGTACATTTACATGGGCTGTATTAACCAGGAATTGATTTTTTCTTAGACGTAAATCCAAACTAACTTTAAAATCAAAGAAGATAGAAAGCTTTTGATGATTTAACCTTTTTCATTCACAAATTTTAAGAACCTTTGTCATAGATCATTTATTTATAACTTCAAAAAGAAAAAGGTTATGAATTTTTATGTACAAAAATCGTCTTTCTGCTCTCCTGAAAAGTCGGGTTTTGGTTTATACGACCTTTTTAGTCATATTTACTGTCGTAAAAATATGGGTTTTTACGACAGTAAATATGACCCTTATTTTCGTTGGGGTTCGGAGAAGTCAGGATAAAGAGAGGGTTTTGGCGTTGATATTTCTTTTATAACCTAAACTAATAGTTGAAAAAAACGACGAACCTGCTTTCAGCCTGGCGCAAGTTCCTAAAAAAAACCGAATGTATGAAACTTGCTATCTTTTTAATGGCTATTATTATATGTATAAAACGTGAAGATAGCATCCTTCACTATGTACCCTTGGAACAGTATTCTTTCAAAGTTAGACGGGTTATACGTACATCACCGCCTTGGCTGTCAATAGTGTCAAATGTCACATTATTATCCAGATTGAACTTTGCCGCGTTATGTAGTTTGTTTATAAAACGTAAAAAACATACTGTAAAAGTGCTTTGTGTATACCAAATAAAATGTGATTTTACACTTCTAGTGTTAGTGTTACTATATTTATTTGATTAGCATTGAAAGGAGCGCAATGAAAACTAGCAAAATAACGTGCGAAATATGGCATACAACAACATGCCGGTCAAGCAATGAAAAAAGGGTAGGTATTTATGGCAAAATGTCCTTATATAAAGATCAATGTTACATAATGTGATATAATATTTCGATGCAACATAAAAATAAGGAAATATTCTAAAGTTTCATATCCTAGTACTTTGTAGGTAAACAATAGTGCTGCCTGTCAGTTATCGATAATCCGTTATTAGAAATTGGCACAAGGACTAAAAATTCTATTCTTTTTTTTCTTTTTAGATGTAAAAATGGGTAGCTGCAACTGGAAACCAAGACTTGATTTATGTACCCAATGAAAAATTACATCTGTTGAACTATGTGTGTGTCAAGCATTTTAAGCCGAAAGACTTTAAAAAAAGGGAACTCAAGTCAGAAAAACAGCTGTGCCTCGTATCTATAGACATTTCTTTAAATCCTATTACAGAAGCAATGTTGAAAACCTTTCCATTACATGTACATACATATATCTTTTAGTTCTGCGTATTTTTTTTCGCTAATCTAGAATAGATTATAGAATAATTTGTTTGAATAAACACATAAATATTAAATACATCTTTTATTTGTGTTGGAAAAGTATAATTCTAGTCGAAACATAATTATAATTATTTCTTACCGAATATTATCGATATCGATATTTAGTTAATCACTAGAGGGTACATCCCTATATTGACGAATATGACAATGCTGACAACATAAAAAAGATGTCAATTAGTAGCTTTATGTTGGTACGAGTTCTCCCTGCACGTTTCATACAAAGCTGAAAGTCTCGCATGATCTATGGCAAATCCGCCTCTTCTTACGTAGTATTTGTATACTTTTTGCCTGCTTTATCGACGCTCCGATTAGTTCCGCTACGCACCGCAAGGAGCACACACTGAAAAAACACGACGAACTTGCTATATCGACGCTCCGATAAGTTCCGCTACGCGCCGCAAGGAGCACATAGGAAAAACACGACGAGCCTGCTTTATCGACGCTCCGATTAGTTCCGCTACGCACCGCAAGGAGCATACAGTAAAAACACGACAAACCTGCTTTATCGACGGTTTGATTACTTCCGCTACGCACCGCAAGGACACACAGAGGAATAACACGACGAACCTGCTTTATCGACGCTGCGATTTGTTCCGCTACGCATCGCAAGGAGCACACAGAGGAAAAACAAGACGAACCTGCTTTATCGACGCTCCGTTTAGTTCCGCTACGCACGACCAACAAGGAACACCAGCAACACTACTACATTACTACTGCCATCTAGCAGCTACCATTGGAACTGCCTGGTCATCAAGCTTCCTACTACTGAATATCGCATCATAGTGAAATAATCTCGTATCATAATCGACCAGCCACCTGGTTCTCTGTAAAGAACAAGAGAGGGCGCTGTTTTGTTTACCATAGCTGAAATTAAAATTATGTTTTAAAAAATGCAAGAAGATATGAAACAACAAAAACTAGACATGGATAATATGAAGGAAGAAATAAAAAATGCTATAAACAACAATATAAACGAGAAGTTTAAGCAGCTAGAAAACAAAAACACACATAGAACAAAAATTTGAAAATTAAAAAAAAGCCAGAGATAATTTTGAAAGATATATGAGAAGTAAAAATCTACTATTTTTCGGAGTACAAGAAACCGAATCAAGTTACCAAGATTTGGAGAACAGTGTATTAGACATAATAAACAATAAATTGAATATCAAATGTGACAGCTCTGGCATAGAATCTGTAAGAAGACTTGGGAAAAAGAGCGAGAAGGTCAGACCCATCATAGTAACATTACTCAACATGGGATTAAAAATACAAATACAAAAACACAAAAAGTGCTTAAACGGATCTTCGTGCTACATAAAAGAAGACTTTCCGCTACATATTATCAAAAAGCGAAAAGATCTCCAAATGGAATTAGAAAAAGAAAAGGAACAGGGGAAAAAAGGTTTTATAAAATATGATAAGCTTGTTATTTTTGACCCAAACACCCAAAAGAACCAACAACAAACACCCAACAATAAAAAGAACTTATCAGAATCCCATGAAACATCGGACACCAACAATAGAAGTGACAAACATAACACAAAACAACCCACGAAAATAAATAAGAAAAATAACATGAATAATTTCATTACCAAAAAACCTGCGCTTCAGAACCTTGTACCGAGTCCAAGCCACGAGCAGAACGCCAATCACATGAAAACAAATACAGACTAGCAGTCAACGGCCTCTCTCAGTCTTCCAACCCGGCTGGTCCCCATGGAAGAGTACGACCACAACCCTCCAATCATCACCAGAACAAGAAACAAAAATAATGATTTAAAGATTGCTACATATAATGTTCGATCACTCTCTACTATTAAAAGGTATATAGAATTAACACACGCTATTCAGAATATAAAAATAGATATACTTGGCCTAGCGGAGATAAAAAGAACTGAGTGCAAAATTGAAGAATACAGTAACCACATATTCTGCTACGTGGGCGAAACACCCGGCTTATATGGCGTGGGGTTTTTCATCAAAAAAGAATATAAGAAAACTATTGTGAATTTCTGCGGCTTATCAGAGAGAGTGGCATTACTTCATCTAAAACAACATTATATCGACCTGTCAATTATTCAAGTATACGCTCCGACAAAAGACTCAGATGAAGAAACTATAGAGAAGTTTTACCAAACGCTACAAAAGGCTCACGATTTATCGGTGAATTGCCAATATATCTTGGTAATCGGAGATTTCAACGCCAAGATAGGACTACTAAAAACCAACGAAAACATGGGAAAGTTCGGATATGGAATAAGAAACAAAAGAGGAGAAAGGCTGATACAATACGCGCTTGAATATAAACTACATATCATGAACACGCACTTTAAAAAGAAAAACAATCGAAGATGGACATGTATATCGCCAGACGAAAAAACAAAAAATGAAATCGACTTTATCATGTCTAATGTACCAAAAAATATCAGAAACATAGAAGTCCTAAACAATGTAGAGTTCCCGTCAGACCATCGAATTGTAAGAGCAACATTGACCTTAAAAAACCACAAGAAATGTCGAAAACACTTTCAAGATACAAGATAAAAGAAATAAAAACATACCTTTCTAACCTAGAAATTAGCATTAAGGACTTACAAATTGACAAAGACCACATACAAGATACATACGATAAACTCGAACTCTATATTAAAGATTGTTTAAAACCGCAAACCGTATATAAGAGCAAAGAGCACTGTCATCACTTTTTTAGCGAAACAACCAAACTCATGATCCAAAGACGCACAGAACTTTTAAAAATCAAGAACAAAACAATTGAAACAAAAAAAGAGCTATCATATCTTTACAAACAAACCAGTAAAGCAATAAGAAATGATTATAAACAACACAAGAAAAAAATTATGGAAGCTAGCTTAACAAAGTTTAGAAGTACCAAAAGAGCTTACAAACAACTAATCACTCATACTGACTGGATGAAGGGCCTAAAAGATGGACAAAATGAAACAAAATCTAGAAAAGACATTATATCATGTGCTACGAACTTCTACAAAAATCTGTATGAGACTACAGCTGAAGACACCATACCAGCCACACAAATAGACACCTCAGAAAAAATCTGAAACAAAACAACTATTATACACGATGAAGACATCCTGAAAAATATTAAAAAGCTTAAGCGAGAGAAGACCCCTGGACCTGACGGCGTAAGGAACGAGGCGCTGATAGCAGAAGCAGAATTACTCACCGGGCCGCTTACAACTATTTTTAATATAATTTTAAGCACCGGGAAAATACCTGAACAATGGCATAAATCAGATATAATACTGTTATATAAAAAAGGAGATCCACGCGACATTGCCAACAATCGCCTGATAAGCTTGCTCTCAAGTGTGTACAAACTATTTACCTCTATCATACACAGCAAAATTAGCCCCCAAATCGACCGTATGCAGCCTGTAGAACAAGCGGGGTTTCGATCTGGATTTTCAACGATGTACTACATCCACACACTGGAACAAGTGATAGAAAAGTATTGTAATGGTGTTGCTGGCTACACCAATTTAAATAATAATATATAGTCCTTAGGTCGCATATTTGTTTCCACATGTGTTTGTCTTATTGCTACGATGGTGCCAACGTTCTGCAATTAGTAAACTCATAAATTCTAAGAGGTTGACAAATTTATAAGAGTTATGTGACAGGCATATGAGTAAAGAAATAGCCATGAAATATGAGAAAACATTTACACTGTAGTGTTCACATGCGGTATAGTTGAGGATTATAAAAAAGAGACAAACCATAAGAAACGGACCCTATCAGGTAGTAAGAGGTCAGGGGCGTTGCCTTGGGGGTGTTTGACTGGACAGTCGGTCTTAGGAGGCGGAGCTAGTCGGGTCCCAGGACAGCGTGACGTGGTAGTGGTGGTGTTTGACGGGGACAGTCAGTCTTAGGACGCGGAAGAGGGCAGATCTCGGGAACGGATTCACGTGGTAGTTCAGACAGTTGGTCTTATGGTGCGAGAGAGATCGGACCTGGCCTAGCGCGAAAGAGATTCGGTGTTGGTCGATAATTAGTGCTTAGTGATATCGAAAAACAAGGCGAGTGGCTTCAAAAGAAGGTGATCAGCACAGGGCAAGGGGTAAGTTTGGCAGTGACGCCGCTAAAAGTCCGGTGAGTGTCTGTTATTCACTTTACTGTAATTTATTGCATGAACTGTATCACATTAATAACTCTGTTGTGTATCTATGTCTATATCACACCATATATATATACCAGGCTGACTAAAATATAAAGTTCTCTATGAGATATTGTACATAGTTATATTATTAATAACCGCGTGTACCATTAGTAGTGGTTCGTACCTTGTTGATGATGGATGTGAAGACGAGCGATGTAAGATGGGAGTCTCCGTATTCGCGATCAGGTGGTAGAATGCAGGACTTTCACAATCGCTGTCTAAACCTGCGTACAGGCCAGTACATAGCAGCTGACAAGGTTTTAAAGAGCGAAAGAAGAGCCACCTGTCGGTCACGCGGTAGACGTAAGTCCTGGCGGCTAATCTAGTGGCGATTGTAACGAGAGCTTCCCTGCAAACTATGCACGATGGCTTAGTACGTTTTAATTGACTATGTTTGTATGGGCTTCAATGTTGTGACTTGCGGCAAGGAGGCGTTTTGTGACATCAGTTCTGAGACTGTTACTGTACGCTCAATACTATACACTGGATATCGCTGAAATACTCGGCGCCGATAATACTATATGACTAATATACCTGGATCATGTTCTCCGTCTCCCTGGAGCTGCCGTCTCTGAGATACGCTGCCTTGTACTCAAGTACCAATATGTGAAGCATGAATATATGGAGAGTGATTTTGTGATGACAAACCAATACTAATGTATTGCTGTCTTTAGTATTTTGATGTCCACCTTTCATTCAATTATAAGCGTTTACGTTTGGTAAATGCTGTCAGTAGAGGAATATAGAGGAAGGGCCGAATTCCATAGTTCCTGCGCGGGCGAAGGGGCGCGGGAACCCTGGCCACAAAATTACTTGGCGGGGCTGGCATTTTAAACCCAGTTATTAAGAAAACTAAAATTTTAATCAGCCTGGGGTCCATAGGATTCCGTTACAGTATACAGAGTTTAATAAAAACCTTTATATAGGTTTCATAGACTATATGAAAGCATTCGGTAGTCTCTATCATAACTCTATCTGGCAAGCCCTACAGGACAACAACATAGACGCAGTAATCACTAGAACTCCAAAATAAAAACTCTAAAAACACTACCAGAACAGCGTGAGCAGAGTCAAGCTAGAATCCAGAGGTGAGGAGATCAGAAAAGCGCGAGGCGTCCGACAGGGAGACCCTTTATCTCCAAAATTATTCATAGCAGTCCTGCAATGCATATTTACTAAACTGAACTGGGATTCAGAAGGAATCCAAATTAATAACACGCGTCGGACCCATCTTAGATTCGCGGATGACATCGTAGTTTTCGCTGAAACCTATCGGAAACTAGAAAGAATGATATCACAACTGAACAGAGAGAGTAAATCCGTTGGCTTGCATATGAACTTAAACAAAACAAAGATAATGACAAACAGCAGAAAAGGAAAAATCATGTTAGATGGGGTCGAACTAGAGTATGTAAAGCAATACATATACTTAGGCAAACAAGTATCCTTCCGTAAAACAAACAACGAAGAAGAGATCGATAGAAGAATCACGTGCAGCTGGAATAAATACTGGGCACACAAAGAAATACTAAAAGGTACCTACGACCTACATATGAAAAAGACTGTCATGGATACTTGCATCCTGCCTTGCTTGACTTATGGCGCTCCGACTTTGACCTTTACAAACAAAATAAAAATAAAATAATAACTTGTCAGCGAGCAATGGAGAGAAGTATATTAAGTCTCAGAAAAATTCACAAAGTAAGAAGTCACGAAATAAGAAAAAAGACCAAACTTACAGACGCGCTGCCACGCATTAAAATTAAAATGGCAATGGGCTGGACATGTAGCGAGATACACTGACCAGCGATGGACAGTCAAATGTACCAAATGGACCGGCCCACAAGGAAAAAGAAGCGTTGGCAGACCTCAAAAAACATGGGCCGACGACCTTATATCGGTGGTGGGACAAGGTTGGAGCTCGTCAGCCCAGGACAGGGAAGAGTGGAAGCGGTTGGAGGAGGCCTTTACCCTTTCAAGGGGTTCCTGTAATTATACAGTTTCGTTTTTAAGTACGTAGTATAAGTAAGAACTACAAGCATTATATAAATTCATTTAAAAAAATATATATTAAACTCTGTTAAATTTATATTACGGTTATGGGAAATAAAGAGGCTTTATTATTATTACATTAATTGTAAGACGAATATGAGTTTGTTATTGCAGTTGAGGGGTTAAAGTGCATGAAACTTGCAATTAGTAGAGCTGTATCGCGGTATACGTCGTGTCGATGTCACGTGCACAAAGGGATACCAGCAACTCTTGCCACCCATTGCACTGTGTTTGTAATGCTTTCCGAACCTTTGTGAAACGATTCTCAAACAATGTGCTTGCACAATATTGTTTAACCTGGTGAGATATAACGGTTGAAGCGGAGTAACAGAAGGAGCAGCTTTAGACCGAGTCTTTGTTTTTCAGTTCTGACGGTATTTTTCTATTAAATTGTTATGGCAAAAAATACAAAATGGCCTGTTATATGAAGAGGTTTAATGGTCGTCTTGCTCTCATCAGTGTGTTCGAAACCAATATAAGAAAATACTTTGTGACCCATAAATTGTTTTAACTCCACTGCTGGACATAGGCTCCATCAATATCCATTGAGGCACCTGCATCCATCCGCAGCTCGTGATCCCAATAAGATCGTCGGTTCACCTTGCGGTAGGCCTAACTCTTCTGTGATGTAAGAATACCCAAAGGTGTTCTGAATGTTCATGTTTGCATTCTAGTAAAGTACCAAAAGACAAAATCAAATCAGTATCGTAGTATATTAACGTTTCTTTTTAACTATAAAAATACACACTGGTATTCAAATACTAGTATAAAAACTTTCTTAAGACATTTTAGTACCTAACACATTAAACTTATCACAGTATAAATGTATAATATTTCAGCGGATGGTCTCATTCAGTAATCGCAGGCAGCCGAGTCCCCGAGCAATTTCCAATCGCATTTAGAGCGGTACACGCGCGAAGTGGCCTGTATCGGCAGCGGTTCAATGAATTGATAATGATACGTGTGTTATGTCTCGTATACAGGTGGAACACACACATATATTGAGCTAAGACTTAAAACTGCGGCCAAAATGGCACACATTTTATTATTCTGTAAAAGACAAGAAGTAACTGTAACCTATTGAACTTGTTCTTTTTTTTCGTGTGGGTTTGTGGCGAGTGTCGGATTTTATAGAACGTCTGAAATCTTCCGAAATGACTTGTAGATTATTTTCTAGAGACAAGAACCCGATGGCATTGCGTTTCCTCCAAAACACAGTTAGGCTCTGATTTTAAAACCACAAAGGGCAGTAACCAATCCAAGTAATAATGTAAACGTTGCATAACTTTGACGATCCCTTACGAATACATGTAATGTCCCGCTATGGGCGTAACGTAACGCCCATAGCGAGACATTACAGTTGCTGTTCAAGTACCATGACTATGAACTTTTTAAAGATAGCAATTTTTAAGGTTTGGATATCAATATCAAATAAACAATTATTTATATAAATATTTGATTGATGATCCATTAAAAAATATGTATATACATATACTTTGTAATAATAACTTAAAACAAAGATAATTTGAAAATATGTACACATAAAATCAAATATTTTAAAAGTAAAGTGTTTGTAAAAGTAGTTTTAGAGTAATTACAACGACATTCATAGCAAAATCATCGCTTTAATGTCTTAGTGACAGAATAATTTGCTCATTGATTCTACTTTATAATTCAACACTTCGCTATATATAATATCAGCGGCTTAGATTCCATTATTAGCAAACCCAAATTGGTATTCAATCCAATATGTTTAGACTGTAAAGCCATTATAATAATTCATACTTAAAAATCTAGTATAGGTAAACTCTGTTAACATTTCTAACATAGTTATACCTGCAGACATCACATTTCCGATAAGCTTTTAATAAACGCTAATAGATATGAACGTGTATTCCCGTCGAACGTGCATTAGAGCCTGTATGATAGAAAGAGAGAGGGGTATGACTGAAGAAGAAGGGTGCACGAGGACAATAACGCGTAAATACCGCGCGTGTTTGCACTGAGTTCTCGAGTTTGACTCGAGCACATAATTGGCTTCTAATTGAGTTCGAGCCGCTATTTCACCTGAAGCTGAATATATCCAGGGCTGCACCCCTCCGAGAACAGTGCCGATATTAAAGAAATATTAGCATTTTTTCCTCCTGATAAATATTAATGAAACGCTTTTCAACGTTTATTAGAAATATTTACGACGGAAAATAAGATTACGTTTTTAATGTGTTTGAGAGTGTTCCTTAATACAATTTTCGAGTGATTTAAATTCGTCTTAAATTAAGTCACTTTATTTTCGGTACTTGTTTGATTTATAGAGGCATATTTTGAGTTTTATGGGCGTAATAGATTTATGTAGAATTTAATTTATTACGAACTTCACAAATAAGATAGATTGACAAGTTTTAATTATATTGATGCTTAAAGCACAAAAAGCGGCGATAGCCCAGTCGTGAACGTAACGGACCGTCGAGACGATGGTCTCGGGTTCGATCCCCCGGGTACACCTCTGACTATTCGAAGCTATGTGTGCATTATAAATTAATTATCGCTCGCTTAATGATGTGCCCGGTAGATGGCAATGAGCTCGCCCCCTATTACATTGGGAACAAAACATAACTGGCGAAGTGTGGGTGTGTAATGCACCTCTGCCTCCCCCTGCAGGGATAAAAAGATAGATAATATTGAACAGTACACATTTTGTGAATTGGCTTATACTACAGCATGTACAAATGGCGGTCTTATCGCTAAAAGCGATCTCTTCCAGGCAACCTTTGGATGGACAGAAATGATGTAAGCAATCAAGTGTGGCGATGATGTAGTTAATTAAGTAAATAATTTCAACTAATATACATACTGAATATACATAAATGTATACATATTATATATCATACATAAAGACCATACACATATGTACATACATTATCTTAATATAAAAAATCCTTGCGTTACTGACTGACTGACAGACACGCTACAGCGGAAACTACAGGTCACAAGAAGATGAAATTTGGAATGTATGTTTTTTTTAGGAGTGTAAGGTAGCACTAAGAAAGGATTTTTGAAAATTCCACCCCTAAGGGCGTAAAACTGGGGGTCATAGTTTGTAGGAAACTTTTTATTCCTTCAATGGATTGACTCTAAACTTTGTATATTAGTTCCTCAAACAAACATAGTGAACACTAAGAATTATTTTTCTGGAAATTCCTCCCCTAAGAGGGTAAAATAGGGGGTCATAGTTTCCATGTATCTTTTAATCTCTCTAATTGATTGATAACAAACTTTGTATATTGGTTCCTCAAATTACGATAGTGAACACTAAGAATTCGTTTTTTTTTATTCCTACCCTCGGGGGGCAAGACAGGGATTCAAAGTGTGTATTAAACAAAACATATTATTCCTTCAGTGGATTGACTTCAAACTTTCTATATTGGTTTCTCTAATGAACTTAGTAAACATTAAGATAATCTTTTTGGAATTTCTTACCATAAAGGGTTAAAAAGGGGCGTCGGAATTTTTATGAATCCTTTTTATTCCTTCATTAAATTAACTTCAAACTTTGTACATAGGTTCCTCAAATGACGTTAGTGAACACCAAGAAAGCAGTTTTCGAAGTCACTCCCCTATGGGGCTAAAGATATGGTGTCCCATTTTCTAATATAAAAAAAACTTTAATGGATTCACTTGAAACTTTGTATATCGGTTCCTCAAGTGACCTTAGTGAATTCACCACTAAACGGGGAGTTCAAAAAGGGGTCCCAGTTTGTATGAGACTTTTAATTCCTTCACTTGATTTTTTTTTCATCGTCCCTGATATGCATTTAAAATTATTTTAGTTTTAATTAGTGAAGATGAAGAGCGCTAAGATGAGTCTAAGCGCTCTTCGTATTCACTAACTAAAATGTGGGATGGTTCTTTATATGACCAATATAAGCAAAAATACTTAGTTAAGGAAAAACTCAGTAATACTTTTGCCCGAACCGGGAATCAAACTCGAGACCTCCCGTTTAGCAGACGTATACGCTACCCACTGTACCACGGAAGCAGTCAAAAATTATTTATTTGTATATTCTGTGTATGAAATCCTTGCGTTACTGATTGACTGACAGACATCCTAAAACAACTGAGCGCAAGTAGATGAAATTTAGCATGCATGTTCCTTGATGTGTGTAGGGGCACACTAAGAAAGGATTTTTTGGAAATTCCACCCCTAAAGGGGTGAAACTGGTTGTCAGAAATTGTATGGAACTTTAAGTTAATCCATTGAGGGAATAACCCTCAACGGATTAAGTTCAAAGTTTGTATAAAAAGGGGATTTGTGGATAAAAAGGGGAGTCATAATTTACATAGAACCTTTTATGCCTTCAAGTGATTAACTTCGTACTTTGTTTATTGGATCCGCAGATGACGTTAGCGAATACAAAGACATTTATTTTGGAAATGTTCCCCTAAGAGGGTGGAAAAGGGTTTCAGAGTTTGTGTAAAAACTTTTATTTTTCAATGGAATCACTTCAATCTGTGTATATAAAATCTTTTCGTTGCTGACTGACTGACAGACATATTACGGCCGAAATTACTGGGCGCAAGAAGGTTAAATTTAGCACGTATGTTCCTTGAGGAGGGTGTTTGTACAAAATATTTTATCTAATCGTAATTTACGCGTGCGAAGCAGCGGGCAAAAGCTAGTTATATATAAATATGTACCTATAAACTATACGAGATAGAATGTCATATCTTCTTAATATATAAAATCCTTGCGTTACTTACTGACTGACAGACACTCTACAGCCGAAACTATTGGGCGCAGGAAGCTCAAATTTGGCATGTATGTTCCTTGAGGTCCGTAGGGGTGCACTAAAAAGGGATTTCCCGAAATTTCCACGGGATCGGCCAAAGCGGGTAAGTTAAAAAAAAATGCAGGCGTAGCTGCTGGCGTCCTCTAGTAGCTCACAATATAATTATACTAATAACTATGCTAAAATACAGATACAGTGAATAATACTCATAAAGTAAGACCTGCATTCTAGGAGTGTATGATGTTAAATGGACAGGTAGTGCTTTTTTAACATGCCTTTAAAAATGTTTAAAGAATTTGCTTTCCGAATCTCTAGTGGTAATGCATTCACACAGTCGCGTTGCCTGTACAGTAAATGATTTGCTAAAGAAGTTTGTGGAATGCGTTGGTATCTCCAGCGTCAAATTTTCAAACGACCTTAAGGACCTCACATGTGCGTCACTAAGGAACTTAAAACGTTCTTTGAGATAAAAAGGAGTACTGGGATTAAACGAGATATTATACAACAATGTAAGAATGTGAGTATTCCGGCGAAGACGAATCGGGAGCCACTTGAGTCTGTTGCGAAATTCTGAAACATGATCATATTTGCGCAGTCCAAATATGAATCGTATGCAAAAGTTTTGAAGACGCTCAATTTTGTCTAACTGCTCCTCAGTGAGGTTAAGATAGCTGACATCAGCGTAGTCAATTACGGGCAGAAGCAAAGATTGTGCAAGTGCAATTTTAGTGGCAGTTCGTAGGAAATTGCGTAACCTACTAACTATTGCGTAACCTGCCGAAGAAAATAGTCTACGACTTGTTTCTTGCAGTTGAAAACTCCAAGATATGGTTTCGACAAAGTAGACCCCAAGATTTTTTACAGTTTTGCTACAAGGGATATTTTTGCCATCAAACTTGATTTGTGATAAATCGGACCAGTAAATTTTAGACACCATGTGGGGACTGCCGACAATAATTAGTTGGGTTTTGTCAGGATTTACTATGAGCTCATACTGTTTACTCCACTCGCAAATCCGCGCCAAGTCTGTATTGATAGTAGTACCGGCTTCGGGCAAGTTATATAAGGGTGCTTGTCTATAGATCTGTAAATCATCTGCGTAAAGGTGGTAGGATGAAAGTAAATGTTTTGAGATAGAATTAATAAATATCGCGAAGAGTAAAGGAGATAGCACGCCACCCTGTGGTACACCGGTATTCGTGTCAGACCAAGTGGAATAAGTGTCTTCGATGCGTATACGTTGCCGGCGACCAAACAGGTAACTATGAAACCAGTCAACCGCCGTTGGAGATATGTTAAGAGAGCGTAGTATGCCAAGTATGATGTGAAAATCTACCGTGTGATGAAAGCATTGCTGAAGTCAAGTAAGGACAAAACGGTAAGATTACAACTATCCATACCTAGCCTGATGTCATCTGACACGCGGACTAATGCAGTAACGGTACTGTGGCCAGGCCGGAAACCGGATCGATAGGGATTTAGGAGTGCATTTTTACACAGGAAGGAACTGAGTTGTGTGTGAATGAGACGTTCTAGGACTTTTAACAGGAAAGGTGGTATGGATATTGGTCGATAATCTGAGAAGGAACAGGGTTTAGGTTTCTTGGGTAAAGGAATTATAAGTGCATCTTTCCACGCTGTTGGAAAGATGCCACGGACAACGGAGTGATTAAGGATGTGACATAGGATAGGAAGAATTTCATCTAGAATGGGGAGGATCATTTTACGGTTGAGACCATCGTTACCGACTACATTAGACGTCATTGCTAATATACTCTTCTTAACATCATAAGCGGCAAATTGCGAGAAGGCTAAGGGAGAATAATCTGGGTTGGCCAGGATGAAAGAAGTTGTAAAGTGTTTCTTTTCGTATTTCCATCTAATTTGGACGAAATAGTAAACTGTAAATTGAGAGTATCAAGGTGGACATTATTCAGAATTCATTGCTGCTGTGACTTACCAATACCCAATGTTTTGAGTAATTGCCAGACTTTAGCTGGATCACCATTTTCGACGATTTTATGAATATCTTGGCGTTGCGTTTTTCTACACACCTTGTTGCAGTGATTTCCTAGAGCCACGTATCTTTCTTAGTTCAAAAGAGTAGGCCTATGCTTCAATTTAGTCTTGGCAGCAGATTTTTTGACCATGATCTTTTTGATATCTTCTGTAAGCCAAGGTGCTGGTAAATGCTTGATTTTGATAGCACGGATTGGCGCATGCTCGTCATATAGCTGAATGAGATTCATTGTTAGAATATGGACTTTCATGTCTACGCAATCTGAGGCATACAGCGTGTCCCAAACTATTTTACTGGCATCCTCACGCAACTTGGCATGACCCATGCCACATTGCGCTGCAAGATAATCTTCGGCTTCGCTTTGGGTGGACGTATTTTGTATGAAACAAAGATAAGGTCATGGTAAGAGAATGCATCAGCTGTGCACTGACCATGCTTAAAAACAAAGTTAAGAGAAGATACTAGAATAACGTCAAGAAGAGAAGAAGCGGAATTAGGGAAGTGATGAATTGCACTTAAGTTTAGAATTGATAAATTGCAGGACTCAGTGGCGAGAGGTGGCACGAGAATCCTGTTTGAGAACGCATGTATTAAAGTCGCCCATAATAATAGTGTGGTCGTAAGAGGGAGTCAAATTTTCCAAATTTTGCTCGAAGGATGAAAAAAAGTTAACACGACACGAAGGGGAATAGTAATCGCCTAATAGTAGTTTCGTGTGGCTGCACCACACGAAACCCACCCATTCCACCTCTAGAAAAAGATGCTTGCCAGCGTTCGCCGGTGGCGCCTGTGTTGACATAGAGACTATATTATGAAAAGGAATGTGAGAACGTAAGTATATGGCAACACCGCCTCCACCGCCAATCGCGCGATCATTCCTAATAAGGTGAAAACCAGGCAGAGAATATAAGGTGGATGGAAGTCATGGTTTTAACCAGGACTCCGACAAGAGGATGGCATGTGTGTTTTGACTGTCTAGGTTGGCCAGCATATTGGGGAAATGGGCTGGAATACTCTGAGCATTTAAATGGACTACATTGAAGTTCCTGGGTACATCTGAAAACTGAGACTGGAGAATGTCTGGCAGGGAGGATACACTTTCAAAGCTGTCAGCGTGGCTTGTTGCAGAGAGGAAGGTGTCATCTTCGCTATTTGAGTCACTGTCTGTCATTTAAAATAGATCTAAGGTTAAATAAATATGTGTATATTAGCAAATAATATAAAATATAGTATAGAATATATCAATAAATATTTTATAGTTGTTATCGCGTAAAGTTTAAGTCATTGTGTCCACCCGCCGGTTGCGCATTATCAAGATAACGTAATGATGCAAAAGAGATAAAAATATTACTCAAAGAGTATACAAATACTACGTAAGAAGAGGCGGATGTGCCATAGATCATGCGAGACTTTCAGCTTTGTATGAAACGTGCAGGGAAAACTCGTACCAACATAAAGATACTAATTGACATCGTTTTTATGTTGTCAGCATTGTCATATTCGTCAATATAGGGATGTACCCTCTAGTGATTAACGAAATATCGATATCGATAATATTCGGTAAGAGAAATAATTATAATTATGTTTTTTACTAGAATTATACTTTTCCAACACAAATAAAAGATGTATTTAATATTTATGTGTTTATTCAAACAAGCCTATTCTATAAATCTATTCTAGATTAGCGAAGAAAAATACGCAGAACTAAAAGATATATGTATGTACATGTAATGGAAAGGTTTTCAACATTTCTTCTGTAACAGGATTTAAAGAAATGTCTATAAATACAAGGCACAGCTGTTTTTCTGACTTGAGTTAGTAGTATATTATTGGGCATTCTGGCCCACCTGTCGCTCGGCGATCACGGCTCGCCTCGCTCCAAACGGTGGGCCAAAATGCCCAATAATAAAACGGTGGGCCAGAATCCCCTATGATACACAATCAATACCATGTTAAATACTCGATAGCAATACAGTTTTAATTTATAAACGTCTCATTTGTCATTGATTTCATTGTTGGTATTGCGTTCTGTTTATAACGCTTAGTTGAATGCAATGTGCATACAACAACTACGATCGCTGTACGATCGCTGTACGAACAGTGCACAGCTGCGTTAAGCGTTCAGTCGATTAGGAACGAAATAAAACATCACAACGAACGTACAAAGCTTTTATTATTTAATTTATTTACATGAAGTAAATTTTGGTCGCTCATCAAAGAGCTTGTCTATAGCATGTACTAAGGCCTGCAGTTTTCGCCATTCACTAGAATCTTGATTTGTTTGAAATTTTATTCGCACCAGAGCCTTCTTCCAGAGTTCCATGGATTCGGTTTCACGAGCGTCCCCGGTGTGATAGACTTTTAAGTCTATGTAGTAATCTCCCGTTGTGTTTGATGTTCGCCGTTCACAGCCATTTGCCACTCGATTCACGAAGAACGAAGACAACACAGGCGATGAAACATCTTCTAAGCATTCGTCGCTACGATCTTTCCTGAGACTGAATACGTCGATAGACGTAGGCTTTTTCCTGGAACAAGCAAACAATTTTATTTACATGATAATTAATCTTATCTATGCAATGACGATATCTATCGAGATCTTACAATGGGATCTAATGGGTAATCTATAAGTGTAAAATATAAAAACAAAATCACTTGCCATATTTATCTGTTCGTTCCATTAGATCTTTTAAACTATGCAATGGATTTTGATATGGTTTTCACTAATAAAAAGAGCGATTAATACAGAAGGACATTTTTGTATTATAATTTGTAAACGTGTGCGAAACCGAAGCGTTCGATAGCGAGTTAATAATTAATTACCTTATACTGGTAAGCGATTTCTTCGCTGAAGTATTTTTGCTCTTGCTCGCATTAGATGCGCGCTTACGAGATGGTTCAGCACTGCTTTCAATGCTATGAGTTGAGCCGTTGTATTGTTGATCACACTCAGAGTCGGACCTGAAACATCAAATATATATTTTTACTTTAGTTTATACTTACCCAATCTTTAGTTCCAAATGTCGATCGAACCTACAAATGTTATGACAGTGGTTCACAGTGGCACAAGAACGAACGACATAAAATAGATACACAGATATTGTTGTAGCGGTGGTAGCCTAGTGGTCATGGCATTGGGTTTGCACGTGTAATTAACTTTACCAGTTATCTTAAAAACGAACTGAGCTGTTAAAGCCTGTTAACAACTATCGAACATATTCATAGGTTTTACATGCCACCAAGGCGTGAGATGTCACACAGACCGTCACTGAGAGTTCCTTTACAGAAATACTTATCTCATATTCTGAGACGTGCAAGTAACAAGCCCCAGACTTCATACACAACACTCTCACTTACACTCCAAGTGTACCACTTGTAATAACTTAATCTATTGTGATGTCGATACATTAAATTATCGCAAGTGTAAAAGCACTACATACCTAGTATAAAGTATGAAACAATTACTTTATATAAAATCACTTACATTTTGGATCCCTTCCGAAGGTTGAGTCTTTTGATTCCTTGTTAGGTGCACACTAATAGGTTAGGAAATGAAAGGGTTTTTTAGTCTCCCTGCCGGTCAAGCAAGCTTGGCTCCAGCGAGTCTAGATTATTTGTGGACTAAGAGGTTAGGAGGTGAAAGGGTTTTTTAGTCTCCCTGCCGGTCAAGCAAGCTTGGCCCCAGCGAGTCTAGATTATTTGAGGACAATAAATGAGTAACTTAGCTCTTCGAAACTGTAGCTTATAAGCCAAAAATGATAGTAAATTTAACAAGTTAAAATTACCTCAATCAATTAGGAAATTACAACAAAACCTACTTTTTTCCTTGTACGTATTATACATGTTCAAACGCATGACTAAGGGATTTATTAATTGGAAAGAATAGCTGATTTAGGATTTAATTATTGCAATATGTTATTAGTAATGTGCACGATTCTGACATTGCATAGAATGCCTAATCACTATGGAGTACCTATGTTTGATAGGTATAGAATAAGTATTGTACAGAATGCCTAGCGTGGATTTGTTAAAGTATTATTATATGAAAGATTAAGAAACCACAACTAGCCTTACCTATTCGAGTTTGACCATACAACATGATCACGGAATACAAAAAAACATTTCTCTGTTACGTGAAAATCATGATATAATCTTAAATCTGACCTTTAAAATATGTTTTATACATTAGTAACTTAATTTTTGTCATTCTTTACTAATTATAAGTGATTATAAAATATAGTTTACCTATGCCATACTTTGACTGAATGTTAAAGTTTGTTATTGGACCAGTTTACATATATTAACGGTAACATAAACAAAAAGTGCAATATCGAATATTGTGTTACAAGTCGTATAGCATGTCTAGGAACTTAGGGTTGTCAAGAACGATAAAACAAATATTTCATCGATTCACACATTATTTGATTATTACCAGTACCAACTTGTGATATAATGATACTTACTGTTATGCGTATAAATAAACTGGTTAGGAAATGACTAGGGCTATGATGAAAATAGTAATTAAATTTATCCGATAATGATATCATCCAACACCCATACGAAAAATATCAATCTCTTCGAATTAACTTAATTTTCTGAATATAAGACACCAACAAACTGAAGTACCTAAACAACGTCATTCATGTTAAAAGTTGTTTGCCAACCCCGATTGAATTTGTTTACTTAGAAAAATTGTTATAGGTAGGTACTCTAATTACGAACGGATGTAATGTTAAACTTGTTTATTGTAAAGTATTGTTGATCTTGAGTACATACATACATTGTGCGCACACAGTTAATAATATTCAAATATTTGTGTAAAATATGCGTGGAAATGTTGTAAAAATTGGTTGAATACAATCCTTGGAGAAAACATATCATCTATTGGTAATTATGTTTAACTGTTATTTATTTGTAGATGTCAGTTTCACTTACCTTTTTCATACATGACATTTAATATAATGAATATATAATTTACAAACCCACTTATTTTTCAGATACTTACTTGAAAGCAAAGCAAAATACGAAGCATAATGCTTAAAGAGTGTTTTATAAGAACCAGATGACGTCATTTTGCTAAAACTCCACATACATACTTATTTTGAAGCGAAATCAACATCCTCAGTTACATAAGGTAAATATTACTAATATCCCAAGCTTGTGTTTTTGATAGTAATGAAAGTTGTTAATATTCTTTATGAGAACTATTATATTAAGTAGATGTTTTGTCTAATTTCAGAACATAAGCTGCGGTTTTGGTTGCAGACAAAGTTTTATACGTTGGAAGGCTAAACAGAAGATATAATAAATATATATTTATTTTATGAAAAGGATACGTTGACAATAATAAACAAAAACAATTGTGCATAAGAACATAAGGTTGGTATTTCATTAGTTTGCAATTTCATAAATTATATTTAGTTTAACTATGAATGAAGTTAGTGATTGTTTTATTATGCTGTTATTTATGTATCTGATTTCACAGTTCCACGAAAGTAATTCGCACGGATAGTAAAGTAGTAACGAGTCACGGAATCGCTTAATCACTGTTTGTGGGTTCGATCCCATGCGAAATAAATATTTATGTGATATTCCAAAAGTTTTACTGAATTTTGTTGTATTAATTGTTGGTTTGACTTATATAAGAATGATCATTTTATATATTATGTTACATATGAATTGTATCTCTTTTCAGGACACAATTTGTAGAGGTCAAGTACATAATATACGAGTATTCAACTATCGACTGAAGGTGCGAAGACCTAAATGCAAAATTATTTTTAAATAAGTACTTTAAGTTAATATATATTTAGCAGCTAACTTGCTACTTCTGTAATATTTAGTTTTAGAATGCCTTTCTGTTCAGCTTGCAACATAGAAGTGAATTTTCATCGCTGGAATGGTCACTTACGAACTAATAAACATAAAAATAATAGTTCTGTACGTATTGATGAAAACATTGAGATAATACATTCTAGTTTTAAAGGACGTATTACAAGTTATCGAATTTCTGCACCTAAAAGTAAATTAAATATATATCCAGAATGTTTTTTAAATAATATTCAAGAAAAAGTAAAATCTTTAATACACCGCTCGCTTCAAAATCATTGTTCTGTCAAAGTAAATTTTGAATATTTTGCATTTTTCGTAATGTTTAAGAACGATTTACAAGAGTTGAAATCTTTTGCAACAAAAAATAATATTATTCATTTAAATTATTTCTTGTTCACGTACGAAAACAATGTAGCACAGTTATTAAAAAAGATTGAAGAATTTCAAGGTAGAGATAGTGGATGGTCATTTCTAAGTAATTCTCATTTAGAAATAAATATTTATAAATATCAACCTCTGAGTGGATCACAATTTATAGATTTACCGAAATTTATAAAGAATAAAAAAGCACGCATAAATATTCAAAACGATGACAAGTATTGTTTTTCTATGGTGTGTTGTTGCAGCTTTATATCCAACGACTCGACATTCTGAGAGAGTCACGTCATATCCTCATTTCCGTGATATCTTAAACACAAATGGGATTTCGTTCCCCATCACCTTTTCAGACATTAGCATTTTCGAAAGAAACAATCCTTCTTTAAATATTTATGTTTACGGTTTGAAAGGTAGTAAGACTGTAACAGGTCCTCTATATAAACCCGATAAAATCAAAACTGGGTCAAAAATAATTCACTTACTCTTTTTAGAAAATGTTAATTCGTCGCATTATTGCCTTATTAAGGATTTACCGCGTTTAGTTAAAAGTCAAATTACTAAACATCACAGTAAATTATATTTTTGCGAAACCTGTTTATTATTTTTTCCCAGTGAGGATAAATTTGAAAATCATTTGTGTGGAGGAATTGTTACTATTTTGCCTGATAAAGGATCATATATACAATTTAAAAATTTTAACAGAAAACAAAACATCGCCTTTGCTATCTATGCTGATTTCGAAACATTACTTGAACCGATTTCCAACCACGAATCTGATACTGCCAATACGTCACGCTTACAACGACATATTCCGGCTGCCTTTGCGTATAATATTGTTTCTTCATACGATAATAATTTCAATGAATTCAAAATGTATCGCGGAATTGATCGTGTTTCCAAATTTATCGATTCTCTTACGGAAGACATTAAGAAAATTTATAGTATATTGACTAAAAATATTCCGATTATATTTTCTGAAAAAGATATGATTGATTTTAAAAAAGCTCAAAGATGTCACATTTGTCAACATTTGTTATGGAATAGTAAAGTCAGAGTTCATTGTCATATTACGGGTCGATATAGGGGTGCAGCCCATCGACATTGTAATTTACAGTATAGAATACATATGTTCATACCAATATTTTTTCATAATTTATCAGGCTATGACTGTCATTTATTTATTAAAAAATTAGGTGAAACGCCTGGCAAATTACACATTATACCTAAAACTAAAGAAAAATATATTTCATTTTCTAAATTTATACAAATCGACGATAGCAATTATGTACAGGTTAGATTTTTAGATTCATTTCATTTTCTTGCTACAAGTTTAGATAAGCTGTCAAAAACTATGCAAATAAAAGATTTTATTAATTTGCGCTTGCATTTCCCTAAAGATGAACAGTTTCGATTACTTACACGAAAAGGCGTTTACCCTTACGATTACATGAAGAATTGGAAATGTTATGAAGATAGAACATTGCCAGAAAAGCATTTATTTTTTAACTCACTCTGCGATGAGCATATTTCACAAGAAGATTATGACCATGCTAAATTGGTTTGGAGCAAATTTAACATAAAAACATTAGGTGAATATACCGATTTATATTTAAAGACTGATGTGCTTTTACTTACTGATATATTCCAAAATTTCCGAAAAACTTGCATGTTACATTATAAGCTCGACCCTGCATTTTATATAACTGCACCTAGCTTATCATTTGATGCCATGCTTTTAAGGACAGGTGTTAAATTAGAGCTCATAACGGATTTATCTATAGTGCAAATGATACAAAGTGGTATTAGAGGGGGTTTATGTATGTGTTCTCATCGTTATGCTGAAGCTAATAATAAATATATGACTTCGTATGATACTATGAAACCTCAGATTTTAATACCTTTTTGGATTGTAACAATCTTTATGGTTTCAGTATGTGTCAGTACTTACCCCACTCAGATTTTCGATTTTTAAATCAATCCGAAGTAGATCAGTTGCAAATAGAAAATATTAGAGACAACGCAGAGTGGGGGTTTATATTAGAAGTTGATCTTTTTTATCCTGAATCCTTGCATATTTTACATAATGATTTACCTTTTTGTCCTGAAAAATGCATACCACCAGGAGGAAAAACGAAAAAACTTATTTCAAATCTTTATAATAAGTATAACTATGTAATTCATTATGTTCACCTCAAAAAATGTCTTGAACATGGGTTAATATTACGCAAAATACACAGAGTCATTACATTTCGTCAAAGTGCATATTTGAAAGAATATATTGACTTAAATACCCATCTACGACAAAGCGCAAAAAGTGTATTTGAACAGGATTTCTTTAAATTGTTAAATAATAGCGTTTTCGGGAAAACATTAGAAAACACAGAAAAAAGAGTAACTGTTCATTTAGTTAACTCATGGAATCCCTCAAATAATACAACTAAAAAATCTCTCTGCGCTGAAAAACTGGTTAGCAATCCTTATTTTCATAGTGCAACAGTTTAATCAGAAAACTTACTAGCAATTCAGATGAAGCCCGATCATATAATTTTAGATAAACCAATATATATTGGCTTTACTGTTTTAGAGCTTTCTAAATCACATATGTATAATTTTCATTACAATATAGTTAAACCTTATTATAATGACAGAGTAAAATTGTGTTATACCGATACAGATTCTTTTGTTTATGTAATATATACTGAAGACTTTTATAATGACCTAAAGTGTAAATTTTTACAATATTTTGATACTAGCAACTATAGTTCGCAAAATGAATTTAAGATACCACAAATCAATAAAATAGTGCCTGGATTATTTAAAGATGAAATGGTTGGCACTCTTATTACAGAATTTGATGGATTGAGGTCAAAGTTATATTCTTTAAAAACGAACAATAATGTAATTAAAAAAGCAAAAGGTGTCAAATCTGGTGTAGTACGTGAATTAACCATCAATGATTATCAAAATGTTTTATTTAATAGAGACGTTATTCATCGGAAAAATATTTTGTTCAAATCAATTAAGCATGAAATATTCACGCAAAGTGTAAATAAAATAGCGTTATCTAGTGATGATGATAAACGATTAGTTGCGAATTGTAATGTGACAACTCGAGCATGGGGACATGCGTCAATTTTGAAAGGAAATATGAGTTGATCGTAATTATTTTCATTTAGTCAGTTATCCTGATTTATGTTCAATACGATTTAAGATGACCTTTGTGTAATATTTAGTTAGAACGTTTGTTCAATAGAGAAGTAATCCATCGAAAACATAATCCATTCAAATCAGTGTCAATAGCACTCTCATATAAATATCAAACTGTAATGTTGCAAGCCGGACATAGGAACATGTTCTCATTACAATGTAATTTATTTACTGGAATACCTTTAAATTGAATATTGTAACATGAGTAATGATGTAAATTATTGTAATAAAACATGTATGTAATTAATATTGTATAACGTAACAAATAAGGTTCAAATATGTAATTAATACGTATAAATAAAAAAGTTGGTAGTGAACAACAAATGTTTTAATTACTTTCCTATGTGCAATAGTCTTATACTGAGAATGGCTTCTACATATCTCTCTATTTTTCATATTGATTTATTTGTTAAAATATTTTTCCAATTTAAACTATTTAGGGTTCAGTTTTCAGAAATACTATGATCATAATTTTAATTTCCGATATTATTCTTCATAATAATACCTACACTAAAAACTATGATAGTATTATAATAAACTAACCGATTCACGTTGAAACATGTTCATAAACGTGCTACTGACATTGCATCAGTTCATTGCACTCCGAGTTTATGAAGGTTATGCAAGCTTGCAATTTAGAACTTATACTCGCACCTAGAATAAATTAGATCATATATATATTATAATAAGGATGATATTCAAAAAGCTAATGCTTGGAGTAGAACACGTACCTAATGCTTCGTTAATAATATTTATGAATTTAATTTTTATGTCATTTACGAAATTTCACTCGCTTCAAACAGTTATAGAGAATATTAGAGTACATCATAACAAAATATGTCATCGGTAAGTAAAATATTTATATAAAATCTAAAATTAAAATTTAAGTGCTCACAACAATAATATTACCTATTTGGTATAATTCGTGTTATTAATATATTTGATTTAAATGTTGTTCCAGGACACAGAGATCATATTCAGCCAGTATGCTCAGGATCCTTATGAATTCACTGGGTTGCAGTGCAGCGAACCTCAGCAGAGCAAACCAACGAAAGAAAAGAAATCAAAACAACGCCGCAGGGAAACATCGAAAAAACAAAATGCAACGAAATCCTTTGTTATGAGCCAATCACAACGACGAGGAATTAAGTTAATAAAAATATGTGTTATTGATCTATGTAATAATACTCAGACTTGTGTGTGTGTGACAGTGAAAGTGAAAGTGAAAAAGTACTATTAGATGCACAGTATATTGTAAAAGACGCTATGGATAATGTTATGGAGGAAACGGAATCTTTAGTTAAGAAAATTTCAAAGTCTTTAATAGATGACGATTTTTAAAATATTTGTGTAAGCTATGTAATTAATTTTATAAGTTCTGTGAGTAAATGATTATGAGATCATTTGCATTAATTTTATATGTATATATTATAATTTTGTATATTATTATTTATCTTAACATAATAAACTAAATGTTTTTCTATTAAATATTGAGTAATGCTTATATTCATTAAAAGGTGCAGTTTATAACAAAATAAAAACATTTTTATTGTAAATACGTATATTTTTTATTTAAGAAACTTAGAACAAGTGGGTACATATTTTCACTACCATTTTAAATACTTTTTCACACATAACACATTTTTAAGCGCACAGTGCTTTAAATGTTTACTACAATTTAAATTAGTTTTGTCACCACAGTATTTCATATGCAACACAGAAAAATTAGGACATTTTTCGTTAAGTTCTAAGACATCACAAGTCACACAAAGATTCTTTATCCATTCCACCTTCTCCGAACCTTTAACAATTATTTTTTTATTTTCTAGGTAGAGAACGATTATACGATGAAATTCTCTATAGTCAATATAACCTTCGTTCCAATAAATTCCTCTGTTTCTTTCCAACCATTTAACTTGTTTCTTTTCATCACTTGTGAAGTATTTAAACAAATAGGGAGGTTTTATCAAAAACGTTTGTGTATAATCATGATTAGCGAACGCTAATTCCTTTATGATAAAGTTGTTGTATAAATCCTTAAATCCTTGAACATCTAATATAATAGTATCAGGGTTCATGATATTTTTCTCACAATATTACTAAGCGGTTTATATTCAATTATACAATCGTTCAAAATAAGACAGTATGCGGTAGTTTGATCTGGTATGTCTGAATCACTCTCAATTTCCACTCTAACATCCACAACAGGACCTGTCTTTAGATTATCGGCTTGTCTTGAACAATCAACGACAAATAGTGGTGCTAAGTCTTTAAATTGTTTTTCACTCAGTAAGGGTTCCGAGCGCCTGCCGTAATACGACTGTTGAAATCGAACATATTGTTCATATAATAAAGCAATTCTGTTATTTGCAAAATTCACATTTAGATTTTCATAGGGGAAGTAGGTTGAATTGAGATACACTCTAACATCGCGAATATGACAGTGATCGAACTGAGACATATCAGAACTTGAATTGTTTTTTCTGTTTGTTTGTAGACCAATAATAAGATATCTTGGCTTTTCTATTTGCGAGGAAGTTTTGATAGACCAGGTATGTTTTGTGGTTTTAGGTAAAGCTGGATATTCATAGAGATCCTAATTCCTGAAAACAATCTGTAGAGGTCGGTCTTTTTCTAATACTTTTAGTAAACTTATTTTTTCTCTGTCTGATACCTTTACATGCGGTACACGCCATATGATTTTATTTATGTGGATGTCTTCTACAACTTCACCGGTACTCAGTTTTATAGCATTCAGGTTGGTATTACTTCGTAACAATATCAATTCGTGTTTACTGTTTATCACAACTTTCTTAAAATCTTCTGCAAAACAAAGAGGTATGGAAGCAGAAAACCTGCCTCTGTTAGTGTTTTTTATACCATCAATATTCCAGCCCCAAGCATAAGATATTTTTGACTCACTTTCACTCATTGATATTAACGATTTCATTGTAGTAGTTACACCAGCATTTTTTATTTTATCAATTTCCACTCCATTCAACTCATATCTTATATCTTGAAACAAGTAGAGTAGGTAATTATTTGTAAACTGAACGCTAATTGCTTTCGAATCTCCTTTCGATACGATAACTGTTCCTTCCAAATACAAGGTACTTGCAGACGGCAAAATATACAGATCCTGTTGGTAAATAGGTATGCGGATTTCATCGTTTCTGTTGAAACTTGTGACGTAGGGCTTGTAAGAGTGAAATTCAATTCCCTCCACAGTGTTATCATAAGTTGGAGTAGATAAAACGTCTAAGATATTCATTTTAGCAACCCTATTGCTTTAAGGAATGCTTTATTGTCTCTAGTTAATTTTATTTTTTTCTTAGAGCTAGCTGTAGCTTGTTTGATAGCTCGAGTGGGACTGTTATTCTTATTTTGTTGATGTGCATATTTATTGTAATCAATCATTTTTCCTTCTGAGGTGTAGATACAGCTGCACTTCTTCGCCACGTAAGTTTATTAAATTATTGTTTATATCTAACAGTCTGATATGTATGCAACTTATATTATTTTGGTTGATCGGAAAGTATATTGCGTTCTTCGGGATTTCTATAATTCTATATTCAGGTGGGACATTGAGTGCGAATTCGTGTAAAATATGACTAGGTTCTCCGTTTATATATGATCCGCTTACAATATCACACTCGATCCTGATCACTGTCATAGGTAGAATGTTGACTGGGAACTCTGATACATGCCATTTATTCGATTTCAAGATCTGTTTATTAAACCCTAATAAACTTCTAAAAGTGTTTTCTTTATTGAAATTTATACTTTTTGTACAGTATATTGTAGTTTTTAGAGTATTATTATTACACTGTAGTTTGATCGATGCGTCTTTTATCTCTGATTTTAAATAATCACTGATATCTTGTAATTCATAGGTACCTTCTGGTATTTCAATAACTTCGTTGGAACCATAATATAACTTGTTGTTATTTTTATCGATATTTGGAATAGAATTGAATGTGGAGAAATGTAATAAGGCACATTCATACTGACCGTCTAACTGCAATGTGCTAGGATAGTAGGTAGATAAATCTGACGTGTTGCCAGTTATCGACAAAGTGAGAGACATGTTGCAAATGATAGAAATAAAAGAAAAGCATAAAATTTATACATTTTTATTTTTCCAAAAGTTCCACAGATATTCTAAACATAAGTGACCACAAATTACTGTATTGAATTTTTGGTACCTTGTATAATTATAAAAAACATTATTTTTTTTTAAATATTCTAACATTTCCAGTGGCGGTTTCAAATCACCATAACTATCAAAATATTCACAATAATTATTCACTTTCACATAAGCTACCCAATGCGTTCTTTCATTTTTTGAGTCATCCAAGTTAACGATACCACATTCGATTCGTTTGGGTTTTTTTGGTAACCGATCTTTCATGTATACACCCCTAAAGTGAGGTATGTCGGAGGCAAATTTTTGGATATCCAAATTAGTTAAAGGACGATTAGGTAGCTTTTTCAGTTTTTTGATGATTTTATAAACAAGCCTTTACCATTTTTATGTGGCTTGATATACATGCCCTTACCTAACGCTAAAGCTTCCATAGTTTTATTGTAGCGTTCGGTTTCTCGCAAAATTTTTTGAGCTGCTTTATAATCATTAACCGTTTTTGCAATACCAGCTGCACCACCAGCTAAAGTGCCTAAAGCCGATAAGCCCGCAAAAATTGGAATTAAAGGTAGTATTCCTCCAGTTTTTGGTATGGGTATAACTCGAGGTACATGTATATTTTTAACGCATGGAAATATTTTCTTCGCAGCTGAGTAAGCAACGTTAATTAAAGCTTTATTATTCAAGTGTTTCATTTTCTTAATTTTGGATCTTATTTTTGACACAAAACTATTAAATGTTTTAATGCCTGCACCAGACTTTAGTTTAGCTTTCATGACTTTACTCACTAACCACGAGCTAAGCTTTTCACCTTTGCTTGCGTCTTTTGATTTAAGCCTTTGTCTGGCTATATTTAGGAGTTGTGAATCTGCTTTATGCCTATTAAATAAATCTGTATGGTTTTGATACGCAATGTCGTGATGCATACAAGCTTCGTCCAGCTTATTTACACCTCGGTCACCTCGAAGTAATCGTTTTTGAAGTTTTGTACCCGGTCCGCAATAGTTGTAACCAGGCAAGTGAAGTTCAAACGGTAGATTATTGATTACACTGTTTACTAGTCCACCACCTTGCATTGCTCAAAGTAAAATGAATTCAATACAATACAAAATAACGCTTATATAATTAATATATCAATTCATTATTGCAGTTTTGTCAATCCAACTGTTTTCTTCGTTACTTAAACCCAACCATTTCACAAATAGTTTATTTCCTTTTCTTTTCAAAATCTTTTCAATCAAATAAACACCGGGAACATTAGATTTTTGCAGTTCCTGTTCGTAAAAGGTGCCTAATATGGTTTGTTTGCGCTGATCTTCTATGTGATACGTTTTTGGTACGGTATCGTTAATATTTTTATAGTAAATAACTCGGTTGACCAATTAGGTGTATATCCTTTTTCAAAAATATGTTTGTATTTACTAATGCGAACACTGTCACCAACTTTGAACTTAGGCTTGCACCGAACCTGTTTATGTGATTTCTTGATATTGTCTTTTATTATTGACTCATTAAATTTACTTACTTCGATAGGTTTAAATTGAATAGTGCGGTGCTTTGTGTTATTATAGCTCTTCATTATAGTTTCCAGTACTAATCACATCCATTTGTAGTTTCCGTTCAAACTAAAACATTTATACAGTTTGTTTTTGATAGTTTTTATCAATCGCTCTACAATTGAAGCTGAAGCTTTCTTGGTAGAAAAAGAGGAGTAGTGGTTAATATTATACCTCTTTACAAGCGTTTGGAATGATGTGTTATAAAACTCCGTTCCAGAATCAGTTTGTAAATTAACTGGTTTGCGATGGCTGCTGTTGAGTATGTGCATAAATGCCTGAGTAACATCATGTTTATTTTTTGATTTCAACGGTTCTGCCCAAGCGTACTTTGAGAAACAATCAATCACCAATAAAATGTAATTATATCCTTTATTAAATTTCCTCAATGATTGCATATCTATTAGATCAGCTTGCCATAAGTCATCGATCCCCTTCAAAATTACAAAACGTCGAAGAAAGTTTTTTCGTGCTGCTTTGTGTATTTCATTAACAATTTGTTGTTTTGACATTATGGAGACTTCTTAGATGACAATAATTTATTCACAGCGTCTTTAGTGTAAAACTTGTCTTCCAAATGAGTTAAAGCCTCGGATATCATTGCTTTTAAAGTATTTTGAACCGAGTTTTGGGCATCTATTATAATTTGGGTACGCATTGCATGCATCATTTTATACAAGTCCTGTGTCATTTTAGTTGTTAATTGATCTATATATTCCTTATTTACAGCATCATCTGGCTCTAGAGGAGATCTAATTCCTCTTAGTCTCGCTGTTTTTAAATCAAATTCACCGCTTTCCGATTTTAACAATGCGTTATCATTAAACTCAAAGAGTTCAGACAAACGCATTCTCTTATGAATATAATGTCCGAATTTATCTATATTCATGTTTAAGGTGTATTATATTGAAAGGTTAATAACAAAATGATCGATGCAAGCTTGATGAGATTTATTTATTTATTAGATAATAATTTTACTTTCACGCAATTCTTCAATAATGGATATTATTTCATTGTCTAGCCCTGTGTTACCCGCATCTCGAGATGCGATTAATAACTTTAATCTATCCACCAGTTCATTAGGATCATCCCAATATATTAAATCTACGTCTTTTCTCCACATTTTTGTTAAGGGTAGACCTTTACCCTTCCGCTGACTACTTGACTGGCTTGTACTTTGTAGATTGAAAAGAGGTTTAATAACTTGCAAATATTTTTGTCCCTTATTACTTTTAATTGGTTTGCTTGGCTCAAAGTCTCGACGATGGGCATTAGTATCAAGCAGCATTGACTTATAATGTTTCATGTCACTTTCTGTAACCGAGCTTAAATCTATATCCTTTTTTAGCAACAATTGTCTTAAACCAGGCGTATTTTGGTATTTTCGTCCAGCAACTGTGATAAATTCGTCACCCATCGTTATGCCAGCAGAACCTAACATTAATTTACCCCTCTCTACACGGACACCAAACGGTACGTCACGTAATGCTTCTGAAGATATCGACCACGATGATGTATCGCGCTCTTGATTGTTACCAACCAATGATTGAAATGAAGCGTCACTGTCAATATCAGAATCGAGACTGCTATCATTATCTCCTTTGTTACTAGGGTCTTCTTCATTTGGTTTTTGGTTGAGAGGAAGAACTAGAGTTTCTTCATTTTCTTTACTAAGTAGAAGAGAATTTTGATTACTGCTGTTAGCTAGTAAGCCAAGAGATTCTGTTACAGGTCTAAAAACTGTTGCGAGTGTTTGTTTATTATCGATCTCAACGTCTCTCATGTTACGTACTTTTTTCTTTACGGCTTCAGCAGCATCAACAATTTGTCTTTTCAATGATTTTTCCATAATAATGAACCAGATCGTTAGCGGGTAAGAGTCGTGTGAAGCATAAGGATATAACAGAGATAGGAGTCTTAAATATTCTTGAGTTTAATCAAAAACAACAAAAGTGTCAAATTTATTTCTATAACATCCGTTATTTTTAGAGCAATCTTTATTAATTACAACATAATTAAAAGGCTCATTCCAAATTTTTGAACACATTTCGCGAAATTCAAACCATGACATATCCGTGTTGACATGTTCTTCATAAACATGTTTCAAATTCACTTCATCCTGTTTAAAAAGTATGATTAAGTTGGCATTATCTCTTACTAACTGTTTAGGGATTTTACTATATGTTTGGTTTAGGTAAAAACAATCGATAAATTTGTGTCTCCCCATTGCAAAGTAGTCACGCATGTTATTTTGATTTTCACATGCAACATCATCAAATATAATCACTGAGTTGGGCTTCGCGTCCTGAACACTTAAAACGTCCTCATTTCCATGATATTTTTGAAGTGAAATACCAGGTACATTTTCCAAAACTTTTTCTAAAAATATATACTTAGGTTGGTGCAAAGTCTTTGAATAAACATAAACATTTTGAAATTTTAATCCATTTTCGTGTATAAGGAGACCAATGAGTAAATTTGTTTTTCCACAGTTTGATGGACCGCAAATGATGCATCGAACTATGTTAGGTAATAATTCGCAATGACGAACTCCAGTCTTAGGAGAATCATCGCAGATTGTGTTTAAATGCAACGACTGTGGTTGTTTGACAAATTTCATGATAAATCCGTGATATGGTTGAATCACAAATGAAAGAATACATATACAGCATTAACATTTATATGTTAAAACTAAACGGCTATCGATTTTATCGGTAACAATTTGCTTATGTATTATTGGGGATTCTGGCCCACCGTTTGGAGCGAGGCGAGCCGTGATCGCCGAGCGACAGGTGGGCCAGAATGCCCAATAATATACTACTTGAGTTCCCTTTTTTAAAGTCTTTCGGCTTAAAATGCTTGCCACACACATAGTTCAACCGATGTATTTTTTCAATGGGCACATATATCAAGTCTTGGTTTCCAGTTGCAGCTACCCATTTTTACATCTAAAAATAAAAAAATGAATAGAATTTTTAGTCCTTGTGCCAATTTCGAATAACGGATTATCGATAACTGACAGGCAGCACTATTGTTTACCTACAAAGTGAAACTTTAGAATATTTCCTTATTTTTTATGTTTCATTGAAATATATCACATTATATATATTCTTTGATCTTTATCTAGGGACATTTTGCCATAAATACCCTTTTTTCATAGTGTGTAGAATTCGGGCTAAGAATGGGTATTTTTTAACACAGATCAGTGGAAGCGATTAATTCATCCAGTCTTAGCCCAAGACAAAGGATCTAACACATGGGCCAAGTTTCTTGGCGCTAAGAATTAAACAACTTACTTACCAAATATCTCCTGGTGATGTTCTTGAGTGGAGTCCTGGAGGCAAGTTAGACACACACGAGACTAAAATTGGCCAATATTAGCAAGTGAATTATCTTTACTTTACCAGACTCCACGCAGCGTCTTCAATCAGCAAATTCTTCCGGCACCAACCACGTGCATCGGATTCACTCAAGTTTTACAATGTTCGTTAAAATACTATTTTTATCACAATTAACCGGTGCCAGTTATTGATCAAGGAAGTGGCAATCAAACGGGTTCTAAATACAAGATCAAAACGCTCACAACACGAAATCTATCCAGAGCAGATTTTTTCGCTGACCGCGGGAAACGACGGAAGTGACAGTTCAGTGTGACCATTGTCAGAAATTTTCAATAGACTAAACAAAATGTTACTCAATCGATCTAATCGATTTGACTTATAATAAAAACTAGTTCTATTTCAAACATCCACCCGCCCCGGACCGGCCTACCGGTCCGCTAATCGGTTGGTAGACGTGACAATGTTGCAACCGCTCTCCTCAGAATCGAACCGTCCACCAAGACCTCAGCAAAT
Source organism: Euclidia mi (assembly GCA_944739405.2). NCBI lineage: Eukaryota > Metazoa > Arthropoda > Insecta > Lepidoptera > Erebidae > Euclidia > Euclidia mi. Next base: position 9,395,557 of record OX123189.2, read on the forward strand.
CGGGGAACTCCATCAGCCCCAGTTACCAAATGAAGGATGCGCCCCCTGCGCCATCTGAGTGGCGGAAGGTTAGCCTCCTTGATCAAAACGAGGTCTCCAATCTTGGGTGGATCGGTCTTGTCGGTCCACTTAACGCGTTGCTGGAGTATGTGCAAATATTCCAAATTCCAGCGTTTCCAAAAGCTCTGAGTAATCTGGCGTACCAATTCAAAACGCGAGAGACGACCAGGTCTCGTATCAATATAGGGGTACTCAGGCAAGGCGACAAGTGGGCGACCAATCAAAAAATGGCCCGGCGTAAGGGCCTCCAAATCATTCGGATCTGAGGAGATCGGGCACAATGGCCGAGAGTTCAAAACGGCCTCAATCTTACAAAACACAGTTGCGAGTTCCTCAAATGTAAGGACAGATTCACCGATTGTCCTGCGCAAGTGTGTTTTGGCCGATTTTACAGCGGCCTCAAATATACCACCCCAGTGTGGACAATTTGGTGGGGAAAACAACCAATTTATCCCACGTCGGGCAAGCCTATCACCTATATCAGCTTTGTTGGTTTCAAGGAAATTAACAACATCATTCAAATAATTATAGGTGCCCTTGAAGTTAGTGCCGCAGTCAGAACGGATCAAGGAAGGCATCCCTCTGCGGGATACAAATCTGTCAAATGTGGCTACAAACGCCTCGGTCGTAAGCGAGGAGACCAGTTCCAAATGTACGGCCTTTGTGGAAAGACAAACAAAAACACACAAGTAGGCCTTAACAGTCTTGCTGTTTCGAAGTGTCGACGTTTTCACCAAGAAGGGACCAGCGAAGTCCGTGCCAACACCGTCAAACGTCCTGCTTTCAGTTACGCGATCTGCCGGTAAGTCCCCCATCAACGGCTGCATGGTGGAAGCCTTGAGCTTATAACAAGGGATGCAGCGAAAGACTACACTCCGAATAATTCTTCGGGCAGACAAGATCCAAAATTCGCGTTGCAAAATGGCCAACAAGGCATTACAACCAGCATGCGAATTTTTAAGGTGACGGTCAGTTACCAACAAGCGTACCAAATGACCGTCCTTAGGTAACAAAAGGGGGTGACGTGCTCCGTAAGGGAGGTTGGCGTTCTTGAGACGCCCTCCAACGCGCAAGAGACCCGTTTCGTCCAAAAAGGGGTTCAATTTAGATACAGCTCCCGACAATTTCGATTTCCCCGACTTGAGGATAGCAATCTCCCTTTCAAAATGCGCCAATTGCACAGAACGAACCCAAAAGGTGAGGGACTCCTGTCGTTCCTGTGGCGAGAGAAACGGTGTCAGTCGTTTCTGTTGTGGGTGCCTAAAATTAAAAACAAAACGCTTTATCCAAGCAGTGACACCTAACAACTTGTCGAGGGAGCTGTAACGATTCAACAAAAAATCGGGGTCGAAGGCGCATTCTACCTTCTCAAGAGCGAGTGTTCGTAGACCCGGCAAATTAGAAGTATTCAAAACTGGCGTTCGAGGCCAATCAATTTCTGGTCGACTCAACCATTCCGGACCCCACCACAGCGAATGACCTATCAAACTAGGCGTCAAGCATCCGCGCGAGGCACAATCAGCGGGGTTGAGCTCACCTGGCACGTGTCTCCAAACAAGTTTGACCTCGGATTTCTGGATTTGGGAAACGCGATTAGCAACAAATACCTCCAAGGTGTGGACAGAAGCCTTCAACCAACAAAGTACAATTTGGCTGTCTGTCCAGGCGTAGGTCCCATCAATACAAATGCTTTTACCCAAAGTGTTAGACACGTGGTTCAATAAGCGTACAAGTAGGGCTGCTCCCGAGAGCTCCAATTTTGGAATGGTCAGAGATGTCCGAAGGGGTGCCACCTTGCTCTTCGCCATGATCAGGGAAACCCTCACCTGACCTGAGGCACTAACTGTGCGCAAGTACACCACGGCCGCGTGCCCACGTTCCGAGGCATCACAAAACCCGTGAAGGGTGGCCTTGTACTTCCCGGGAGGAAGGATGGGACGAGGCAAGGAGATCTCATTGACGGCAGGAAGTGAGGATACAAAAGAGGTCCATTCCTCAACAAGAGTGCCGTGCAGAGGTTCGTCCCAAGTCAATCCTGCTGTCCAAAGCTTCTGCAAGAAGCATTTTGCCCAAAATATAATTGGACAGATCCAACCATTCGGATCAAAGGTTCTGGCGACAGTAGACAATACGAGACGTTTAGTCCAAGCACAAGGCAATTTCAAGTCTACGTTATACGTAAAGATGTCTTGGACTGGTCTGTACTGAACGCCGAGAACAGCCATCATGGCTGGGTTGTCAACAATCTCAAACAAATGTGGATCCTGCTGATGATCCTCTGGCAAGCCTTCCAAAAGCGCTGGTGAGTTGGAAATCCATTTACGCAACTCATAACCAGCGGAGGCCAAAATACCTATCAATTCGTCCCGCAGGAGGATCGCCTCGTCCGCTGTGGAGGCGCCCGAGCAAATGTCATCGACGTAAATATCGTCTTTCAAGATGGCGGAGGCTCTTGGGAAGCGTAAGCCTTCGCGGTCTGCGAGCTCCCAAAGAGAACGTATTGCCAAGTAGGGGCTTGACCTTAACCCGTACGTATTAGTATTGAGCTCGTAGACGACCATGGGATCGCGAGGAGACTCTCTCCAAAGGATCAGCTGGAAGCGACGGTCATCAGGGTGGATAATCGTCTGCCTGAACATCATTTTTATGTCGGCCACAAAGACAACCTGATGTCGTCGGAAGCTGGTGATGACGTCACAAAGGTCCTTGACCAACTTGGGACCAGAATGCAAGCACTGGTTCAAGGATACGCCTGTTGAAGTCTGCGCAGAACCATCAAACACTGTGCGCAGCTTGCCAGTCGATGGCTTCAATACCGCATGATGCGGGAGAAAGTAGTGCTCCACCGAACGCCAATCCAAATTTGACACAGACATGTGTCCCAACTGTTCATATTCCCTCATGAACTCAATGTACTTCTGTCTGAGCTCCGGATCACGGCCCATGCGACGCTCCATAGCCAACAATCTCTTTTCGGCTAAAGGTCGTGACTCACCAAGCGGAGGCCGAACAGACAGAAAGGGTAGCCTCGTAATGATCCGACCAGAACGGAGTCGACCCGTGTTGTTCTGGAAGAACAGCTCGCACTCCTCATGTTCTGGATTCAAACGGGCAGCTTGAGGGGGCTCCTCTACCTCCCAAAACCTCTGAACCGCATCAGAGAGAGCGGAGCCTACAGCCAACAAATTGTCAAGTTCAGGTGGAGGGGGTCCCTAGGTACAGGTCCCATCAAAGCAAATCCAAATATGGTCGGGATGGCAGTCAAACCATTTGGCACCAAGACCCGTTTCCCACCAAGCAAAATTCCACCGAGGACATCAGAGCCAATCAACAAGTCAATTTGTCCCGGTGTGTCAAATTTGGGGTCTGCCAGTTCCAATCCCGATGTCAAATTCACCACAGCAGCAGGTAGCTGCTTCTGTGGGTGCATACCCAAAATATTCTTCAACACAATAGCCGAGGTTTTAATCCTCGGGTGTGAAGATTCAACAGGGCCAAACAAAACCTTAACTTGCCCTTCAACATTAGAGGCTACGTCCCCTATGCCCCGTATACAATTCGGAAAGGAGCCCATATTTAATTTAACCTGCCCTACCAAATAAGTGGAAACAATGCAACCTTGTGAACCTGTGTCCAATATAGCACGGACAACAACAGAGGTCCCCGTGGGTCCCCAGACCCTAACAGCAACCGTTGGTAGGATAACGGTCTCAATGGGGGAGGTTGGCGTTATAGGGCAGGGGTCAATGACCTATTGTTGCCTGGGCGGCGACCGTTGGCCAGGACCAGGCAAGTCAAAACGAGGGTGCGGCTTGAAGTCCTCAAAGGCGCGATGACTCGATCCGCGCGCCATCTGTGGGGGGTCATAATGACGCACCCGCCCAAAACGAGGTGGGCGCGAGTCAAGGCGGGGACGCTCCGCCAAAGGAGGGGAGTACCTGGGGCAGCAGTCATGGTGCTGGTGACGTTGCGCGGTCGCACATTCAGGTGCGCGAGAGAGAGGAGGCGTGCGCACGCTACGGTTCTCCAAGCGGGGCGAGTGGCGATCAACTGAGCGAGGCGACTCTCGGCTACGCGCCGGTGAGCCTCGGCTGCCACCTTCAAAACACCCGCCCGTGCGCGGCGTCGGCTGGTTGGACAAGCGGCCAACCTCTCTGGCATTCATACAAAGAATGTCCAAATGCTGTCCTCCACAGTGAGGACAGGGGCGAGAATTTGGGCAGTCTCGCTGGTAGTGGGACCCCAAACAAGAGAAGCAAAGGCGGCGGGCATTCGCGATGCGCCTACGAGAGGCGACATGCAGGTCCAAGAATGCCCTACAACTGGCCGTTCTGTGCCCCGTGACCTTGCAGTAGGAGCACTCCACTGGGCTCTGCGTGACTGCAAAGCGAGGAGGGCGCCGGTCAACACTGGCTCGGGTGTGAACGCGAGCCTGCTCCTTGACCTTGGGCGGCTGCGACTTAGCCGGCGTGTCACCACCGGAGTTGTCCAAGACCCGGCACTCATCCTCCAGGAACTTCTCCAGGTCAGCAAAGGGGGGCAGATGGGTCGCGCTATCCCCACCAAAGCGCTGTTCAAAACGCGACCTCAGGTCGGCAGGCAGCTTCTTCAGCACAATGTGCACCAATAGATAGGACCATTGGTCCACGGGCAGGTCAAGGCACTTAAGTGCGTTGATGGCCACCAAAAGCGGGTTCAACAGTTGGGTGCGCAACCCAGAGACCCGGGTGAGCGTCGGCAAGCCCAAAATCTGCTCAATATGCGTGTCGGCGAGGCCACGCTTGTTATGGTACCTACGGGTGATTAGGTCCCGAGCCGTCTGGTACGCCTCGTCAGACACGGGCAGATGCTGGATGAGGCCCTTAGCCTCCCCATCCAGAACCGACATTAGATAGGCCAACTTTTGTGCCGGCCGAAGGTCAGCCCTGTCATTGACCAGGCTGTCGAACAAGTTAATGAAGCCCAGGTAGCTTCCTAGGCAGCCATCAAAATGGGGGAGGTCCAAAGTAGGGAGCCTACTCACCAGCCCCGGTGCCGACCTAGGAAGCTCCTGCTTCAGGCCGGGTTGCCCTTCCCTATCGGCAACTAGTTGTCTCGCAGTATTAGAGACAGCATCATACAGGTCTAAGACCTGGGCATAGTCTTCGCTGACCTTATTTCGCTGGTCAGCGGTGAAATCATTGATTGACACTTCAAGACAGCAAGTGCTGAAAGTGCGGAATTGCTGTTCCACACTTGCCAGGCGATCGTCAATCCGCTCGTACCTTTGAAGTAAGGCCTGCTGGCGATCAGGCCGGTTCACTAAAGCATTGGCCGAGGCAAACCAGCGCAAATCTGATGCAATAGCACCAGCAGCCGCACGCAAGTCCTTGATAGCTGACATAATCAAAATTCAAAAGAGCCCGGACAAGCGCTAAATAAAATTAACAATCAAAACTTAATTTTTCTTAATTCTTTGAAACCAACAAAGTATTAGCCTGTTTACTGCAAGTGCAGGCAAGTGACAGGTATCTACTGTCCAACAAAATTAATAGTTTCAATATATTGAAGAATCAAACACAAAAGTTATCAAAGTTATAACTTATAACAAATTAAAAGTTGAAACTTCAAATTAATTAATTAGTTATTTGCAACAGACAGACTGGCTGTGTTATTTGAGATATACAATAGTAAGTAAGCACAGAATAAGTGTTACCTAGCAATATTATCTATATTATAACAAAACAAAGCTTACCAATGTGACCCGCCCAAGTGGCAAGGTCAAGTTGGTTATAATGTTTATGAATATATGCAATAAACTAAATTTACTAAATTTATTGATACATACAGCTGTTATGCATCCAAACAAACTGACTTATTAATGCAACAACAAATTTAAGTTAGATTTTCCAACAATACAAATCAACAATTACTGATTGAGGTTATGTGACAATGTGTTTCAAATTATCTAGGTCAACTTATACAATTAAATATTATGTATTTTAGACAATAACTGACCTGACAAACACTACAATACTGTCTACAAGGTGATAAGATACAAGCTCATACCAATCTGAGTTTATACTCAGTAATGCAACAGCGGCTAAATTTCAACTACAGCTCTGCACCAAAAATTATGTGTAGAATTCGGGCTAAGAATGGGTATTTTTTAACACAGATCAGTGGAAGCGATTAATTCATCCAGTCTTAGCCCAAGACAAAGGATCTAACACATGGGCCAAGTTTCTTGGCGCTAAGAATTAAACAACTTACTTACCAAATATCTCCTGGTGATGTTCTTGAGTGGAGTCCTGGAGGCAAGTTAGACACACACGAGACTAAAATTGGCCAATATTAGCAAGTGAATTATCTTTACTTTACCAGACTCCACGCAGCGTCTTCAATCAGCAAATTCTTCCGGCACCAACCACGTGCATCGGATTCACTCAAGTTTTACAATGTTCGTTAAAATACTATTTTTATCACAATTAACCGGTGCCAGTTATTGATCAAGGAAGTGGCAATCAAACGGGTTCTAAATACAAGATCAAAACGCTCACAACACGAAATCTATCCAGAGCAGATTTTTTCGCTGACCGCGGGAAACGACGGAAGTGACAGTTCAGTGTGACCATTGTCAGAAATTTTCAATAGACTAAACAAAATGTTACTCAATCGATCTAATCGATTTGACTTATAATAAAAACTAGTTCTATTTCAAACACATAGCTTGACCGTCATGTTGTTGTATGCCATATTTCGCACGTTATTTTGCTTGTTTTCATTGCGCTCCTTGCAATGCTAATCAAATAAATATTGTAACACTAACACTAGAAGTGTAAAATCACATTTATTTGGTATACACAAAGCACTTTTACAGTATGTTTTTTACGTTTTATAAACAAACTACATAACGCGGCAAAGTTCAATCTGGATAATAATGTGACAGTTGTGACATTTTACACTATTGACAGCCATGGCGGTGATGTACGTATAACACGTCTAACTTTGAAAGAATACTGTTCAAAGGGTACATAGTGAAGGATGCTATCTTCACGTTTTATACATATAATAGTAGCCATTAAAAAGATAGCACGTTTCATACATTCGGTTTTTTCTTAGGAACTTGCGCCAGGCTGATATTACTAACAAATATTAGAAAGAGAGAAAATGTTGTAACATTATATGTTACAACATTTTCTAATATTTTATGGTAAAATTATTTTGATGTATGATCAAAATAATTTTGCCATAAAATATTGTCAGTCATAACTGTCAATGTCACTATTGTCAACAATGTCAACCTTGATTACGTTCCGTTTCTGCATTACAATCTGTTTGAATACTTGTATTTTGAGACAAAATTTTGCAATTTGTTTCATATACTATGTAAATTGTATGTAGGACTATTCTTGTGTAATAATACATTATTACACAAGAATAGTCCTACATATAATTTACATAGAATACATATAATGTTACAAAATTTTCTCTCGTATTTTCTAATATTTGTTAGTAGCATTTTTTGCGGTACTCAAAAATAAAATAAGAATTAAAGGTAAACAACAAAAGTGACGGTGTATTACGACGAAGACTACGGAAAATGGGGAAAAGCCTACTTTTTCGAAGTTGCAGTACGCTTCGCCTTGGTCGCGGGTTGTTGTTTAGCTACTGGCTTCTCTGTGGCCAAGCTTGAGCTTACCTAGTTCGCCCGCCGAAGATATACGATGACGATTGCCATCGAGGTCAAGGATGAAGACGTATCCCTCTCTCGTCCGACGCTGAACTTCGCTCGTGCAGCTATAAAAGCTCCGTGTCGGGAGCGGGTCAGGAACTCCGAGAAAGAGATACCTGTGCCCTTCAACTTCGTCTTTGTGAACCATACGCTGTCCCGCACGACTACTGACTCGAACTTGACAAGTATGGGCCTTGCCTTGTCGTTGCTTGCTTGCCGTACCATCCTGTTGCAGCGGCGCACATCATCAGCAGTGAAGGTGTCAATCTTTAGGTGCTACCTTACAACATCAGTGACCACCTGAGCCGTCTCCTCGTCCTTGCGCTCCTCTACTCCGTGAAGCAGTAACATCTTGCGCCGGCTGCGCCTTTCCATTCTGTCCACCTCACGGCCGACAATTTCAAGCTGCTGGGAAAATGACTGTAGGGTCTGCAACACGAAGGTCTTAAATGTGGCAAACTCATCTGCTAAGCCTGGGGGCTTTTTCACCAAATTTTTTTTTTTTTCTGCAGCTCTGCTTCAAACTTTGCCATACGTTCTTCAAAATAAGTCTGCATATCAAGGACTGTTGATGGGTTCAATGTGTCCATAGTGTATTTATGTTAATACTTGTTAGTAAACAGAGATAACACTACACCAGCAGGTATTCACTATTACCGATAACTATTGTGCATTTAAATTACTGTATACTTAATATTAACTATTTTATTAAAATTTTCTTTCCAAGCAATATCAAATTGTACGTATTGTTTCAACTACCCACCAACCAAACAAAGGCTCACGCCTTTGTTTGGTTGTTTTAAACTTCTTAACTTCACAGTTAAGAAGTTTAAGTACAAAAAATATATATAAGAGTTCTTAAGGAATGTCCAAATGCAAAGTGACTACAAGGAATTCAGCTATTATCAACGTATACAAATTTCACGTGGCTGTACACAGCACAGCCACGTGAATAATTAGGAAAATAAAATAACACTAATAAAGGAAAAATATTTTAAGTGTTAAAAATATTATCAGTCACGAACTGTGAGAACTATTGTCACTTGAACGTCATACTGTCTCCGTACATGAATATACTGACACTGGTTTACACTACGGACTATCGCTATCCCTTTTGGATGTGAATGTCAGACGACATGACATTATAGTAATATCTATTGAAAGAGAAACAAACTCGATATTAAACTTTTTAGCAACCCGTTGGGCCATGTAGCGTGATAAAGCTATTCAGGTCCGATCAAAGGATGAAATTTCAAAATTAGCTAGTATTTGAAAAACTATTGATATGTTGCTACTAGAGTGACTAAAACGTGCCACCGCATGTTTAATTATTATAAACACGTAACCTGTTAGTGTGTCAGCCCTAACACGAGTGAGAAACGCAGCCTCCCCACACTCGCGTGGGACCCGTGTATCAAAGTCAAAGCATTTATTTGTAAACATAAGTAAGAACAGAGTTGTTAAAAAAATATATAGGAATCAATTGCGAGGACTATAGCTGTAGTTGAGGAGATGACCTCCCACCCCTCACTCCTTTGGACCATCGACGGTATAACGTTACAACGTGTATATTGTCGCGAGCAAGCTTTACTCACACATGCACATTTATTTATTTTCAGACACACACGTGCAATAGTGAAGTATCGGATACTCGAAACAAAGGTACGTGCTACATGTCCCGAAAGACAATTTACACTGATATATTTTGATGATGAGAATGTCGTTTAATGATTAGTATTCCTCCGAAAAACATAGGTGGGTTGAGGTGCATGTGCAGCTTTACACAAAAGCATTAAGATAAGCGTTTTATACGAAAACCAGAATCAAGAGTTAGAGGACCGGCAATCAAATGAAAAAAAACACGCGAAACTTATCAGAGACACGTTAAACGGCTGCTACAAATCTCTTCGATTTTTAACTCTACAGCATTTTATAACAATCGCACCTCCCATGAAAACCTATTTATATAACCCTATTCCATGAAAACTAGTGAAAATAAATTATTATAGGTAGAAACTAGAAAAAATAATACTACAAGATATGTATAATATTTTCTTGAGTCGTTATAGTTACCGTAAAATATTTAGATAAAATACAGGCTGGATTTTAACATATGCTCTTTTTCTCATAAAATTGACTGGAATCAGCTTTAACAAAACTTTTTCAATAAATTATGCAGTTTTGCATAAAAGAGACAATTCCAACATTGTTAAATAGTTTGCAATCTGCTCAGGATTTTACCACCACAAATTGGAGGAAGAAATGTACTAGTCGATTTATATTTAGTCCAATTTGTGGTTTGACTTTCGTAAACTGATTGCTATGAATGTGTCTAGATCATCATCATCTAAGTGCCAAGCCGTCCACAACTAAACATAAATACGTCTGACCTAAGGTATCCAACACAGATTGATTTGGAACTGCCCTCATCTAAGCTTAAGCTCGCGCTGCGAGTCGGCCCAAACCCAAACGCTTTCAGTTATTCTAGAAAGATTTTAGGAAGTGGCTTTGACTCCAGAACGTCCCAGCCCATCAGTTTTTGCTTGACAAATACTATGTAGAGTTGAGTGACATATTTGAGAGAAATAGAGCACATTTAAATTGTAAATTCCGCTATGACAAGTGTCAAAAGGGCCACGGAATAAAAGGTAGAAATATAAACTGCCTATTTTACCTATATTTCTAAATAATCACGCGACATGGACCCGTCACATAAATCAAATAGCTATAATTAACTAAACCTATTAGTATCTAACCTCAAGAATCATCGGTGGTTACCTTATATCAACATTTTACATGCTTAGTGGTGAAATTATCGTCATAAATGAAATTCTCAACATTAAATATGTTGAGAATTTTTCTAATGATAGAGATAATCATCAACTTATTTTTGGCATAGTTGTTCAAAAAATTAGTTGAGATATGATACATACTATGAATTTGTGGCATTTGAAGTCATTGAACTCTTGAATTCTTCGCTAGCGTTGTGTAAGTTTGAACATGTAAGACTAAGCACTATCGAGAGCAGACTCGCTTAGCGACTAATCTTAGGAAATATATGTTCGTATTGCATACTATCACAGTTGGCCACAGTGCAAGCAACGCGCCAAGTTTGATGTCTATTTAGTAATCTTCTCGTCTTCTCCGTAGCTTGGGTCTCAACAATAAGTGAGTTATTTCGTAGAGTTGCTTTAGCTTAAGGGATTTTCTTATACATATACTACTCTTTTGCCCTCGGCTCCGCCTACTTAGATATTGGTTATCGCTGGTGAGTAATGTAATGATAACCCATGTTTATTTAATATAAGTAATAATCTATAAGTTATATTATTGCATATTAAACGCCCACTTTTCGCCAGTGTTTTGATCCCACGTAATAGGTGGCGAGCCTATTGCCGCTTATCGGGATATTTTGTTTGCCAGAGTCTCGTCCGTTGATCGGCAGGTGCACCACTTGCACGTGAGGTTGACTTGGGACCCTAAGTTCTTGGTGGGAACCCTATGCACCAATATTATTGCAAGATCGCATCAAATTCCGTTCAGATATATTTGGATTAAAGTGTAACAAACATCCAGCCGTGTATTACATCCATTCTCACAAACTTTCGCTTTTATAATAGGAGCAGGATGAGATAGAAATAAGATAGACACCTTTTGTTTTCTTAGTAGAACCAGTGAGTTTGCTTGAAGCACACTTTGACGCGATTGATTTATACGAGCCTCCAGATATCTGACCTCCGTAACCCAATTAGTAAGATAGCGATCGATCAAAAAGCTACTCTAGTTGCACAATGTGATGTAGGCCATAATAACCAAATCACATCAATCAATACACCATTTGGGCTGTCAAGTATACCTTTATGTTTATTTATAGAGCGATATAAAGGCGAAAGAATATAACTATCTATATGTATACATAGAGTCGAATAGCTAAATCTTGAAATCAAATACACTTCCTTATGTCCATTTTGATTTATAAGTTACTTCTATAGTCCTCTGATTTTCTACTATAACGTATATGTTAACCAACATTAGAATCCTATTCAGACACCAAACCCTAAAATTCGCAATGTAATTCAACATGCAGTTAAAATATACCTTCTTGATCTTTCAAGTCTTTGACTTGAAAAATCAATCTAAATTTGAAGAAATACATTTATGTAAAATTCTTTTTTTTTTTTCAATTTTTGTATTTGTCCTGTAAATCTTAGGTAAAAGATTAGCATAGTAAAGTTAGTATCCTGTCCAATCTGGTAAGACTAGAAAGCGGACCCTCCCCCCCGTGCGATCTCCACCTTGTCGAGGTGGGGGGGCTCAGTAACCGTGGGTTTCACACCACACACAGGTACACCCACGGTGAAGCTAAGCGGGATCCGGGGAGGGGACGCTCCATGTGGGCTTGTGTGAGGCCTGCGTAGGATGCGTCCCAAGGTGCGGGTGCGGGGGAAAGTTCTGTCTGTCCCTCGCAGTCGAATGCGGTCGCGGGAGGAGAGGCGTGTCGGTGTTACGTTACCGCGCGCCCTATTTCCCACGACCAAATGGGGGCGCACCATCGTTGCGTCGCGGTGGGACCACAGAGGAAGAGGAGATGCGTTGTTGCATTGCCGTCCTCCCTATCCTTTGGGGCCACTGGGTGTTTTGGCGGCGGAGCCCAATACTTCATCCGCCGCCAAGGGGGTTTTGTTCGGAGCCCGCCTGACCATCTGGCGGGCCAATACCCGTCGAGGGGTTGCGACGAATGCTTTGGTGGTACCCGACCCTCCGACACATGGGTACATGAGAAACACGTGTTGGTTTTTAGTCAGTAAGAGTCTGACAGTCCCCTTCGGCCTTCCCCCAGGGCGGAGGGACTCCATGAGGATTTTCCAACCCGACAACAAAAAAAAAAAGAAAGACGCGGCGAAAGCGGACCCTGGGTTCCAAGGCTAAAGTCAAGTGGATGTAAGCTGAATTATTTCTCAGAAAACACAGATACAAGTAGTATTCTTATAATATTATATTAAACTTACGGCTAATTGTGTTCAAAGAATTGGAAAGAGCACCAGACTCCTATACTAGTTAAAAACTGTATGGGTCCCTCTTAATAAATTTGCTGATTTGTATTTTATCAATAAAACAATATAAATACAAAATTTTACATTATACAGTATCGCTCATTTGCGACAAGAACGTGACAAAGTAAAAATCTCAATTTGTGATAAAACGCATTTGAAAGTTTAAAAATCATGTTACTTTTTAATTATTATGTTCAGACTTTTCAGCTCAATACAAAATAACCTCAAGGTTTTCGTTTTATTGGATCAAATTGCATTCAGACCTTTAAGTCAGTTATTAAATTTATTATGATTATTTATTTAAAAAAGGGTCGCCCTTGTTGCGTTATTCTTGTAAAAAAATTGGAGTAATGCAAAACAAACAGATATGTACCATTTTTCTTGAAAAAAAAATTGAATAAAAATCTCAACATTTACAAGTTATGTCGTATTGTTACGTTTTTATTGATAATCTGTAATCTAAATGTATGCAACATTTTAATTAAGACACGTTACTGTCGTAGAAATCTCTGTATTTTTGTGTTTTTGTTTTACAAAATTAAAGATATTTTAGCAAAGTTATTGTGTAACTTTCGCTGAAATACAAGTAATAATCCCATTTAAAAAAATATTATAATTATAACCACACACTAATATCTGTAGTTTTACTTTTACTCACAACCGTTAGCAATTATAACGTTATTAAATATTTAAAAATGCCATATTAGCATAAACATCACAACCCTCTGCTTATCTCAGTAATATTAGGAAACTAATCTTAATTAAGTCTCACATAAATCAAATAAACATCTTAGCAAAACAAATCACAGATAGGTAATCATTCAGTACAAAGATTATCCCTTAATCTTAAAATATTAGCAACATAACATTATTATTATTGCTTTTTAATGGCACAAAGTTGGAAGGCGTTTCTGAATTCACAGTTCACTTAACAATAATAAAATCTGAGTAAATGAAATAAAAAACTTAACACTTAAATCTACAAAGATTCGTGAAAAGGTCTGTAGTACCTTGGAATGTGGTTTTGGATGGCTGTAGAGAAAGATGAACATTACGTAATAAATGCTTTCCCTTACCTTGGCAAAAATGATAATAAGCCAAATAACGAACGTTTAGATGTCTGGCTCGTGAAGAAATTGATGGAGCCTTACATCAATGAGGGAAGAAATGATACTTGTGACAATTTTTTACATCACTTTTACTAGCGGAATATTTGAAATCTAAAAATACTAGTATCGTGGGCACTATCAATAGAGCTCGGAGAGAAATACCCCTTTCCGTGAAGATAGCAAAAAAGGAATTACATAGTGCGTTTGTGCTAAAAACAGGCGATACACCGTTGACTGTTTATCTAGGCTAAATCTAATAAAAATGTTCTAATTCTCAGTACCATGCATCCCGCTGTTACAATAGACCTAAGTTCAAATAAGAACCTGAAGCAGTGTTATTCGACAATAGCTCAAAATATGAAGTAGATGTCGTAAATCAAATGGGTCGTAAATATACAGTAAAGGCAGCTTCCAGACGTTGGCCGATTCATACATTTTATAATTTGTTGGATTTAGCAAGTATAAATGCATGGGTATTGTATAAAACTATCAACTAAAAATTACCGCAGAGACTTTTTATTACAATCGGGAAAGAAGTATTTGACTAGTAGAACAACTCTTGTGGAAATTCCGGCAATCATACTGGAGATTCAAGAAAAACGGACAAGTACGGTAAAGTCGAAATGCTCAAATAATAAGTCATCTGTGTAAGTGCCACATGTGCAAAAAACTGTCTGCAATATGCACTGAAGAAGAATATTATTTATGTATAAGGTACTTATTCTAATGGTTATATTAACTAGTTTATAGATAACTTAAAATTTTATAAGAATTATTCCGTAAGTTGTCACGATTATATGGCCAAAAAAAGCTTTGATTTTTAATTCATGATTTGTTTTGTTACTTTTATGTTTGTTAAGATAAGAATTTGTTTTAAGTTGATTGTTAAACATGTTCTGAATATTTAACAAATCGGTTAAATAATAACTTTCATGCCTTATACCAATTATTTAGCATTATAATAAATAGAATGGGACACATTTGTAACGACGGCGGTTCACGAGGGATCTTAATTTTCGGCGCTTCTAGTGTTAATACATTTGTATTTCGAGAATCGGTATTATCTTTTCATTTTTCTAACTTACGTGAATGTTCTTTAATTCCTCGGACAAGCTTTACAATCTTCCTAGACCGTGATTCCATCTGAAAAATAAATTGTAATCAGACAATGTTTTTATCATTTATAATGCAACATTGTAAGCTATTTGTTGTAAAAAAGTATTATTTTTTATCAAGAATGTGTTAACATGAGATAACCAACATTAAGACCAAACATTTTGTACTTTTATTATCAACTGTAACGGAACATCTTAAATTAACCAACAAAAAACATTGTTTATTTCAGCAACAACGGTACAATCCTATGTGAACCATAGCATGCGGTTACTATTTTTACTACAATAATGACCCACATACAAAATGTCCCGTTATAGCTGAAAAAATAAATCACTAAAAAAACAAAAAGCCGTATTTACCTTTCATCAAAACTGTGACACCATGAGCTGTTACGTTTTTGCCGCAATCGGGCAGCACTTTCGTCCTCAAGCGAGCGGCGACAACTGACGTAAACCGATCTTGCATTAAACTTAAGGGCGGAAAGAGATGGCGCTAAACCGATAGTCGCCGACCTTTTCCCTCATTACTCGGTCATTTTCGGCGCTAGAAATATCGCGTTTTAGCAGCAAGTAGAGCGCGATGCGCCGGATTCTACTTTATCATTATTCCATAACGATATATATTTTCATTAACACGTTCTTGTCGCAAATGAGCGATATAATGAAGGTAATAAAAAAAACTAAGTTACTATTTATTAGGTACATATTATTAATCATTAATCGTATATTAGAATCAATATATTACGATATTATAATATGTATAGCGATAAGACGATTCATTATTATGATGTTTGACTTTAGAAATAAATGTCTACCGTACATCGACCACGAGACATTTATAATTTCACCATAATTCTACAATAATATACTAATACATACATACACATACACAACTTCACGCCTTTTATCCCCGAAGGGGTAGGCAGAGGTGTATTTCAACACCCACTTTTCGCCAGATAAACTTTAGTCCCACGTAATAAGGGGCGAGCCTATTGCCGTACCGGGCACATTTCCAGACTCCGCGCTGCTACTGAGAATTTCGTAACAGAAAAACACAATAACACTGCCCGACCCAGGAATCGAACCCGGGACCTCCCGATCCCATGCTCACATTTATGCCAAGAGACCAACGAGGCAGTCGTATAGGGTTTTATGTCGAGTTTTCCGTCTCTACGCAAATATGGTATTTGAATCGTGTTATCCCTTAGTCGCCTCTTACGACACCCACGGGAAGATAGGGGGTGGTGACACTTGTATTCTATGCCGTTAACCACACGGCTAATTATGTTAATAATAAATGAATAGCCCACTACAAATGCTCCACACATAACTAATATTCAATCGGAGCTTATCATATTTTAGTTCTGCTCAAAAGGATTTAGATATCACTAGGTAGTGGCGTCATTATCGATATGATCTCCTTTAATCATTATTGTATAAACGACTATAATTATTATCTAGTAAAATATAGATAAAGTTTATCGAATAACCCAGTTCCATTTTAAACCTTAAGGTTTCTAATAAAATATAATGTACATGAATCAATTCAGTCTACATTAGAAAGGGAGTCAAATTTCCATTGGCAAATGAAACAAATTACTGAAAGTAATGTTCTAAATCAAATGGATATTTAACAAATATCTGGTTTAAATTTCCACCCGATATAATTAATGTCGATCGCACAATAAGCTTCAGTTATTTCATTGTGGTGGAGCGGCCTACATCGCAACATCGAACGGCATCAATGAGCTTGATTTTCATTATGAGTATTCATTTAAGCAATAATATTACGTAACAGTGTGATAGGCAACGTAGCGAAACTAATAAAAGTACGATTAAAAGTAGTACGGTAAGTTGGCAGGCGTTTGATTCCAGCATAATAACAAGGGAGGCTTTGGACTAAAAGCAAACTTGAGTGTGTAATAAAGCAGTTGGAAGTTGCGCCGCGGTTAAGAAAACGGCACGCGGCCCGCGCTTCGACGTTTAATCCACTGTAGTACAGTACACTGTAGGTAGCGACGTAGACGCCCGTAGCACTTTAGCTCGCGGATGGAACACAATGTGATTTACAGAATGGCGCTTTAAGAGATTAAACTCGAGGTGCTCAAGTGTTGCATAGCCTTGCGTTTTAGTCACAGATGGAGGATTTAGGTCCGTCTCTTGTTCTAATGAAGAAACGTAACCAAACGCAATCTTTATGAAGACCATATACGATAAGACCAAATATCTAAAATTTATGATAATGAGGATCAACAAATACTCATGTTGCATTATTTATTATTTGAATAAAGGATACTTTTATTACAATATTGAGGAGACAATTCGTTACAGAGAAAGAGAGAGAGATAGAGAAAATTGTTCGATTCAATCGTAGTCTGGGAATATCGATTTTGACGAACATTAATCGTATTAATATCTTAAGCAGCCCTAAGTACACAACAATAACTTCGAACGGCATTGCGAAGTCAGTACGTGAGCCACTTGTAATATGATATCAGACGAGTGCGCTGTGCACAAACTTCCTAATAAAGTTGCATCATTAAAATAAGATTTGTAATCCTCTAGATGTAGGGACCCTTGATAATAATGTTCTAACTATTGCAAGCGACGGGCGCTTGTGAATAGAAAATACGGATGGGAGAGGAATAGTAATGTTCTTACGATATTGTTTGTAATGCCCTAAATGTTTGATTGCGTTTGAAATCTTAGTTATATTTTCCCCGGTGCTTAAAATGTAAAGTGATTGGCATTCTATATACTTCTTCTGTATACCTAAATATAAGTGTATGGGCATTTGAGAAAATCAATGAAAACTGACCCTCTTTAAATTATGAGTGTAGTGGAAATTGCGGCATATTGGGGTATTATAAAAATGTTTTGAATTAGACCAATTATATGAACAATCACGTAGGCAACATTAATTTATAAATGATATCAAACTCTGAAGGTATTTCCAATTATCATTGTGTGAGTTGTTGCGATGATATAAAATGTATAAATAAGTCGCTTAGAGATCCTATGTCAACGAGTATATTAGCGACTCTTGCAACATATTTTTCAAACAACTACTGGGATACAGTCAAATAATCTGTAAGATTGCTATGTACCTTAATCCGTTTTAAGCGAAGATTTATTTTGACATAAATTATGTTGAACTGGCTACTGTGAGTAGCCAGTTCAACAGTAGCGACTACAGGAAAAGTGCAGCTACAGCTTAGATTTTATTAAAAAAATATAAAGCTTGTTTATTCATTGTTATACCCCACTGCATAGAAACTTAGTTTTAAACTAAATGAGTTTATAAAATAATTCCGCCACTCCAGCTAAATCTTAACAGAGATTGCACATACTTTTGAAAATACAACAGAAAAATGTCAGACAATGTGTTTATGTTATAAAATATTTAGCAAGCAGTGCAGAATGGAAATTAATGCAAAAGTAAGAACAAAGAATTCTGAGGGTATTTTCTTGAATATATTTGTTTCAAGTATCTAGAAAAATTCATAGTGTTCGAAACGTGATTTAAATTGTCGTTCGTAATAAACCGGCAAAGTTAAGCAACGTTTACACCGATCACCACATGGATGGGTAAACGCTCGTTGTGAGTTTTACAAAGAATTACTACCATGCTTCAGAGAGCGTGGCAGCCACTCTCGGTCTCCATTGCTGGCTACAAATTCACAGGAAAAGAAGGCCGATATAACTTTAAAATACCGGTACGTGCTAGGAATGAAATATAAAATCTGTGAGTAGATAAGTAGCCACTGCTTACTTAAGAGACGGAGTATTGAACATCAAACCCTATACCAACTCGTGGCCAGCATGGTGTTGTAGACCAAATCTTCTTATTGACTCACAATGCTACTCATTTAAATTATACTACAGTTTACGGATACATATTATACATATAAATACCCAGACCAAGACAAACATCCATGTTCATGCACACAAATGTCTGACTTGAGCGGGAATCGAACTCGCGACCTTCGGCTAGCAGTCGCTTACACTCCGGATTCGCCAACCGGTCGTCATAATAAAAAGTTATAATGTTAAGATTTTAATTCATTTTAGATTTCGTTCTATGTTTAAAGCAAAAATATACTGATGATATGATGAAGCAAAAATAGACTTATGAGGGGATTTTATATACATTCAATCAACGGATACAAAATTCATCCAGACTCAAAACAACATATTATGGATCTCACAAAATACTGTCTGAAGAACAGGACAGGTTAGGATTAACTTGAACAGAAGAGCATGCATGAGGCATCTAATGGGTTTGAATGGAGCAAGAGCGATATATTATCAGGATCGTTGCAAATGGCGTTCCGTAGTCTCTGCCTTCGCCTCAAGGAAACAGGCGTGATTCTATGTATGTATGTATGTACTGTCTGAAGAGGAAACGAATCACAACATTCGGCGCAATTGAAAATATTGAGGGGACCACTTTAACATTTTTTAAGGCATATCACGCAATAGGAATAATTTCTGTGTTGCTGGGGACTTTAAAAACATACAGCCAGTGGACAAAAGGTGCACCCAGACTCAAAACAACATTTTATCGATCCCTAACCGATACGCCATGCGTGCAGTTATATTACCTTATCGTACCATATGCACACCACTGTTTATATTATAAAAGTTAACTGCCTCACATTAACATACATATTGGCGAGGAACCGCGAATGCCTTTTATTTTGTCACTTCAAACGCCATTAGGCAAATTTTTTATGGAATTTTTATTCAAATGACATGCGCGTCTTCTGGTCGAACCTACAGCAGGAACCAAAAGCGAACTGATAAAGGTGAGACAACCTTTTTAATCGTTATGCACTTATTTAAGGCAATAGGGCTATGTCAGATTTAATATTCGTGCATGTTTAATACTAGAATACTGCTTTAATCACAAGCTACGTATAAATATCATAGTTTGCTTTAAATACTTGCAGTTTCATAAGAGAAGCAAAACTTTGTCTACATACATGTTTAGTAGATCGTGCGTATACCAGTGTGTGATGTGATTTAACGAGTTGAAAGTTTGTTTTGAGAAGGAATAATCTAAGCAAAAACTCTAACTTAATTTAAATATAAACATCACCAGACAGGCCCTTGTTTAATTGATGATGATTGTTATGATAATTCCATGGATGTCTCAAAGCCATGGATGCATTACTTATAATATAAGTAATTTGCTGCATTCAAGGCTTTGTCAGCGACGACTATAAAAAAAAAGTTTTAAGAAGGCTACTAAACTGAAACATTTGAAAAAGAAATAAAATTGTACAAAATAAATTAGCGGGTCTTAGGCCCACTTGCGTAACGTTTGATTTAAGTCACTCCTTAATTTAAATTTGTTGAACAGAATTAATAGCATAAAATAATTTAACTTAAAAGTATTTAGCGTCCTCTTGCACAACGACAACAACGCTTAGATTTAGTTAAACATTTTATGAGGTCGGTAAAATAGTTTCTACGTTTTGTTTCATGGCATGATGACTTTTTGTTACAGTTTTAAAAATGTTATGCGTATGCTTTTGCATAAAACCTTAGACTATATTATATATATTCATAAAACAAAACGCATTGTCGTCGCCTAGCAACGCAATGATAATTGACAAATAATAACTAGAAACTTTTGAGCATTAACCCTAGAAAAAGGGGTGCAGGTGCACCCCACACCGATTTGTATTCTAAATATCTCAATTTATTTAATGTCCAAGCATTCGCCCGTCAGAGTACTTTTGGTGTCAACCTCTTGCGTTACACCAATAACGTGACGACAGCCGCGTCATGTGGTTGCCTGTATAAGTGCTGTGGGGTACGCCAATACTCCAGTGTAGTAAAATCGTGAGTTACTTTATTTATAACGATTGATGGATTTGTATGTAATATGATATTGAATTTGATTTGAATGTGGCGACGAAGAAATAGAAGTTGGGATTAGTTGTTATTCCTGGGTTGTGTTCAAGATCAAATAATAAGCCAAATATAAAGTTTCGGCGAACATTTTTGAAACATTTCGGTTTGGAGCTGATATATGAACATTTGGAGGACCGGTACCAGATGCTAACTTTGAGGCGGGATATAGAAGACTCCATTGCAGCGATCCTCAAAAAACTACGAGATCCTACAAGCGCTGTTCCTTATCGTGCAAAACAAGGACGGTGTGGCTTTTGTCCAACATCCACAGACGGAAAAACCAGGACTATGTGTCAAAGGTGCAAAATACCTATTTGTTTGGAGTATCAGGTACAAGTTTGTGCAAAGTGTTCAAACTAAGTTTAACTTTGTGTAATAAGGTTGATTTGTGATCTCAAGTTACCTACTGAATGTTTATAATTAAACGTATTTTTATTAATTGTTTTTATTTTTTTTATTTTAAGAATTACAGTCATTTTAGATCGGGGTGTTTCAGCACCCCAGTGTAGGAATAATATGTGCCTCAGATAGTGTAGGATTCTAGGGTTAACAATAACACAAGTAGGTATATTGTTATCAGTTATATCATCATCATGTCAGCCTCTTAACCAGATCGTCGGTCCACCTTGTGGGAGGCCTACCCCTGATGCGTCGTCCGGTCCAGTTAAATAATTATAGTTAATTTTCGTCGCTAATGACAGGTTGCCAACGTCAGTGTGACAGTTTTTAAATGAAATTAGCCACTAAACAGCCGATTTTCGGTACTTAATTTTGACAGTTCTTAAATCATATTAGTCGACAAATTTTTCGTTGTGCAAGGCACTAGTGGTGTTTAATAATTTTTTTCTCGTTAAATACATCTTAATTCAATTTAAGAATCGTTGTGCAAGTGGGCCTTAATCACGTACAATTAACTTATTTAAGGGATAAATACCTATTTGGTTCTGACGTTTCGCTCGTCTTGCACCGAGCGTGGTCGCGGAGAGACTGGAGTGAGAGTCAGCCAGAGTCTCTCCGCGACCACGCTCGGTGCAAGACAACACTTATTTGCGTTTTGTGATGCCAAGTACGTGATCCATACGGTTTAACAAGATTTTCATTTTTTTTACTTATAGACTCACGCCTGTATCCCGAGGGGGTAGGCAGAACTGTAATATTACACCCACATTTTGCCATGAAGTTTAGGTCCCACGTAATAGGGGGCGAGCCTATTGGCGTAACCGGGCACATCACCAAACTTCGAGATACTACTGAACACTTTTGAAAAAACCCAGTAACACTTTTGCCCAACCCGGGAATCGAACCCGGGACTTCCGATCAGCAGCCGCATATGCTATCCACGGGACCACGGAGGCAGTCAGACAACATTTATATGAGTCTCGCGCGCGCTGTCAAAGAGTGCGGTAGCTATTCGTCTAATAATGACAACGCATTCTCCGTCCGCGACCGGTAGTAATAATGTTGACCAAATGTGTGATCTCAGATGCAATGAGTGCAAGGTGGTGATCAACGAGTTATTGGCTTTCTTAAGCTGTAAGGTTGATACCCTTCCCGAAGCCGCGATAATAAAGATATGTGTGAGTGCGTACCCTATGGAAGAGATAGAGACAGCAAGATCAATTGCCTACAAGTTGTTGGCACCTAGTAAAAGATTCACGAAAAAGAAAGAAGGAGCTGAACAAAAGAGCATTCAAGAAATGATAAAGCTCATAAAAGAATTTGAACCCGACAACCTACCTACTTTTGTCGCAAAAAATTTAAATAAACTGCCACCTGTTTCATTTGATCATATAGATATAACGACGTTTTTAAAGGAAATGTCTTTACTCAAAGCTGATGTTGCAACCCTGAAGGCCAGAACATGTACTGAGAACGATAACTTGGGATTAGTGTCAGATATGGAATCAGTTAAAAATGATGTTGTCGTTGTGAAAAACATGCTTCTGGAACTGCGCAACAATTGTGATAATCGAAAGCTTGACAAATCTACAGCTTTAACATTGAGCAATAATCCTAATTTAGAGAACCAAAACATGAACAATCAATTTTTGATCGAGGGTAGTGTGAAAACCGTTGGAGTATCTCGTTCGCCTGCGCGAGCGAGCTCGAGCAATCCGAGGAGGTGGGAGGTGCGCGGTGGCGGCAGCGGCGGGGGCGTGCTTGCACCTGCACCTGCGCCCGCGCCCGATCGCCCGGCCCCTTACGTACACAATAGCCTAGGAATCCAGCCGGTGACTCACGCGCTCTCACCTGTGGCAGCGACGACCACCATATCAATGAAACAGCTGAGCGATGCGCCCAATACACGCACTGTAAGCAATGAGTTACTTTCGCCAGTTCACTTGGAGCATAAACAAGGCGACGATGACGGGTTTACGACAGTTATAAGAAAGAAACATACTTACAGGTACAGAAACACTCGAGGCACTTTACAAAATAGTGGTAGACTACAGGCAGTCGAATCGTTAGCATTCATTTATTTGTCACGTACAATGAAACATGTCACAGAAA
This sequence comes from Euclidia mi, assembly GCA_944739405.2. Lineage (NCBI taxonomy): Eukaryota > Metazoa > Arthropoda > Insecta > Lepidoptera > Erebidae > Euclidia > Euclidia mi. The sequence goes on from OX123189.2 coordinate 9,419,042, forward strand.
ATGATATATTAGATTATATAAAAGAAAGACGCGAGGAGTGTCACAGTGTTGAATTGTTGAAACAAAACAAAGAAACCAACTTTAATTCATTCAAGATTACGGTACCTGTATCCAGGTTAAAAACTTTTCTGCAAAATGACTTCTGGCCTGAAGGATTAGTATTTCGCCGTTTTAAACAATCGCGACCCGTGCGAGCAGTTAACGCGCTTGACAATAAATAATACCTATGGATGTACAAACTACAGATATGAAATTAGTGTCTTATAACTGTAAGTCAATTAAGAGATCCGTAGAACACGTGAGAAATTTATGTAAATATGCTGACGTTGTTGCCCTTCAGGAGACGTGGTTACTGCCCCATGACCTGGGTTTTGTAAATGAAATCGACAAAGAATTCACGTGCTACGCCAAATCGTCTGTAGACACGTCCATTGATGTGCTACGTGGCCGTCCCTACGGAGGTACAGCGCTGATGTGGAGATCGAAGGTGTTTACCAGTGCTAGCGTCATTGAGTGTGAAAGTGATCGATTGCTGGCAGTGCGATTAGTCATAGGTGATAAAAATTTACTTGTGTTTTGTGTGTACATGCCTACTAATTGCGATGATAACCTGCCAGAGTTTACGGAGTGTCTTGCGCAAATAAGTGCTATTATCGAAAGTGCTAACGTTGAATGTGCAATCGTATTAGGGGACTTTAATGCACACCCTGGTACATTGTTTGGAAGGGAGTTAGTTGATTTTTGCGACGAGCAATCACTTCAATGTTTAGACTTGGAAAGGCTCGATACAAATACATACACGTTTGTAAGCGAGGCGCACGGTACTTGTCGTTGGCTCGACCACTGTATCACGACAGCGGCGGCTGCTACGCTCGTAACCGGTATGTATGTACATTATGATTCATACTTGTCGGATCACTTACCGCTTGTTATTAAATGTAACCTTAATCTTATACGAACTAAACAACTACAGCCTATGCCAGAGTTAATTTGTAAACACGTTTGGGGCGTGAGGGATCGTGCGCAGATTGATTTATACTGTAAGTTATGTACGAAGGATTTCTGTGATTTACTTAAAGGTTGTGAGCCTATATCCAGTGATTCTATTTGTCAGGTTGTCGGTCCATGTAGAAATGGTGGTCATTGTATGCAAATAGATATTATGTATTCTAAAATTATAAACATAATGCAATATTCGGCTGACCAAAGTGCAATTAACAAAACATGTAGGAAGAAGCTTGTAGGTTGGAATTTTCATATCCGGGAGTTACATGTGAAGGCACGGAAATGCTTTCTCCAGTGGGTTTCTTGTGGAAAGCCACGGTCGGGATTGTATTACGATGCCATGTCGCAGTCTAGAAGGGAGTTTAAGGCAGCGGTTAAATACGTACAGAATAACCAACAAAAAATTAAAATGGAGGTTCTTGCTAGACATCAGGCTGCAGGTAACTTTAAGCAATTTTGGAAGGAAACAAAGAAACTTGAGAGCAAGAATAGCATGCCTATTAATATTGAGGGTGAGAAAAACGGAAAAAGGATAGCAAATTTATTTCGAAACAATTTCAATATCGATAACAGCAATCAAATCAGGGATAGTATTAAGGAGTCAGACAGGTTATTGCCTACTCAAACAAGTGTAACAATAACATCTGAAGATGTTGGGTTTGTATTACGTAACATGAAGCGTGGGAAATCACCGGGTCACGACGGACTAAGCATAGAGCACCTGTTGTATGGGGGTCAGTATGTTTGTGAGGTATTGGCAGTTTTTTTCAACCATTGCTTGAGGCACTGTTACCTTCCTCCAGATATGATTCGCACAGTTGTCGTGCCCATTCCAAAAAATAAAACGGGTGACGTTTCGAGCTTGGCTAATTATAGGCCCATTTCTCTGGCGACAATAGTGGCCAGGGTGCTTGAAAGACTCATACAAAAATTTCTAACGCCTTATTTAACAATTGACGATGGACAGTTCGGTTTCCGACCGCAGGTATCAACTGACATGGCGATTTTCTCACTTAAACAAATTGTTAACTACTATAAGCAGAGTGGGACAAGTGTATACGCGTGCTTTCTAGACCTGAGCCGCGCATTTGATACACTTATTCATGATCGACTATGGGACAAACTTCATCGTACCAGTGCTCCGGGTGACGTTGTTGATCTGCTTACGCACTGGTATCGGAATCAGGTCAATAACATCAGGTGGGGTCAGGAATTGTCTGATAGCTACAAATTGTCATGTGGTGTTAGGCAGGGTGGGGTAACCTCGCCGGACCTATTTAACCTCTACGTAAATGACTTGATCGTGGAGCTGAGCAGCACACCGGTAGGGCTCAGATTAGACAACAGATACGTTAATAATTTGAGCTATGCTGATGACATGGTGCTGCTGAGCCCCTCGATTAAGGGCTTAAGGCGGCTGATCTCGATTTGTGAAAAATATGCAATCCAACATAACCTCACTTACAACGTCAAAAAAACGGAAATGGTGATATTTAGGTCTGGCAGAGGCCCCGACATAGTCCCATGTGTCCGTCTCAATGGTCAGCCTATAAAAATTGTAGATAGCTTCAAGTACCTTGGTCACGTTGTTACGTCAAATTTGAAAGACGACAAAGACATCGAGCGTCAACGTAGAGCTTTATGTGTGGTGGGAAACATGATCATCAGAAAGTTCGCTAGAGCTCTCCCGGATGTGAGGATGACACTATTTCGAGCATTTTGTCAGACTTTCTATACTTGTCAACTATGGACTAACTACACCAAAAAAGCACACGATAGTATTCGGGTTGCCTATAATAACATTTTTAGACAGTTAAACGGACTAAAACGATGTTGCAGTGCGTCCGGTATGTTTTTTCAGGCGAGAGTCAATTCTTTTGACGCTATTCAGAGAAGTCGTGTCGCGAATTTTATGTCCAGGGTTGACAAGTGTAATAATACTATTGTTAAGAGTCTATCCGAAAGATTATTACTGACCAACTTTTACCGACAGTGGTTAAAAATTGCCACATAAATTATAAATGAATTTATTGTTTGTTATGTCCTCATTAATTATGCCTATTAAATTTTTATCACGAATGATTTTACTAGTATGATTTTATTTTTTATTTGTTTTATAACTATTGTTTCTTTATATTGACTCCTATTACAGTTGATTATTTTCTATGTTTTTATTATGTAAATGTGATTTTCTTTTATGCCGAATGTTTTAAATGCTATGATTTTATATTATTATACTTTTATGCTAATGATTATGTTATTGTACGTGTTATATGGTTGTTATTTAATTTAATTTCTTATATACTGATTGATTTATTATAATGTTCTTTTGTAATTAATTTTTGAAATATGGACCCCGTGTCCGAAATAAAGTGATATTATTATTATTATTATTATTATTATAAACTAATAAATCAGCTGTCATCCTTTGACAGAGGTGGACATTACCCAATTACCTGTACAATACTATCAATCAGCTGTAGACAGATATCGGCTGTCAGCTTTTAGGACCACAATACTCGCCCTTTGCGTTTGGTATCTAGTTTACCATTCAGCTGTAGATCTACTTAGCATAAAGTCCTAATACGGATTTACCAAGAAAGTTCTAGAACATGTTCTATTTTGCAACTATTATCGAATAGCAAGCATTCATATTGTATCATGCTTTTAGTTATACCGTTACTTTTGGTTTTATATTAGTATATCGATTTTTTGGTCGTATTTTGTATCAGGTACATAAGAAATAAAAACCTAAACGCTATTTTATCTGTATATATAAAATTCTTTCGTTACTGACTGGCTAACAGACAACGTATAGCTGAAACTAATAGGCACAAGAAGCTGAAATCGAGCATGAATGTTCCTTGTGGAACGTAGAGGTGCACTAAGATTTGTCGGGGTTTTACCAAAATTTCCGCAGGATCGACCAGAAACGGTAAAATTTACATAAAATGTGCAGGCGTAGCTGCGAGCATCCTCTTGTACTAAAATAATAAGTAAAGATATTGGTCAGTAAAATACAAAGCTTTGAATAAGATTTGAACAAATATTTGTACGATTGATAGCCGTGGTTTAGGTACTCTGGCTTAAACCATCTCATAGCGCGCAGAGGAACCGGCTCACCCAGCAATGGAACACATTATACACAAGACAAATGCTAGTATTCACCATAATTTCAAGATTCCAATACTTCTGTACTGCGAGCACCATGACCACGGATCAGCTAGAATGTACCTTATGCATTCTCTTTGTAATCGTACCAGTGCCTTTTTTACGACTTAGAATAGTACGCCTGGTGACATAAATGGTTACAGTTTACCCATAGTTTACAGTTTCTGTAACCACAAAGTGCCGAAACTTTTAAAGTAATGCACAATAGTAATACTGTTTAAAATATTACTTAACTATGTTAAGTTTTACTTAAGTTGGTGAAGTTTTAGTTTGTGCAGAATATATTTTCGAATTATTAGGTGAATATTAGATAATTTGTTAAGTTTTACTTAAGTTTGTACAGTTTTAGTTATGCAGAATACATTTTTGAATTATTAGGTGAATCTTAGATAATTTGTTATACAGGATGTATTTGTAAGTTATTATTAGTACATATATGTATTTGTACATGTTCAATGAGCATATAGAACTAACGATTCTTATTCCAAAAATATGTCACAAGTGGGGCCGTAATTTTTTTTTAATATTTTTCAAATTCCCAGAATAATAATCGCTTAAGCGTCACCGCCCGTAATTTAAGTGTATGTAATGCGCACAAGTAGGTATCACACAGCACTCTATTGCATTTATCTTTATTCTTGTATTTATATCATGTTTGTACAATAATATTTCAATTGATAGAACTTGATTTAACCAACCAAATTCTATCGCCTCCTTCATTTTGTACTTTGCTTAGAAAAACACTTAAGTACCACACTGTATACTTAAGTATTACATAATAAATATCTATATAACTTATACAGGCAGCGATAGCCTAGTGGAGATACTAACGGACTGCCATGATGAGAATGACTTTTTGAAGTTAAGTGCGTATTAAATTGTTATTTATAGCTTGCCCCGTGACTCGGAGAGCACGTTGAACCGTCGGACCTGGCTGTCATGAAGCTCTTTGACAGTCGTTACGGAGAGACAGCACCTTCAAATAAACTGAAACTATACGAGCCTCCAGATATCTGACCTTCGTAACCCAATCAGTGAGATAGCGATCGACCCAACGGCTACTCTAGTTGCACAATGTGATGGAGGCCATAATAATCAAATCACATCAATCAATACACCATTTGGGCTGTCAAGTATACCTTTATGTTTATTTATAGAGCGATATAAAGGCAAAGGAATATAACTATCTACATATAAACATATAGTCAAATAGCTAAATCTTGAAATCAAATACACTAACTTGTGTCCATTTTAATTTATAAGTTACTTCTATAGTCCTCTAAATTCCTACTATAACGTAAAGGGTTAACAAACATTAGAATTCTATTCGGACACCAAACCCTAAAAATACGCAATGCAATTCAAGATATAGTTAAAATATACCTTCTTGATCTTTCAAGTCTTTGACTTGAAAAATCAATCTAATTTTAAAGAGCTATATAGCTATACGTAAAATTCCTTTTTTTTGTATTTGGCCTGTAAATCTTAAGTAAAAGATTGGCATAATAAAGCTAGTATCCTGTCAAATCTGGTTAGACTAGAAAGAGGATCCTGGGTTCCAAGGCTAAAGTCAAGTGGATGCAACCTGGATTATTTCTCAAAACACACAGATACAAATAGTATTCTTATAATATTATATTAAACTTACTGCTAATAGTGTTCAAAGAATTGGAAAGAACACCAGACCCCTGTACTAGTGAAAAAATGTTTCCCAGACAGTTGGGTCCCTCTTAACAAATTTGTTGATTTGTATTTATCAATACAACATAACTACAAAATTTGGCAGTACAATATAATCAAGGTAATAAATTAAACTAAGGTATTATTTATTAGGTACATATTAATAATCATTGTTCGTATATTAGAATCAATAAATTACGATATTATAATATGGATAACGCTAAGACGATTGATTGTTCTGATGCTTGACTTTAGAAATAAATGTCTACCGTGCATCGACCACGAGATATTTATAATTTCACCATCATTCTACAATAATATACTAATTACATAAATAATAAATTAATAGCCCACTACAAATGCTCTTCACATAACTAATATTCAATCGGAGCTTAATTTTAGCTTTGATCAAAAGGATTTAGATATCACTAGGTAGTGGCGTCATTGCCGATATGATCTCCTTTAATCACTATTATATAAACAACTATAATTATTACCTAGTAAACTATACATAAAGTTCATCAAATAACCCTATTCCATTTTAAACCTAAAGGCTTCTAATAAAATTTAATGTACATGAATCAATTCAATCTACATTAGAAAGCGAATCAAATTTCCATTGGCAAATGAAACAAAATTACTGAAAGTAATGTTCTAAATAAAATGAATGTTTAACAAATATCTGAGGGCCAATTCTGGTAATTATATTTGTTCAAATTCCAATATCGATCTAGTCTCGGCGTCATAAATGGTATTCTCGTAACTTAACTGACACTTGAATGAGATCGGGACTACATCGAAAGTTGAACCAAGTGTGAACTAGTGTGAACGGTATTCTGCTAATTATTAGTAGAGCAGGTAAGGTATTTCTAGTTTTAATATACATTTGTTACCAAGGACACGACGTGATGACGTGATTTATTTGACATTCCCAACGATACCACTAATAGTGTTGAATATTTTTCTGGTAATATTTATGATCTATTTTGCTAATAAACATAGGAATCGCCTTTAGCTATTATGTGCCACTAGTTTTACCACGGGGATAGGTATCTAAAATAAGTTTAAAAAGAAATTGTGTAAGACAAATTCATGTCTACAAAACAAATGACTATAAAATGATCAACCATCTATCGATGGTTGATCATTGGGCTTACTAAAAACAGGTGCATGCGATTTTCGACCTTATTGACAATTCATGATAAACTTCTTTTTGGTATTTTCTTGCTTTCTGACATTGATACGTTATTAAAATTAGAAATTCTGAGTTACGTCAATAAGGTCGAAAATCGCATGCACCTGATTTTTGTAATCCCTATCGATGGCTGATAACTTTCTGATAGTCACTGGTTTTGTAAACGTTAATTGCTTTTATACAATTTCACAACTAATGAGTTCACGAGGATCCTCTGGGGGATCTGGCTAGGAGATCCTGGTGGACAACATGCAAACATGTTAAGTATTTCGTTGCCAGCATTGACAATATTTATTTCAAGATCGAAATATTCGCGAAACTTTTGCTCGAGAAATTCAACAAATGAGATAAAATTATCAGGAGGGAAAAACGAATTAAAAAACCCAATTGTACGTTACCATCGTTAAAATCTTTATAATGTCTGAATTATTTCTATTATTGAATATTAAATTTTTTAATTATTGAATACCTATTGAAAATAATTCACACGATCCAAGGAACCAATATATTTACTTACCGAAATTTTATTACTTAGTTGTATATTAATTTGGCATGTAAACGTATTGGCATCCAATAACCATTCCTATTAATGTATTTTCCCATACAATGGCAACATTCATGTTTTTGTTTTTGAGTTTATGACATTACCTCTAAGATCAACAAGAGATTATAAATTGATTATATCGAAATTATACTATAAGGAGATTAAGTGGAGCAGAATACCAATTGTGAGTCAATTCAAAATTAAATCGCAGTTCAGTCAAAATTCAGTGTCAGTCTCTGTTAAATACGAGAATTGGCCTTCTGGTTGAAATTTCCGCCCGATATAATTAATGTCGATCGCACAATAAGCTTCATTTATTTCATTGTGGTGGAGCGGCCTACATCGCACGTCGAACGGAATCAATGAGCTTATTTTTAATATGAATATTCATTTAAGCAATAATATTACGTAACAGTGTGGTAGGCAATGTAGCGAAACTAATAAAAGTACGACTAAAGTACTACGATAAGTTGGCAGGCATTTGCTTCCAGCATAATGATAAGGGAGGCTTTGGACTAAGAGCAAACTTGAGTGTGTAATGTAACAGTTGGAAGTTGCGCCGTGGTCGAGGAAACGGCACGCGGCCAGCGCTTCGACATTTAATCCACTGTAGTACAGCTTTGCGGCTACGGCGTAGCAAACCGGAGCTTCGTAGACGCCCGTAGCACTTTAGCTCGCGGATGGAACACAATGTGATTTATAGAATGGCGCTTTAAGAGATTAAACTCGAGGTGCTCAAGTGTTGCATAGTCTTGCGTTTTAGTCACAGATGGAGGATTCAGGTCCGTCTCTTGTTCTAATGAAGAAACGTTTAGGCTACGGATTTGCGGTACTACGATATATGTACTCAAGACCTAATCGATACAAATAATTACGATAAACAGTGCTTTGACATAATATAAAGCAATCTTTATAAAGACCATAATTATTATCATAGAACCTCAAAATTATGTAAAATTTTAAGATAATGAGGATCAACAAATACTCATGTTGCATTATTTATTATTTGAATAATGGATACTTTTATTACAATATTGAGGAGTCAATTCGTTACAGAGAAAGAGAGAGAGAAAATTGTTTGATTCAATCGTAGTCTGGGAATATCGATTTTGACGAACATTAATCGTATTAATATCTTAAGCAGCCCTAAGTACACAACAATAACTTCGAACGGCATCGCGAGATCGGTAAGTGAGCCACTTGTAATAATTATATCAGACGAGTGCGCTGTGCACAAACTTCCTAATTAAGTTGCGTCGTTAAAATAAGGTTTGAAATTCTCTAAATGTAAGGACCCTTGATAATAATGTTCTAACTATTGCAAGCGACGGGCGCTTGTGAATAGAAAATACGGAGGGGAGAAGAGTAGTAATGTTTTTACGATCTTATTTGTAATGCCCTAAATATTTGATTGCGTTAGAAATCTTAGCTGTATTTTACCTCAGTGCTTAAAATGTAAAGTGATTGGCACTCTACATACTTCTTTTGTATACCTAAATATAAGTGTATGGGCATTTGAAAAAATCAATGAAAACTGACCCTCTTTAAATTTTGAGTGGGGTGAAAATTGTGGCAGATTGGGGTGTTATAAAAAGGTTTTGAATTAAACCCGTTATATGAACAATCACGTAGGCAACATTTATAAATGATATCAAACTTTGACGGTATTTCCAATAATAATTGTGTGAGTTGTTGCGATGATATAAAATGTATAAATAAGTCGTTTAGAGATCCTATGTCAACGAGTATATTAGCGACTCTTTCAAAAATATTTTTCTAACAACGACTGGGATACAGTCAAATAGACTGTAAGATTGCTATGTACCTTATTCCATTTTAAACAAAGTTAAATTATTCACAGTAGCCAGTTCAACAGCGACATGTAGCGACTACAGAAAAAATGCAGCTATAGCTTACATTTTATTAAAAAATATAAAGCTTGTTTATTTACTGTCACACCCCACTGTATAGGAACTTAGTTTTAAAATAAATGAGTATATAAAATAATTCCACTCCAGCTAAATCTAAACAGAGATTGCACATACTTTTAAGAATATGACAGAAAAATTTCAGACAATGTGTTTATGTCATAAACTATTTAGCAAGCAGTGCAGTATGGAAATTAATGCAAAAATAAGAACTAAGAATTCTGAGGGTATTTTCTTGAATATATTTGTATCAAGTATCCATAAAGTTCGTATGGTTAAAACGTGATTTAAATTGTCGTTCGTAATAAACCGGAAAAGTTAAGCAACGTTTACACCGATCACCACATGGATGGGTAAACGCTCGTTGTGAGTCTTACAACAGAGTACTACCATGCTTCAGAGAGCGTGGCAGCCATCATTTGGATGCCGTTATAACCTCGGTCTCCATTGCTGGCTACAGATTTACAGGAAAAGAAGGCCGATATAACTTTAAAACACCGCACAGTGGTTCCGTAGTAGGTCATACGGTACCAATCACGATTTTTGAATTACAAGACGATACCTCACTTAATTACTCACTATTTATCACACTATTCTTTCATTTTAATTCATGTGTTATTTTTTTTAATCGGTGCTACCCCAATGAAATTAAAAGATCCTTTCTTTGTTTTACTTTATCTATGTCGAAGCCTTTAACTACTTTCTGACCATAACCTATAAAATCAGTTTTATATAAAGACATTAAAAAACACTATATTTTAAATTTAAAAGAAAATTGACTGCGATGTGCTGCGATAGTAGGTGTCACCTAGGATCTACGCCAGGTATTAAAGGTGTCTACGAGATATCATTATTCTAAAATCCACACTATACCATTTGTATTTCGTTTTAGGTAAAACATTTAAGTGTTCTTTTTCAAGAATGCTTGTACTCGACGCTTGGCTGTCTATTAAGAAGACTACTTCTGAAGCAGACAGATGTCGTCAAGTTTTGAATAGTCCGGCGCAGTTGCTGCCAGATATCGAAAATATTGACACAAGAAACTTAGAAATTAGAATAACTCAGCTTTGTTATCTATCGGTGAGCTCTCGGAAAAGGCCGCTGAATCGTGTAATAAATTAATTAAACGATTTAGGCGTGATTATACAAGAAAAATGTCTCGACTTGTCACGAACACCGATCTGATGCACAGACTTCTTTTTAATTTGGATCCATACCTTTCTAGTTTAAGAAAATTACCACGAAAGAAGAAGTCTGCTCTATCAGCTAACCTGTTAAATTTATTGTCCTTTTAAATCTTTGCCATTTTATAAGTAGTTTAGAAAACTTTAGATAGTAATTATTTGATTTGCTTAGATTTGTTCAATGTGCCTATAAAACTATTTAATTGTAATTATTTGATGAATATTTGTGTTTGTCATTAGTAAGAGTCTAGTTAAGTGGTATTATTGTAATAGTAATTTATGCCAATTAAGTTTCAGAGTAGCTGTAATTCACCTTTCTCAATTATTTTACTTTGTACAAGAAATAGCTGAGTTTTATATTGAATGAATTATTATTATTCTGATATAATCTGTTTTATTTCTACTAATCTTTACCTCAGTTAATATATATATAATATATATAATACCATGCATTACTATGCATTTCAATAGCCACTCGTTGCGTGAAACCTCTATGACCGCCCTTCTTAGAGCGCGGAACCACTGTGCACCGGTACGTACTACGAATGAAATATAATATCGGTGAGTAAAAAAGTAGCCACTTCTTATTTTAGCTTACTTAAGAGACGGAGTATTGAACATCAAACCCTATACCAACTCGTGTGGCCAGCATGATGTTGTAGACCAAATCTTCTTATTGATTCACAATGCTACTCATTAAAATTATACTACAGTTTACGGATTTTATCCACGTTTCGAATCCTGTAATAAGGTCGGCTAGTAATAAATTTAAATAAGTAGTAATGTAGTTTCTAGATCATTCGGTTTAAATGTAATAACTAAGTAAAACCAATATATCGCGTTAAAATCCGTAAACTCAACTAACCGGTTTTAGTGGGTAGTCCCGGCGCTTCGCGTCAGGGAGTCCCACACTTTCCTTAGCCTGAGCCCGTAAATAGTTTGGTTTCCATCATGCGAAAAAAAAAGTATAATTTTAATGTGTAACGTTCGTGTAAACCCAAGATCATATTATCACAATGCTACTGTAAGCAACTTAGGATAGTCTTAACTCGTGCAGTGGACTGCAGAAGTCTGTAAAGTAATTAGAAAAGTAGGTATTTTCCATCGTGTTTCTTAGTTTATTGTTTATATGTATATTACTCCAGTTTTAAATGGTAACAATAAATTTAATAGAGCTAAAGTGCAGTGGGATTTGAGCTTAAATCTGCATCTCGCGCTAACTAAAGCAGCCAGAACTGGAGTACAGGCAACGATATAAGCAGATAGTAGTTTATCTGCTTATGTATTTCAGTAGTACATACAACACTTATTTACGTTTTGTGATGCAATGTACGTGATCCATACGGTTTTGGTAATTGGTTTTTGTATTTGAGAATAAAATATGTGTTTCATCTAGTTGTCATTTTATTGAAGTAAGTGGTAACCTAGTTACATCGAATAAGAAGAATTTTAAATACTTTGTAAAAACACTATAAAGCCAGTATTATTACAACACACCCCCTTAATCAAAATTCTCTAGAATAAATAAAACAAAAAATATATCAATTGAAATAAAGAACAGTATGAAAATGTATACTAAGTACCAAAGTAAACATGTAAGATATATTTACACTAAACCTAAGCCTAGTACACATCTACCATGTGCCACACGCTGCAATCGTTTAGTTAAGATGTCAGCGAGCATATCACTTGATTTGATTTATTTTAAGTTTACCGAATTATCACTAATCTTTTCTCTAATAAAGTGATATTTGGTATCTATATGTTTCGTCCTATGGTGGTGTACCGGATTTAAAGCCAAACTCTGTGCACTCTGACTATCAGTACAAACAGTTATGGTATTAGGTAATAACTTTTGCCTTACCATAGGATCTGAAATTAATTCAGTGATGAATCACCTTAAATAAATCGCTTCCTTCGTAGCTTCAGTTATTGCCATATAGTCGGCTTCCGCTGAGGACAAGCTACGGTTTGCTGCTTCTTTGAGGCCTATGAAACCGGCCTGCTTGCTTAAATGAATAATCTAAAGTGCCTTTTAGATAGTGTAAGACTCTCTTCGCGGCTAACCAATGAGTCTTGTTGTACCGAGTATTCAACTGACTCAGGTAACTAGTGAGTATTAACACTCAGGAACATGAGGCAACCAATTAATTCTTGATAGGGATATACTTCTTTTTTTTCTATTATGATCACTATCACTGCTGGTACTCTCCTCTAGTTTTCCAGATATTGGAGTTGTACAAGTTTTACAATTCTCCATTCCAAACTTTTGTAAAAGATTATTTATATAACTTTTCGGATGTACTTTTATTTCATCATTTTTCATGGTTATATTTAAACCAAGATAATAGCTTAAATAGCCCAAATCTTTTATTGAAAACATTTTTTCAAGTCATTTTTGGCAATGTCACACGTCTTGTCTTTTCTATAAAAAAGAATTATGTCATCGACAAAGACTGCAACTATAACCAACTCTTTTCCAAAAAGTTTGGTATACACACATGGTTCAGATGGAGTTTTCACAAAACCAAAAGACGATATAGTTTCACCTAACTTTATATTCCAGGCACGTGGAGCTTGTTTAAGTCCATACAGGGATTTTTGTAAGAGACACACTTTGTTTTCCATACTCCATTACTTTAAAACTTTGAGGTTGCTCCATGTAGACTTTCTCTAACAGATCCCCATTAAAAATGTAGTGTCAACGTCCAAGTGACGCATCTTCAAACCCAATTCAGCTGCGAGAGCCAGTAGAGTACGTAAAAAGGAGTGCCGCACGACAGGAGAAAATGTCTCAAAATAGTCTACACCTGGCGTCTTGGTGAATCCCTTAGCAACTAATCTTTCTTTGTACTTCACAACATTTTCTGCTGGATCTTTCTTTAACTTATAGACCCATTTACATGGTATAAGTTTCTTGCTTTCTCTGTCAACCAATTTCCATGTCTTCAGCTTCAACAATGAATTATATTCATCTGTCATTGCCATCTGCCACTTATCAACATCATCAGCCAATATAGCCTCATTAGGAGTTCTAGGCTCATCAGACACTTGACTAGACACTTGGTATGAGAAGTAATTAGGAGGTTTTTGATCTCGTGATGGATATCTATGTCCATCGTTTTAACTAGTAGAAACTACTTCTTCCTCAATTGCTTCAAAGAATTGATCAGCTTCAGCAGTCTGATCTTCAGTTGCAACAGTATGGCCTGGAGCTGGTTCAATCAATTTCCAGTGGTCAGTACCACTGGAAATTGATCAAAAGATTCTAGAACTGTACTGTTTTCTTCCAGTATAGGCAGACTATTAGACAGTACTAAAGGTTCAGTAGAAGTCTTAGTATTGTTGACATTTCTATTATTTAAAATAGAAAAAACAATCTTCAAAAAATGTTACGTCTCTAGACTTTTGTAAGATTCTAGGACAAGATGGTTTTCTAAAAAGATACGTATTAGGGTCTTCTGTATAACCTACAAATACAGCTTCATCGACCTTAAGATCCAATTTCTTACGGTGACAAGAAGGTATATGTATAAGAGCTCTACACCCAAAAACTCTGAGATTACCTAGGTCTAGTTTGCAACCATTCCACAAGTTTTATTATTTATAGCACGGTGTGGGCATCTATTCTTTAGGTATATAACCGTTCGAACAGCATCTTCCCAAAAAACTTTAGAAAGTTCGCTTTCAGCTATAAGAGAGCGTGCCTTTTCTACAATTGAGCGATTAGTACGCTCGGCAACACCATTCTGCTGAGGACTATATGGTACCGTAGTTTGATGCTTTATACCACAAGATCAAAGATAACTTGAGAATTCACTATTGACGAATTCTTTTCCTTTATCCGTCCTTATTGTTTTAATTTGAGCCCCAGTTTGTCTTTCAACCATAGACTGGAAGTGACAAAATCTATCCTTTACCTCTGTCTTTGAAGAAATAAAATATACAAACATAGTTCTCGAAAAATCGTCTTTAAAAACTAAAAAGTATTTATTACCCTGAAAAGAGCTAACTGACATTGGTCCACAAAGGTCAGAGTGGATCAGTTATAATATTGAAGTTGCTCTTTTATAAGTAATCGGCTTAACAGGTTTTCGAGCTTGTTTCGCTTGAACACAAGCAACACATGGATTTTCACATCATCTTTATAATCAATAATCTTATGACTATTTTTCAGCAGATTCATACCAACGCGACATAAATGACCTAAACGCTTATGCCATACTTAGAAAATGAATCAGAGTGCACGTCATAGGCTCTAAATTTGGAAATATTTACGTCACAATGAAGTGTGTCTGTGTTCTACATGGCTGTGTCTATGTGATCTACATGGCTCGCCCAGTGGTGGATTGTGTAGAACCGCATCACCTGTAAAGGAGAAGGTTTTTGAATTAAATAAATTACAACCCGACTTATCAAACATTAGAGTAAAACCTTTTTCAACTGCTGTCTTCACAGATAAAAGATTTGTTTGCAAGTTAGGTACATACACAACATCATTAATTGTATTGACGTTGCTTTTGGTATTTATAGATATTTTACCGATGCCTTTAGCGTCAATCTTAGTCCCGTTTGCAACTGTTACCTTATTATCAATAGGTTTTATGTCTACAAACCAATCTCGTCTTGAAGTCATGTGTTTGGTCGCACCTGAATCAATGTACCATTTCTCTATGTCATAATTATTTGTTGCTCCTAAAACAGACACAGAGGTCGAGTCCTTATTAGAGGGATTCTTCCTTTTCATGACCTTCTTCTTCTTCGTTAGCTAGGGTTCTCCATAACCATAGCACTAGTTATTAGGTGAATATTAGATAATTTGTTAAGTTTTACTTAAGTTTGTAAAGTTTTAGTTATGCAGAATACATTTTTGAATTATTAGGTGAATCTTAGATAATTTGTTATACAGGATGTATTTGTAAGTTATTATTAGTACATATATGTATTTGTACATGTTCAATGAGCATATAGAACTAACAATTCTTATTCCAAAAATATGTCACAAGTGGGGCCGTAATTTTTTTGAATATTTTTCAAATTCCCAGAATAATAATCGCTTAAGCGTCACCGCCCGTAATTTAAGTGTACGTAATGCGCACAAGTAGGTATCACACAGCACTCTATTGCATTTATCTTTATTCTTGTATTTATATCATGTTTGTACAATAATATTTCAATTGATAGAACTTGATTTAACCAACCAAAATTTTATCGCCTCCTTCATTTTGTACTTTGCTTAGAAAAACACTTAAGTACCACACTGTATACTTAAGTATTACATATTATGTAATACTATATAACTTATACAGGCAGCGATAGCCTAGTGGAGATACCAACGGACTGCCATGATGAGAATAACTTTTTGAAGTTAAGTGCGTATTAAATTGTTATTTATAGCTTGCCCCGTGCCTCGGAGAGCACGTTGAACCGTCGGACCTGGCTGTCATGAAGCTCTTTGACAGTCGTTACGGGGATTCAGCACCTTCAAATAAACTGAAACTATACGGCCCTCTAGATATCTGACCTCCGTAACCCAATCAGTGAGATAGCGATCGACCCAACGGCTACTCTAGTTGCACAATGTGATGGAGGCCATAATAATAAAATCACATCAATCAATACACCATTTGGGCTGTCAAGTTTACCTTTATTTTTATTTATAGAGCGATATAAAGGCAATTTGAAAGATTGAGGCGTCGGGACGTGACGACCCCACCGCCCACTGAGGGAGTTACTCTGACGAGTAGATACTCGTCATAGTATCTCCCCCAGCGCAAGCAGTCAACCGAAAAATGGCGGTCAAACCATCCGAACCTGGCGGAAGTAAATCCCAAGATGCTGGATGGGCAGCAGCGTCCAGCACTAAAATCTTCCGCCACTGCGATCGCCAATACGCCTGCCAAGCGTGGCGATTATGGCAAATCCCCCCATAAATGAACCACACCAACAAAATCCGGCCCCTAGTCCCCGGGGGCCCGCTAGTCCTGGTTATGGTAGCGGCCATGGTAACGACGGGGCAAGGGGTGCGAAGAATCTCCGGAAGAGATTAGGCTACCACCACCAACGACAATTGGCCCTGGCAACACTGAACACGCGCACACTGCGGACCGACGAGAAGATTGTCGAGCTGGAAGAAGAATTGAGCAAGTTGCGATGGGATATCATAGGCCTATCTGAAGTCCGAAGACAGGGGGAGGACTCGATAGTACTCAATTCCGGCAACTTGCTCTTCTACCGGGAGAGCGACCAACAGTCCCAAGGTGGTGTCGGGTTCATCGTCCACAAATCTCTCGTGACCAACGTGGTAAATATTGGGAGTGTGTCGAGCAGGGTAGCGTACCTTATACTCAGAATATCCAAGCGGTATTCGCTGAAGGTCATACAGGTATACGCTCCGACCTCGACGCACCCCGATGAGGAGGTGGAAGCCATGTACGAGGACATATCTCGGGCTATACATGGCTTCAAAACCCATTACACCGTGGTCATGGGAGATTTTAACGCGAAACTGGGCAAACGCGACGGTGATGAGCTGAGAGTGGGGCAATTTGGTTATGGGCATCAGAATTCCCGGGGCCACTTGCTGGCTAGCTTTATGGAGAAGGAAGGCCTCTATATGATGAATTCCTTCTTCAAGAAGCGAGAATGCCGCAAGTGGACCTGGGTAGGTCCAGACGATGCCACCAAAAATGAGATCGACTTTATCATGTCGACGAAGAGGCAGATATTCAATGATGTCTCCGTGATCAATTCACTTAAAGTGGGAAGCGATCACCGAATGGTAAGAGGCACATTGAATATCTGTACAAGCCTCGAACGGTCGAGGTTGATAAAGTCCACGCTCCGACCGGCACCGGTTCATATCCAAAACCCCGAGAGCTTTCAGCTCGAACTCAAGAACCGTTTCAAATGCCTGGGCGAATGCGTAGATGTGGACGAGTACAGTAACGGGTTCGTGGATGCTGTACATACAACAGGGGCTAAATTCTTTAAGCCCCAGAAAAGCAAGAGAACCAGCAAGATCTCGGGTCCGACCCTCGAGCTGTTAGAGGAAAGGCGCAAGATGGTTCTGCTATCCTCCGACGACATGCCGAAATATCGGCACCTCAACAGACAGATCTCTAAGTCTCTGACTCGCGATCTCCGCCAATACAACACAAAATGTGTTCGTGAGGCGATCGAGCAGAATAAGGGATCCAAAGTGTTCCAGCGGGATCTGTCTGTTGGGCAGAGTCAGCTGACAAAGCTGAAGACGGAAGATGGCAGAATCGTATCGTCCAAGCCTGAGCTCTTGGAGGAGATCGAAAGGTTCTATGGACAGCTATACACGACAACGCAACAGCCCGCAAGTACTCCAGCGTCAGACCCTAGAGCTGGATTGACCCGACACTATACCGAAGATATCCCGGACGTCAGCATGCACGAGATTAGTGTGGCTCTCAAACAGCTCAAAAACAACAAGGCGCCGGGTGATGACGGAATTACGAGCGAGCTTCTGATGGCTGGCGGTGCATCCGCTAGAGAAGCCCTTCGGAAGCTATTTAATTCCGTCATTCTCGAGGGTAAAACGCCACAGGCGTGGCACAGAGGTGTGGTGGTGCTTTTCTTTAAGAAAGGGGATAAAACCCTCTTAAAGAACTACAGACCCATCACACTTCTGAGCCACGTCTACAAGCTGTTTTCGAGGGTCAAACGCGAATCGTCTCGAGAGCAAGCTAGACGACTTCCAGCCTCCCGAACAAGCCGGTTTCCGTAAAGACTATAGTACCATAGACCACATATATACGCTGCGGCAGGTTATACAGAAGTCCGAGGAGTATAACCAGCCCCTATGCTTGGCGTTTGTGGACTATGAGAAAGCCTTCGATTCGATCGAAACCTGGGCGGTGCTACAGTCTCTCCAACGGTGCCGGATTGACTACCGATATATCGAAGTGCTGAAGTGTTTGTATGAAAACGCCACTATGTAGGTCCGCCTCCAGGACCAGAGTTCGAAACCTATTCAACTCCAGCGAGGAGTGAGACAGGGGGATGTCATATCCCTGAAACTGTTTACCACTGCGCTGGAGGATGTTTTCGAGCTTCTGGACTGGAATGGACTCGGCATCAACATCAACGGCGAGTACATCACTCACCTTCGATTCGCAGACGATATCGTAGTCATAGCTGAGACCATGGAAGACCTAGGCACAATGCTCGATGGCCTCTGTAGAGTCTCCCAACAAGTAGGTCTTAAGATGAACATGGACAAGACGAAAATCATGTCGCACGTCCATGTTGTACCTGCTCCTATTCAGGTTGGGAACTCTACGCTCGAAGTTGTCGACAAATATATCTACCTGGGACAAGTAGTCCAATTAGATAGGTCCAACTTCGAGAAGGAGGTCAATCGTCGAATCCAACTCGGTTGGGCAGCGTTCGGGAAGCTACGACATATCTTCTCGTCCGATATCCCGCAGTGTCTCAAGACGAAAGTCTTTGACCAGTGTGTGTTGCCAGTGATGACTTACGGATCAGAGACGTGGTCGCTCACTATGGGCCTTATCAGAAGGCTCAAGGTCACTCAGAGGGCGATGGAGAGAGCTATGCTTGGAGTTTCCCTGCGAGATCGAATCAGAAATGAGGAGATCCGCAGTAGAACCAAAGTCGCCGACATAGCTCTCCGGATAGCCAAGCTGAAGTGGCAGTGGGCAGGGCACATAGCTCGAAGAACCGATGGCCGTTGGAGCAGAAAGGTTCTGGAGTGGCGGCCACGTACCGGACGATGCAGCAGAGGTAGGCCCGCCGCAACGTGGACCGACGATCTCGTCAAGATCGCGGGAGGCGGTTGGATGCGGGCGGCTCAAGATCGGTCTGTGTGGAGAGCCTTGGGGAGGCCTATGTCCAGCAGTGGACGTCGTTTGGCTGATATGATGATGAGAAAGGCAAAGGAATATAACTATCTACATATATAGATATAGTCAAATAGCTAAATCTTGAAATCAAATACACTAACTTGTGTTCATTTTAATTTATAAGTTACTTCTATAGTCCTCTAAATTCCTACTATAACGTAAAGGGTTAACAAACATTAGAATCCTATTCGGACACCAAACCCTAAAAATACGCAATGCAATTCAAGATATAGTTAAAATATACCTTCTTGATCTTTCAAGTCTTTGACTTGAAAAATCAATCTAATTTTGAAGAGCTACATATATGTAAAATTCCTTTTTTTTTGTATTTGGCCTGTAAATCTTAGGTAAAACATTGACATAATAAAGCTAGTATCCTGTCAAATCTGGTTAGACTAGAAAGCGGATCCTGGGTTCCAAGGCTAAAGTCAAGTGGATGCAACCTGGATTATTTCTCAAAAAACACAGATACAAATAGTTTTAGGGTTCCGTAGTCCACAAGGAACCCTTATAGTTTCGTCATGTCCGTCCGTCTGTCCGTCCGCAGCCTAGCTCAAAGACGCCTGGTGCTAGAAAGCTGATATTTGACATGAATATAGACATACGATATTGCAACAAAACTGTAGAATAAAATGTAGGAAAATATTTTTTTAAAGGGTACTCGTATCTCCCCTACATTGGGGTTGATTTTTTTTTTGGTTGAGTACCCCATTGTGTGGGGTGTCATTGGATAGGTTTTAAAAAAATATTATTAGTTTGCTCAAATAATTTTTCGATCAAGTGATTGGTTTGTCAAATATCAAGCTTTGAAGTGAAAAAAATTGTTAGCCTCAAGTGTCCCCCCCCTCTGCCGGCTAAACTATTAATTTGGAAGAGGTGAAAAAAATCACAAATGTAGTACATATAACGAATTTAAAAGGAAAACTATCACGGCTAAATAGATATCACTAGTTTACGAGTAATCGTCGGTTAACTTATAAATACCTATTTCTGTGAGTTTACATTGGGGGCGCTGACTTAATCTTAAAGATGCCCGTTTTTAGTCCCATGTGAAACAGAAGTTATTATCAATAATGGCCATTATGGGCAACTATGGAACCCTACATTGCGCGTGGCCCGACACGCACTTGTTGTTTTTCTTATAATATTATATTAAACATACGGCTAATAGTGTTCAAAGAATTGGAAATAACACCAGACTCCTGTACTAGTTAAAACTGTATCACAGGCAGTTGGGTCCCTCTTAGCAAATTTGTTGATTTGTATTTTATCAATACAACAATAATTACAAAATTTTACAGTATACAATATAATCAAGGTAATAAATAAAATAATTTACTATTTATTAGGTACATATTAATAATCATTTATCGTAAATAAGAATCAATAAATTACGATATTATAATATGGATAACGCTAAGACGATTCAATATTAAGATGTTTGACTTTGGAAATAAATGTCTGCCGTGCATCGACTACGAGACATTTATAATTTCACCATTACTCTCTACAATAATATACTAATTATGTTAATAATAAATGGAAAGCCCAATACAAATGCTCTTCATATAACTTATATTCAAGCGGAGCTTATCATATTATTAAGATTTAGATATCACTAGGTAGTGGCGTCATTGTCGATATGATCTCCTTTAAGCATTATTATATAAACGACTATAATTATTATCAAGTAAACTATAAATAAAGTTTATCGAATATCCCTAGTCCATTTTAAACCTAAAGGCTTGTAATAAAACGTAATGTACATGAATCAATTAAGTCTAAAATTAGAAAGAAAGTCACATTTCCATTGGCAAATGAAACAAAATTACTGAAAGTTATGTTCTAAATAAAATGAATGTTTCACTAATATCTGGTTGAAATTTCCGCGCGATATAATTAATGTCGATCGCACAATAAGCTTCAGTTATTTCATTGTAGTGAAGCGGCCTACATTGCATGTCGAACGGAATCAATGAGCTTGATTTTCATTATGAATATTAATTTAAGCAATAATATTACGTAACAATGTGATAGGCAATGTAGCGAAACTAATAAAAGTATGATTAAAAGAAGTACGGTATGTTGGCAGGCGTTTACTTCCAGCATAAAAATAAGGAGGCCCGCGCTTCAACATTTAATCCACTGTCGTACAGCTAAACGGCGTAGTACGACGTAGCAGCGTAGACGCTCGTAGCACTTTAGCTCGCGGATGGAACACAATGTGATTTACAGAATGGCGCTTTAAGAGATTAAACTCGAGGTGCTCAAGTGTTGCGTAGCCTTACATATTTAGTCACAGATGGGGGAATCAGGTCCGTCTCTTGATCTAACGGAGAAACGTTTGACTACGGACTTGCGGTACCACGATATATGTATTCAAGACCTAATCGATTATTAAACCTAACAAACAATTACGATAAACAGTGCTTTGACATAATATAAAGCAATCTTTATGGACACCATTATTATTATCATAGAACCTATAAAATATCTAAAATTTTAAGATAATGAGGACCAACAAATACTTATGTTGCATTATTTATTATTTGAATAATGGATACTTTTATTACAATATTGAGGAGTCAATTCGTTACAGAGAATGAGAGAGAGAGAGAGAAAATTGTTCGATTCAATCGTAGTCTGGAAATACCGATTTTGACGAACATTAACCGTATTAATATCTTAAGCAGCCCTAAGTACACAACAATAACTTCGAACGGCATCGCGAGATCGGTACGTGAGCCACTTATAATAATGATATCAGACGAGTGCGCTGTGCATAAACTTCCTGATACAGTTGCGTCATTAAAAGAAGATTTGTAACACTCTAGATGTAAGGACCCTTGACGTCCGTGTGGTGACGGATTGTCCGTGTGGTGACCGATTAAGAATACGGATTGTCACCACCCCATATCATCCCATGGGTGTCGTAAGAGCCGACAGAGGGAGCATGATCAGCACTGTAAGAGAAGGAAAACTTGATACAAACCCTATACCAAACCGTTTGGCCAGCGTGGTATAGTAGGCCAATTACTCCTTTCAAAGGAGAGGCCTAGTCCAGCAGTGGACTGTTAATGGCTGGTGATGATGATGATGATGATGAAGGACCCTTGATAAGAATGTTCTAACTATTGCAAGCGACGGGCGCTGGAGGGGAGAGGAATAGTAATGTTCTTACGATATTGTTTGTAATGCCCTAAATGAAATATGAAATGAAATAAAACACGACTTATTTTGACTTACACAAGTTACATATAAGTAAAATAAAATCATACATTTTAAGAACAATTATAAGTCAAAGAAAAAAAAACATAATAACAGCACAAAAAGGGAAATAAAGAAATTATAATGTATACAGACAGGAGCAAGTAAAAGGTCGGTCGAGTGCAGTCAAAACAGGACCCAATTCGGCATGTGCCAGGCGCATACCTGGCTCCGATTTTCAACTGTTTGAAACATGGTCTCAATGAAAATAAATCGTTGAACAAAAATCAACCCTATGTATTAAAAAAATGGGTTTTAAATGCATCGCACCGGCGGTACCGCGCGTCGCGGAGCATATCGAGAATAATAATACCGGTACCGAGGGTGGTACCGCGCATGCAAATAGGTTAAATGTTTGATTGCGTTTGAAATCTTAGCTGTATTTTACCTCGGTGCTTAAAATGTAAAGTGATTGGCACTCTACATACTTCTTCTTTATACCTAAATATAAGTGTATGGGCATTTGAGAAAAAAAACTTTAAATTTTGAAGGTGGTGAAAATTGCGGCAGATTGGGATATTATAAAAATGAATTAGGCCCGTTATATGAACAATGACGTAGGCAAAATTTATAAATGATATCAAACTCTGAAAATATTGCCAATAATCATTGTGTGAGTTGTTGCGATGATATAAAAATGTTTAAATGATTCGTTTAGAGATCCTAGATGTCAACGAGTATATTAGCGACTCTTTCTACATATTTTTCTAACAACTACTGGGATAGAGTCAAATAGACTGTATGGTCGCTATGTACCTTATTCCATTTTAAACGAAGATTTATTTTGACATAAATTATTCACAGTAGCCAGTTCAACAGCGACTACAGAAAAAGTGTACCTATAGCTTATATTTTATAAAAAAATATAAAGCTTGTTTATTCGATGTCACACCCCACTGCATAGAAACTTAATTTTTAAAATAAATGAGTTTATAAAATAATTCCGCCAACTCCAGCAAAAATCTGAACAGAGATGAGTGACTGAGATTTTTCTGTTATATTCTCAAAAGTATGTGCATACTTTTGGGAAGTCGCTGTTGAACTGGTTACTGTGAATAATTTATGTCAAAATAAATCATCGTTTAAAATGGAATAAGGTACATAGCAATCACACAGTCTATTTGACTCTCAGGGTCCATTGATTTTCTCAAATGCCCACACACTTATATTTAGATACACAGAAAAAGTATGTAGAGTGCCAATCACTCTACATTTTAGGCACCGAGGTAAAATACAGCTAAAATTTCTAATGCAATCATACATTTAGGGCATTACAAATAATATCGTTATAATATTACTATTCCTCTCCAATCCATATTTTCTATTCACAAGCGCCCGTCGCTTGCAATAGTTAGAACATCATTATCAAGGGTCCTTACATCTAAAGTATTACAAATCTTATTTTAATGACCCAACTTTATTAGGAAGTTTGTGCACAACGCACTTGTCTGATATCATTATTACAAGTAGCTCACGTACCGATCTCGCGATGCTGGTCGAAGTTACTGTTGTGTACTAAGGGCTGCAGTACTACTAAAGATATTCATAAGATTAATGTACGTCAAAATCGGTATTGTCAGACTATGTTTGAATCGTCATAGCAGTACAAATCTCTCTAACTCTCTTTGTTCACAAAACGAATTGACTCCTCAATATTATAATAAAAGTATCCATAATTCAAATAATAAATAATGCAACATGAGTATTTATTGATCCTCATTATCTTAAAATGAGAATGCCGGAACCTGTACCAAATGCTTTAAAAAAATGATATACCGTAAATACTTTGACACATTTTGAATGCCATTACTAAATTATGGATTATTATTAAATCTGCGTTTACGAAATATTATAAAAAGTAGAACTTAGATCAACAACTTCCGAATGCATACATTGCCAGCACAAAAAAAGTCGATTCCGAGCGACAAAAAATCGAGTGTAATATTCTCAACATTAACGATTGCTTACAAGATTAAATGATTTTGGATTCAATAGAAGGCACTAAGATAGTGAATTAAAAAAACTGTGTTCTGTGTGATTTTATTAAATAGAAATACATATTTGGCTACTTAACTTGATTTCAGTCTTTGGTTGAGCAAATTATTAATTAATCGATTGTTTTTAGGTGATATTGATTTTAGATATAATTGAATCGATATAGCAACACGTACAGGGTAACATTTGATAATTTAAGCAACTGTCAAAAGTGTCAAATGTCACCCCCACACAACGTCGCCTACGCATCGATCGTGTTTGTTTGTGTTATTATTTTGTTTTTATCCGTTGAGTTGAGGTTTGTTCCTCGGGGTCGAAACTACGTTTCTTTTAACTTGTAACATTATTCACATATTGAAATTGTAATAAACATTTAGAAAACAAGGACAAATTCCTTACTTTGCAATATTTATGGCGGATTTTTAAAAATATGGTTATGTGAAAATCTCAGAACTTCGGATTCGAAATAAAAACGCTTCGTGCCTACGGTAATATTAAACAATAAGCTGGCTAAAAATGTTAATTTCATGAAAAAAAAACGGTACAGGCTTCCATACAAAAACCGGCATTCTCCTTGTAGATATTTTAGAGGTTCTATGATAATTATGGTCTTCATAAAGATTTCTTTATATTATGTTAAAGCACTGTTTATCATAATTATTTGTATCAATTAGGTTTTGAATACATATATCGTCGTACCGCAAGTCCGTAGCGGCGTAGCCTAAACGTTTCTCCATAAGAACAAGAGCCGGACCTAAATCCTCCATCAGTGACTAAATATGTAAGGCTACGCAACACTTGAACACCTCCTGTCTTATTAATAAACTAGGATTAGCGTCAGAACAACTTTACTCCAAGACTTAAGCCAACAATAGGCAATTAAGGTATTAATAAACTAGGAGTAAGGACGGAGTTAACTACTCATAATTTACTCCGGGAATAAAAGTTACTTCGCGGAGACCCATGGTTTAACGCTGGAGTAAGCAAGGAGTGAGCATCTATTTGTCACGGGGTATGGTAGACTAGATCGAAACTTTACCTGAATACTAAAACATAAAAAATTAAGATTTCGAGTCGACAACACATATCCGCAAAATTCGGATTGTCGAGTATTTTGTTAATTTCTAATGCTTCTGACAGTATTAGAAATTATAATAATAAAAAAAGACAGAAAAGTCACTGTCACCGAATAACAGTCATGTTGAGTATCTACTATGTAGTTTGTATACCATGTGTAAATACTTCTTGCAGTTAGATATATTTCTTATCGGTATAAACAGTTTGTTTAAACGACAATGATTATTAAAGTATCCGTCTATGATGAGAGAATTGTGTTACTTCTAATTTACGCGAGCGAAGCCGCGGGCAAAAGCTCGTAGATTTATATTGTATTTCCAACTTTCATTGAGATTTATATACATAACCCAAATATATTTTCACATTTGTTTGGTGTTCGTTAGAGTACTTCCTAGTATCTGATTTTGTAATTTTATTATTGTGTGTTAAAATTAATAGAGATTATTTCATTGAAGATTGCCAACCAACACAAACGCTTGCCCTTGCAAAGGGTAGAAGTTTGTACGGCACAAATTTACCTCTTGGAAGAAAAACGCATGCGCTATGATAATTCAGTGCGCTGTGCGTATATTACTGTCACATACTGACACATCATACAATATAATGTCATATTGTGCACGGTGATTACATTATTCGCATATATAAACTAATAATTATATAAGTACTACGCTTAAACGGCTGAAACAGTTTTCTCTACTAATGTTATAAACGCGAAAGTGTTAATAGATATTATTTATTAGATATTATATTGGACATGTATTGGAACATGGCTTTGACATTTGACTGTATGCAAGGCGATGTTATTATTTAGATATAATACTTGGTATATAGTGTCATGAATACCTACTGGCCGAGCTACTTTGTACCCAATAGTTTCTGAAGTCTTTAGAATAATCAGGAGTGTCTTCCCACAACTTGAGACTAAAAGTAGATTTGTGTTACCCCGAATTTAACGCGCGCGAAGCCGCGGGCAAAAGCTAGTTGTCAAATAAAAGTGTTTAATAAAAAGTTTTTATTCGACCAGGTCATTTTGTTCATTCTTTTTACTTTTAATATCAGTGGGTTGCCATAACGTATACCTTAATCTCAGGGTAAGAATAGTATTGTTACTCCGAACTTACTTCGTATTTATTAGTACCGTTATTAACACGTAGCTATTCCATAACCAATCTAGAATTAACTACCCCCGGTGTTACTTTGGAGTAAGAGAAGAATAAGCATTTTTTATTAATAAGACCGCTCGAGTTTAATCTCTTAAAGCGCCATTCTGTAAATCACATTGTGTTCCATCCGCGAGCCAAAGTGCTACGAGCGTCTACGTTGCTAC
The DNA here is from genome assembly GCA_944739405.2 of Euclidia mi. Taxonomy (NCBI): domain Eukaryota; kingdom Metazoa; phylum Arthropoda; class Insecta; order Lepidoptera; family Erebidae; genus Euclidia; species Euclidia mi. The sequence continues at coordinate 9,446,309 of OX123189.2, forward strand.
GCTGTACTACGCCGTAGTTCATAATGAAAATCAAGCTCATTGATTTCGTTCGACGTGCGATGTATGCTGCTCCACCACAAACAAATAACTGAATCTTATTGTGCGATCGACATTAATTATATCGAGCGGAAATTTCAACCAGATATTTGTTAGACATTCATTTTATTTAGAACAACAATTTCAGTAATTTTGTTTCATTTGCCAATGGAAATGTGACTTGCGAGCTTGTAGACTGAATTGATTCATGTACATTGAATTTTATTAGAAGCCTTTAGGTTTAAAATGGAATAGGGTTACTCGATAAACTTTATCTATAGTTAACAGATAATAATTATAGTCGTTTATATAATTATGATTAAAGGAGTTCAACAGTGACTACAGAAAAAGTGCAGCTACAGCTTACATTTTATTAAAAAATATAAAGCTTGTTTATTCACTGTCACACCCCACTGCATAGAAACTTAGTTTTAAAATAAATGAGTTTATAAAATAATCCCGCCAACTTCAGCAAAAATCTGAACAGAAATGAGTGACTGAGATTTTTCTGTTATATTCTCAAAAGTATGTGCATACTTTTGGGAATATAACAGAAAAATTTGAGACAATGTGTTTATGTTATAAAATATTTAGCAAGCAGCGCAGAATGGAAATTAATGCAAAAGTAAGAACTAAGAATTCTGAGGGTATTTACTTGAATATATTATTTGTTTCAAGTATCTATAAAGTGTTCAGAACGTGATTTAAATTGTCGTTCGTAATAAACCGGAAAAGTTAAGTAACCTTTACACCAGTCACCACATGGATGGGTAAACGCTCGTGCTGAGTTTTACAACGGAGTACTTTCATGCTTCAGATAGCGTGGCAGCCATCATTTGGATGCCGTTATAAGCTCGATCTTCATTGCTGGCTACACAACTTCGAAACGCCGGTACGTCCTACGAAGGAAATATAAAATCGGTGAGTAGTTAAGTAGCCACTTCTTATTTAAGCTTGCTTAAGAGACGGAGTATTGAACATCAAACCCTTTACCAACTCGTGTAGCATGGTGTTATAGACCAAATCTTCTTATTGACTCACAATGCTACTCATTAAAATAAAATTATACTACAGTTTACGGATTTTATCGACGTTTCGAAGTATTTACAGGATTCATGGTCACGGCAGATTGTCGTGACCGTGAATGCTGTAATAACGTCGACTAGTAATAAATAAAAAAAAATTGTTTCTAGATCATTCGGTTTAACTAAGTAAAACCAATATATCGCGATAAAATCCGTGAACTGAAGTTTAATTTTAATGTCAGGCGGGGTCGCGGCAGTAATGCTAACGTAGTTCCTGTGACCCCTCCATTCTGTGGGATCGGATAGAGGAACACCATGGTGGTTTTAGTGGGTAGTTTCGGCGCTTCTCGTCGCGGAGTCCCACACTCTCCCTAGCCTGAGCCCCTTTAGGTGCCCAGCCTGGGGGTTAGCCCGTAAATAGTTTGGTTTCCATCATGCGAAATAAAAAAGTTTAATTTTAATGTGTAACATTCGCGTAAACCTAAGAGCATATTATCACAATGCTACGGTATAGCAATTTAGGAGAGACTTAACTCCAGCAGTGGACTGCAGTAGTCTGTAAAGTAAGTAGAAAAGTAGGTATTTCTCATCGTGTTTCTTAGTTTCTTGTTTATATGTATATTATTCCAGTTTTAAAAGGTAAAAATAAATTGAATAGAGCTGAAGCGCAGCGGGATTTGAGCTTAAGTCTGCATCTCGCTCTAACTAGAGCAGCCTGAACTGGAGTACAGACAAAGATATAAGCAGATAGTAGTCTATCTTCTTATATTATCTGCTTATATCTTGTGCGCAGCAATGAGGACAGTTTACATACAATAATCTACACTAATATTATAAAGAGGAAAAATTTAATACCCACAACACAAGCTCTGCTTAGCTTGGGGCTAGATGGTGATGTGTGTATGTGGTAGAATATTATTATTAAATTATTATTATTATTTGTATTTTTGTTTGTTTGTTTGTTTCTAATGGATAAACTCAAAAACTACTGGACCGATTTTAACTTCTTTCACCATTAGAATGCTTCATTATCTGCGAGTAACATAGGCTATATTTTATTTTAGAAAAAATAGGGTTCCGTAAGATATTCGGGTTTTTCGGGTACGCGAAGTAGTTCCCTCAGGACGCGGGTGAAACCGCGGGAAACGGCTAGTATGTTAAATAAGTATTTAATGTTTATTTAAGAACTAGAGGACGCCAGCAGCTACGCCTGCATTTTCTTTTTTAATTAACCCGTTTTGGCCGATCTCGTGGGAATTTCGGGAAATCCCTTCTTAGTGCACCCCTACGGTCCCCAAAGAACATACGAGGGTCAAACTGAAAGTTCTTAGAACTGGCCACTTATAAACAATATAATAAAAAAAATATTCAAAAATTTGAAAATAGAACTCTTTGCCAATATTACTGAGTATATATTTCATTCATTTGTCATTTGTTTTACGATTTGGCGGCAAATTGAAAATTGTCTGTGTCACGTCAACTGAACGAGAACGAGAAAATTTTCGTGCAATGATTTTTTATGACTTTCGATGTCATTTAAGTCAACAAGAAAGTTATGATAGGCTACGATTGGCCTTTCACGATGAAGCCCCATCTCGTGCGACTGTTTACAACTGGTTTAATGAGTTTAAACGTGGTCGCACTAATCTCACTGATGATGTACGTGAGGGACGGCCTTCTACGGCGACGACTGAAAATAACATCTGTGTTGTGCGGCGTATGATAGAGACTGACAAAAGAGTGACCTATCAGCAGATTCGGACAAGCTTAGGCATCGGTATGAGTCAAGTGCACAAAATCCTCCACGAACATTTAGCGGTCAGGAAGCTTTGCGCCCGGTGGATACCTCATAATTTGACTAAGGCTCAAAAACTCCATCGTGTGGATTGGTGCCGTAAAATGATTGAAAGATTTAACGGAAGTGACTCAAATGCTGTGTTCGACATACTAACAGGTGACGAAAGCTGGATTTACTGTTATGATCCTGAAACCAAAAGACAATCTGCTCAGTGGGTGTTTCCTTTCGAGGAGTTGCCAACTAAAGTGAAGAGAGATCGAAGTGCGGGAAAAAAATGGTGGCCTCGTTCTTTGGAAGGATAGGTCATTTCGCAACAATTGTGTTAGAGGATCAAAAAACAGTTTCTGCAGAATGGTACACTACCAATTGTTTGCCACTTGTCTTGAAAAAGTTCGAGAGAAACGACCTCGCAGTAGGATCCTCCTTCACCACGACAACGCCTCGTCGCACACCGCCAAGCGAACGATCGACTATTTGGCGACATCAAACATTGAATTACTGGGTCACCCGCCGTATAGCCCCGACCTCGCGCCTTGTGATTTTTATTTATTTCCAAAAATTAAAGAAAAACTTAAAGGAAAGCGGTTTATGAATGCTGAAGAAGCGGTGGCTGCGTATCGCGATGCCATTGAAGACGAGTTAAGGACGAGTGGGCAAAGTGCTTTTCCCAGTGGTTCCATCGCATGCAGCGGTGTATTGACGTCAATGGACAATATTTTGAAAAGATATAATAAAACTAATAACTGGCTAATGTAATCAGTTTTTGATTTTCTAAGAACTTTCAGTTTGACCCTCGTACATGCCAAATTTCAGCTTCCTGCGCCCAATAGTTTCGGCTGTAGCGTGTCTGTCAGTCAGTCAGTAACGCAAGGATTTTATATATTAAGATAGTGAGAAAGTTGCACTAAAACATCTTCAGACTATTATTCCGATATCTGTACAGCATCTTTTTGTAATGAAAGTGTAGTCTTTTATGGTATTACAAATATATTTTCCATTGTTAATGCTATGTAATAATATTAATACTGAAAAGAGTGTAAAGTATCTACTTAAGAGTAAATAACAAAGACGCACTTAATGCTGTGTAGTATTTTTAACCACTATACCTTATGGTGATACTGAAAAGACTAGAGTGTATATGTCACAGAAAAATTGCGAAAAACGTTACATTACAATCTCGAGAGATATATTATTTTAATATATAATTAAAGTTTTTTTACAATCTTACGTTGACATATATAAACAATTTATTATGGAAGTTGTCGATGCGTAGCAAGAGTTATGGGGATTGGATTGAGATCTTCTAACAGCCCCGTCAATATTTGAGCAAGATGGTCTCGCGTAATGAATGATTAACTTTTTGTGACACATCGACTTTGTTTTAAAAAAATGCCAGAGTTGTTCTCTACAAAAGTTCAGTCACGGTATAGCTCTACATCGAGAATAGTTGTGAATTTCAACTTTACACTGGATAATAATGAATCAAAATTGTTATTTCGAGCTTGTCTTTTTGTAATCGTTAATTAAATGTTTGTAAAGTAAATAAAATGAAATGGTGTCTGTGGATTATAAATTTTTCATAATATATGGTATATATAGTATACATGGTCGTCACCAAAAAGCGAGCAGAGCTCCAAGCACGAAAAGCTCTCGAGAAAGTATTCATAAGTTAAATGTCAAAATTTGTATAACAATTGTACAGCTATCGTGAGTAAGATGCAACTAATATTGGCAGCACAAACTACTTTCGACGACTATCCTGCGGTAAATGTCATGCAAATGTATCGAGCTTTCTAACAAATAAGCAAAAAACGGCCGCGGCAGCACGAACTCTGATTTGACATAAGCAAAGTAAAGTTAATGTTAACCTAATGTCATTTTGTCGAAACAATTTTCACCTAGAATTTGTTGGTTTGTTTCAATTTGGTGTGCGCTCGCGCCATCCCATGTCCAAGCACGGGAGGCCATGCGGGCGCTGCTGCTGCATCTGCGGAAACCCTCAAACGGCGCAAATACAGTAATCTAGTAGCTAATTACGTATTTGAGCTGTTTGGGGTGGAAACGCTAGGCTCATGGTGTCCGAGCGCTCGTTCTTTATTCCGAGTTTTATCTAAAAGGTTAATCGACGTCTCACGTGACCAGAGGGCTGGTTTTATCTTTGTTCAAAGAATCAGTATTGCCATCCAGCATGGCAATGCTGCTAGCTTTCTGGGCACGTTTACCGATGATATTGATGCGGAGGCATTCTACGATGCCTAAAACACCTGTACATATTGTCACCTTTTCTTTTTATATTTATGTAAGTACATATATATTCTTAGATATTATGATATACTGACACAAGTTCTTTAAACTTAAGACTAGGACAAAGAGTAGACAAATTCAACTGAATGTAGCACATCAAAACATACAAGGTCTATCTGGCAATAATTTAGAATTAAGTTTATTTTTAGAAAATCACAGTATACAAGTTATGTGTATTACAGAACACTAGCTAAAAGAGTACCAAATTAAATTCTTAAATAACTCGCAATACACGGTACACAGTGCCTTCTCTAGAAAACACGCTATTCATGGTGCATCCTTGATTATTGTTTCAAATAACTTAACATGTAAAGAACGGAAAGACAGCAAGTTTGTCTATAGAACGCACCGTGGAACTGTCATGTGTAGAACTTGAGCAGCATATTATCATATGTGTATATCGTCCACCGTTAAGTAACTTTAACTTGTTTGAATCAGTTATTGAAGATGCAATTACAAAAATTAGGAGCAATAAGAAAGGTATTATAGTTTGTGGTGATTTTAATGTAAATATTCTTGATCATTCAGTAATGACTAGTAGATTTTTAAATATATTTAAATAATTTAATATAAAAAATTTGTTCCTTGAACCAACTAGTATAACAGCAACATCATCCACCTGTCTTGACAATATATTTAGTAATTGTACAGTTTCGAATAAATTTGTTAGTTCTGAATTAACTTCGGATCACTGTGGTCAATTAGCAAGTTTTCCGTATTATAGTGATAGCATTATACAGAAAGTGTTAGTTAGGCCATTACCTAGGCATAAAATTAGTGAATTCCGGAATAAAATTTTGATTGGAATGAATGCTATGAGTCCTGATTTAATGGAGATTGATTCGCCAAATGAAAATTTCAATAATTTATTTAATGCAGTTAACAAGGAATTTCAGAATACTTTTAGGACTAAGGAGAAAGTAGTTGAAGAATCTCGAGCTTTTAGTGAGTGGGCTACTGCAGGTATTTACAAAAGCAGAGCTAAATTGTATGAGTTGTACGGTATGAAGAGATTCAATTCTGATTCGAACTTCACAGAGTATGTTAGGAATTATTCCAAGACATTTAAAAGAGTGTGCAATACAGCTAAGGCATTATTCGTTAGGAACAAAATTGAACAATCCTCGAATAAAATTAAGGCAACCTGGCGAGCTATTAATGATGCAAAAGGTAAGACAACACTAAGAGGTAATAGTTTTAGTTTATTTGATAGTGACAAATTAATTCATAATGACAAAGAAGTCGCACACACATTTAATAAATTCTTTGCTAGCATACCGATTACTACTACTAGAGAATTAAAATCATCAGCTATAGTCACAGAAAACCTATTAGAATCTAGTGTAGGAAAATGTAATGTATTATTTAAGTTCCATTGTATTAATTCTACCGACATTATAAGTATTTTTTAATCTCTAGAGTCTAAGAATACAGGTGATCTCTGGGACATTTCTGTTAAGGTTTTAAAAAGTATAATTGATGTAGTAGCTCCTTATTTAAGCAACTTATTTAATAAGTGTATTGAATCAGGTATTTTTCCCGATCTTATGAAACACAGTAGGATAATACCTCTTTTCAAATCCGGCAGCAAGACTGTTAGTCTCTAGTAATTATAGGCCAATATCGATATTACCTGCCTTTAGTAAGATTTTTTTAAAAGATCATACTCAAGCAATTACTTAGACATTTTAAACTAAACAGCCTCCTTCATAGCGAGCAATATAGTTTTACCAAGGGTCACTCGACAACAGGTGCAGGAATAGCGTTACTTAAACACATATTCAGTGCATGGGAGAATGCTCAAACTGCTATTGGTGTGTTTTGCGATCTATCGAAAGCATTCGATTGAGTCTGCCATGAAACGCTCTTATGCAAACTTAGACATTACGGCATCCAGACTAAAGCATTGGAAGTCATTAAGTCGTACTTAAGTGACAGAATCCAATGTATTGAAATAAACGGCTCAAAATCCAGTGGCTTACCTGTTGATTTAGGAGTGCCGCAAGGCAGTATCCTAGGGCCTTTCATGTTTCTTGTTTCATAAACGATTTACCTTTTTACTTGAAAATCATTTGTGACGTTGTACTATTTGCTGACGATACTTTGATATTCAAAGTAGATAGAAATAAGGAACATTTTAACGAAATAAACAGTGCGCTCATTCAAGTAACTAAATGGTTTAAAGTAAACAATCTAGTACTGAACGCCAAAAAAACAAAATGTATTAAGTTTGCTCTGCCTAATGTCAGAAACCTTGGTCCTAGTATAGCTCTAAATGATGATGTACTCGAAACATCTGAATCTATATTATTTCTAGGAATAACACTTGATTCGAAATTACAGTGGGGTGCGCACGTAACATATCTCTCAGGGAAACTTAGCTCAGCTGTTTATGCCATTAAGAAGGTTCGTAGGTTGTCTGATGTCGATACGGCTAGATTGGTTTATTTTAGCTATTTTCATAGTGTTATACAGTTACAAATTATGTGTACCATATTTCCGTTTACACAAAACGCATAGCTCTTTTATTGGGCTTAGTATAAGAATGTATAATAAAAAACCAAGAAATATTTTAGACTTGCCTTTAAGGTGGTTTAGACAATTGTTAAAAATAGTCTTTTACTAAAGGCATATTATAGTTAAAATGAGTATCTAGACGGCAAGTACGCTTGGAAATAAATATTCTTTTATTAGGTCAATAGGCAATTTTATAGTGTAGTTAATTACCGTATTCTCTTTTATGCTACATTTGCATTCTTGTCCTACTCTTTTTATTATAATTTATCGGATTTGTAAGGTGAGGGTAACTCGTAGTCATAAACTGCTAACTAATAAATTGTAAATTGCTGCAGGTTCATATACCATTACTTTTCGGAACATACTGTTCCACCATAGATCAGAACAGTCATGTTCGCGAGTTGCTTACATCAAAAGACGTAAGTGGATGCTCCTGTTTCACCATATTCACTTTGGGAGGCTTACTAAATGGACATAATTTATTGCTTGAGTATGATATTAATAACTATTAATTTTTGCAATAGTAGATAACTCACAATGTGAAACAGTTGCAGCTCCTTACAAATATAACATGTAAAACCATTATACTGGCAGTAAAAAGAGTGGCCACGAGTTTTATTGCCCGTTCTTTCTCGTGGTTCTACCTATTGCATTGCGAATGTGGCAGTAAATGTAAATGTAGAATCATCTAGTAATTAACTTTAATTTTTGACGTTCATAAGCGTCACTTTGTGGCCTAAATGAATAAATGAGTTTAAGTTTGAGTTTGATTATGTAAGATAGTAATGTATATAGTTAAAATTAATCTGTAATGTTATTGTGAAAAAAAAACTTTTATAACAATTTTATTGTAAAGCTATGTATTGTATGGTATCAGATTTATTTATTTATATTTATGCACAAACAATGTACAAAGGTGGACATAATGCCATAAGGCATTCTCTACCTGTCAACCTTAAGGTGGTGCAGAGATAAAAGTGGTAGGTGCAATTAGACTGTAAACTAGAGTAGTTGTTATAACTTAATACTAATAATTATTGTGTAACTTAATAATTATTTTATACATAACTAGAGGACGCCAGCAGCTACGCCTGCATTTTTTTTTAATTTACCCGTTTTGGCCGATCCCGTGGGAATTTCGGGAAATTCCTTCTTAGTGCACCCCTACGGTCCCCAAGGAACATACATGCCAAATTTCAGCTTCCTGCGCCCAATAGTTTCGGCTGTAGCGTGTCTGTCAGTCAGTCAGTAACGCAAGGATTTTATATATTAAGATAGGGATATAATACATACACAATAAATAGTTCTATATAAACATATATATATATATATATACATATACACACACAACTACATATACATAAATACTTATTATAATGGATGAGAGTGATGTGCTGATTCCTCTAATCTGTTGAAAAGAAGCTCTCGTACTTTGAATTTGAATGTAAAACGGTTAGTGGACATTCTGACTTCAGGAGGGAGTGTATTCCATAAGAGAATAGACTGCACAACAAAGGACGAGTTGACGAACCCAGTAGTGTGACTAGGGCAAGAAAGAAGAAGATTATGAGAAGAACGGAGATTTCTATAATTTTTTGAAGATAGATATTGGAAGTATGGCGTGAGATAAGTTGGGGGGAAGGAGACTTGAGAATAGAGAAGATTATTTATTATCTGAAGAGTCACGACTATAAACCGGAAGGGGTAGTCAGATCACACATTTTACCATGCTATGAATTTTAAGTTCCTCGTAATAGGGGGGCGTAATATGCCAGGTAACATAAGCCGGAAAACACCCCGTTTTTCGGCTTATGTTACCTGGCATATTACCAGACGCCGTGCTGCTACTGAGAATTCGGAAAACTCAGTAATACATTTGCCCGACCCGCGAATCGAACCCGGGATCGACCCAGGACGCTGTGTATCCATTGGATTAAGAACGCATTCAAATAGTACAAGGTATCTGAAATAGTTATTTGTGCAACAAGAGAGCAAAGTTGTTTTTTGTTTCGAGTGCTGATTTTGAGTCCTGAGCGTGGTGAGGGACTCAACAGCACGAGATACAAAAAACTTTGCTCTCGTGTAGCACACATAACTTTTCACCACAGCAGCGAGAACACATATTAGGAGACATAGAAATGAACAGGAAAATCTTCTGGTGTTAAAGTACAGTCATCATCGCTAGTTTCACTCATCTGTTTAGATTGTTTTATATATTAATATAATTTAACACGTTACGCTATAGGTACCTACTGTATCAGCATCAGCGAAATTTTTATTCCCGCTACTTTTTTAAATCGCGTTTTAATAACGCGACCTTAAGTTTATTTTTCAAATGGATCATTGTTGTAATTCTAAATAAAAATGTATTGATTAAACACTAATTTTATACTATTAATTAGACTTATTTTTATTAAAATCCAATACTTAATAAATTAAACATGTAAACAATAACATATAAAAAAAGTAATTTCTTTATTACAAATATCTTCTTTTTTTGCGTTGCCGTAGGTGTTTTCTTTGAGGTCGAATTCCAAAATCGAATTTCGAATTCGAAGGGGTTTGTTTTTTCACTCACTTTTTATATGCATGTGAAAGAGACAGAGCACAGTAAAATTCGAATGTTTCAAATTTGTAGCTGAACAATGTCAATTCATGGCACTGAAGATTGAAAAATTAAAAAGCTACTTTGCCTCACGCTCGAATCAAAATCGCGTTTTGTTCACTGTTGTCTCGCAGCAAAAGCGGCATGTTTGAGCTGCTGTGGTGAAAATTAAATTTATACGTTGTCGTCAAGCAAGTCCTCCACATCGCAGTCAGTTATAAGTGTGCACAGAATATTGGCAGCATTGCCATGTGGCGTAGCATCGTATGCCTAATTTTAGTGTCAAGTTTACGCCCACCGAGGCATCGACCAGTCTTTTTAGGGTTAGATGTCTTAGGTAAATTTTCCCTTAAATAATTACGAATAAAAATATATTACCATTGAACTAAGTCCTCAGGTTTGTTTTCAAGAACTCTTTGTTTATCAAGTCAACAAAGCAATATATAGCACTTCATGAGATTGAACACGTCTGGAGGTGTCAAAAATTGGAGGGCTATGAGGTGGGAGGCATGCTCGTCTTATTAGCTTCATACAAGTGCTCCTGATCGCTAATTGGAGAGAGCTGCGGTGAGTGGTTCTACTAGCCGCGTCGACTTTGTGCGATTGGAGATTCAAATTACGACAGGTTGGCTTAGAGTTGAAGTAGAGGTAGCTTTCTGTATGTCTTAGTTGAACAAAATTTCAGCTAGTTGCGATACGAACTCGATATGACTCCGATTCTTTAACCGTCTTTAAAATAAGGAGGAGGTTCTCAATTCGGTAGTTTTTTTAAGTTTGTTTCCAATAAACCGGAGTTTAAAGACCGCAGAGATATCGCCTCACATAAAATATATTTTGTATATGTGACTGTAATTATTGTTACAAGAATTCAAATACCAATTTGAGAATGAGGGGATCGAACCCATAACACTTGAGGTCTGGCAGTAAAAAGAACACATAAACGATGTTATACTAATCCATCCGTGCAACCTGTTTAAGTAATATGTTTTATTGTTGACACCATCGTAGACAAGTTGTGGTGTAGGTATATTTTCGGTTTTCGTACACAAAATTATGTGTTACACATGGACATGTATCCACGTCAGGAGTCACAAACAAGGAGCAAGTATACATGGAGTGATAGCTTTAAGCATAAACAAGAAAACTATCGTTATTTCTTTTTACTTGTATAAAATTTCATATGTGTAACCGAGACAGCTGTATTGTATTTATTACCTCTTGAAATACTCATGTTGCAATTTTTTCAAAAGAAGAAATGACTGTCAATAGTGATGTACTCATGCATTTATCTTTTATTGGTATTGGTATATAATTCGGTATGTAGAGACAAGATAAGCATTTGATTAAGTAATATACCAGTAGTATATTATTTTACGAGCTTTTATTTAGAATATAGAACTTAGATGCCTACAAAGAAACAAATACTGTAAAAAGAGAGGTAATAATAAGATATGATTGATCATAGTTATGTGTGTATTAAAATAAAAATATTAATTATCGCTCGCTTAAAAATGTGCCCGGTAGATGGCAATAGGCTCGCCCCCTATTACATTGGGACCGAAACATATCTGGCGAAGTGTGGGTGTGTAATACACCTCTGCCTACCCCTTCGGGGATAAAAGGCGTGAAGATATGTTATGTTATGTTATGATCATATCTTATTATTACCTCTCTTTTTACAGTATTTAGGAAAGTAATTGAAAAATAAGGCTAAATAGTCAAAATCATTTATTTATACCACAAAGTAATGCACACGATAACTGCCCGGCAGGTCTGATACTATATGTATTACCAAAATGGGATGTACATGGGCGGAAACAGTTAACATTTACGAACAATATTTTCATCCTGAGTTCCAGAAGTGCAAGCCTTGTTCACTCTTGAAGCTCTAAAAATATTTCATTCTTTATTATCGCTTCTAAAAATAAGGTTTGGTTATTTCGGACATTTCTGAAAATTACAACACAAATCTGTTTATGATATACCTACATATATGTATATATGATTACTATAGCATATTTTAACAGTTGCAATGTTGGTATATATTGATTGATAAAAATATAAGTTAATAATAATAAATTAGAAGTACAAACCTCAGTATTAGATATCTGGTTAGTAAAAATAGTAGGCACAGCATAAGAATGCAAAACTTTTCTTTGAAATCCTTCTTGATAACAAGCAGACACAAAATCAAGCGAACAAAGTTTAGAAGAATTAGACTGTTGCCATTCTCCCTTTTTCATATTTCGGACCCAATTTAGTTTCAAACCTTCATTCTTTAGAAATCTACAAAAAATCACAATTAATTACCAATTATTCAAATTATAATCTTTCAGAAAGTGGTTTTCTAACTGACAAATTTGTATTACAACACTATCCTCATATTTTTATCGAAATATTTCTATTATATTTATTTCATTGTGACTATTGGAATAAAAATATGTGTCAACGGTGGTCATTATCTTTATCTTTAAGTATAAGCTTTACAAATATCATTGTAGAATTATTACGGCAGATATCTACAATTTTACTTATTATGACTTACCGGTGGTAAGATATTTTTTGACCATTTTCGGTCAATAGTCCCATTTGGCTTTTACATCCGACGGCATTACAAACTATGGTCATTTTTTAATGTTTTGAAGTGGTCATATCTACAATTGTAATATTTTGTAGCAATTAAAATTGCAATTTATTTCGACACGGCTTTCACTCCAGCTGGACGAACATCGACATGACATAACATTTTTCTTGGCATATGTCATTCAAGGCTGTATAAAACGAGATGCATATACGTTTTCTACTCATTTTGAAATGCTCCCTCCATGTATACTTGCTCCTTGGTCACAAATCACAGGAGAATGTTACGACGCGGGTCGGTGTTTCGCGCGTTTTATTGATTAAAGCCAGAGAGGTTGGACTACTTAATAAGGTTACATTTCTTTGATTAAAGCCACACATCACTGTTTGACATATTTATGTGGCGTGTCTACATACGCCGCAAATTCGCTATTGTAAGGCGCATGACACACAGTTAGTGTTTAGCAAAGTTGTTTTGATAAACTTGCTTGTGAAGCGTATTAAACGCCGCATAATATACGAGTTTATGGTGTAGCGTTCATTTAGGTAACAGATTAAATGCTTACCTCAAGTTCCGATTACGCTAACTCTATTTCAGTCACGATTTGTTAATGTCAAGCCAGAGGTTTGCTAGCGACTGGGCGTTTCCATATCAGCGCATCTCTGTTTTACGCCTCAATGATAATTTGTGCCACGTGCTTACAATGATTGAAAACCTAAATATTGTGATAAATCTGGTTAGGCTAGAAATCCGACCCCGGGTGCCACGGAGCTATTACGATAATGGTTATAAACATATCCTTACTTTAATTTATTTTTCTAAGTTCAATGAAGTCTAATCCAATCCAGCTACCAAATCCATTTCACTTCTAAACTTGAAAGAACTGAATAGAACCTCCTCTCATCTTTTACCGTTTTAATGTACTTATTAAAAATTAAATTACTCTCATATTTGGTGCCCCATGTATGGTGTATGGTAAATCTCCAAACCAATGTTACCTAAATACGCCATTTTAACCCAACTGATCGCAAATGTACGCTACAAAAACAAACCATAATATACTCAGAGTTAACGGTTAGAAGATGATAAGAGCCTACGTAAAAGGAAAACGCACCAAGAGGATTCGGAGATATTGGGGAGAAGGGGTGAATCCATAGTACAGATGACGTGCTATATTTCCAGGTGGAAAGTACCAGTATGTCAATGGGTGCAAGTAATTGGTTTACTGCATGTGCGTAGTCTATGGCATCACCGGCTCGGTGGGCGGACAGTTTGTTGGGGAGGCACGGCTTATGAACTCTGAACAATCGCTTTACAATGTTTCAACTAGCAAAGCTTGCTCTAACTCATCAAGTTTATTACTTTATTTTAGTTTACATTTGATGAAGACTAACGATAATAGCTTAGTGTTTAGATTTCTCAGTAAACAGATGGATTTATTTAGATGACTGCACTGTTGACGTATAGGTTTAAGCGCCTCTTGAATCTGTGACGAGTGTTGTGCCGAGACAACACTTTGTGTGATTCATAAATTGTAGTTGATAAAAATCATGTTCTAACGTAGGTATAGCATACATCAAGTTAAGTAACCTAAACAACATTATTATTTGTTATCACTAGAATTCTTAGAAACAGCTCGGAGTCTGGCAAATTAACGGACGGTAACGGCAATAAGCTCGTCGCCTATTACGTGGGACTGAACAGTTCATAATTTGGCGAAATGTGGGTGTAGTATTAGGTACATCTCTGGCTACCCCATCGGGGATATAGGCGTGAGTTTATGAAAATCATATGATGATATTAAACAAGACTAATATTTTAGTGCAGCAGGACACAAAGGCATAACTTAAACTGAACTTAGATAATATTTAGTTGATGTGTAAATTAAACAGTATTTATTGGTTTTGAGTTTTCATTCTTAAGTAATATGGAGTCTTGAGATTTGTTCAGCAAGCAAACAATTATAGGCTTATTTTTATGACACACAATTTTAATAAAATGACACTAGTTTTAGCACGAATGAGCTGACTTAAACGTGGTATGGACTTAATAAATATAATAGAATAAAATACCCATGACGTCCGGCTTAGCCATTGGGGTCACTGACCACTAAACCAACTGTCTAATTATCTACTTACCTGCTCCTCCTCCTTTCCTACTTTTTAGTGGCTAGTATGTGACGGAAAGCGACATGACATGACGCGGCGCCACGGCGTGACAGGGTGTGACGCTAACAAATTATCTACGGTACAACTTAGGCCAAGTGTAGGGAACGCCACTATAAGATATTCTCATATAGCATTCGGACATATTCAGGCTCTTCTAAAGCGAATTCGAGTGTCTTGAACTGTGTCTAACTTGACTGGCTTATTTTGTTTGAACAATCATTTGGTACGCGAGCGCTGAGCGCTATCGCGTCTTGTCATATTAATACCTACTAAAAGACTATAATTTTCTTTTCATAATGAAGTATGGCTTGGTTTGTAATTATCAATGTATAATTCCAAAGCTATTTTTGACACTTATATAATTGTAGTAAGTGTATAAGATACTCCGTCTTGCTTATAAAATTCTCGATAAATGTGACTTAGCCGCCTCTCAGCTGAACAGCTCTCAAGCATTTAAACAATGTTCAAATTTTCTTTACTTATAAACGCTGTTTAGTTGTTGCTCAGCTGAGTAACTGATAAAGAACGATACACATACGAGGGCCACAGATTATAGCCAAAATAGTCGACTTAATATCGCAATTGAACGAACACGCTTGGCTATTTTGTATCTATGAGTCATAGATACATATAATAATAATAATAATAATAATAATAATAATAATAATAATAATAATAATAATAATAATAATAAGCCCCCTAAAACCCAACCATACGTCCGAGTCGAACATCTGACTCACGTAGGGGGCGGACACACGAACATTTTACTGGCGTGGCTAACATGGCAAAGGTAACCCATTCAATATGGAGACCCGCTTAAAAAAGAAACTGAGAGGACCGCTGCCCGGGGGTGATCGCCGGGGCACACCTGGAGCTGACGCTGGGTGTTTCAGCATGCGAACCGTCAGCGGTGTGGAGCTGAACAGGCGGGCTTCCACCACTCAATATGCTACAGCCGAAACCGCAGACAATGACAGACTGACAGACAGAACAAGTTCCCCCTTAGAGCCTTATAGCCCAAGTACCGTGTCTTATACACCATCAAATCCAACATCTCCTTCAATAACTAGTATTTATAACGAAATGATTAATATAGAACCACATAACACAGATAACAATAGAGTCGAATCCCCAGCTGAAGATGTTTCGCAGGGGGCACCAGCCACCTGTCCTGCGACCACTAAAGCTGGCAAACCAAGAGTGCGCATGCAATGGAATGACGAAATTAATACTTTTATCATGCGCACATACTTTTATGTCACTAAACTAGAGACAGATAGGACTATGTACTGCAAAAAACTTCACGATCAATTCGTTTCAAAATTCCCACATTTGAAAGTTTCAGCACAACGCATAGCCGACCAGAGAAGGGTCATTGTCAGAAACAAAATGTTGTCAGACGATATTATCAGTAAATTAAAACAAGAAGTCTCAGAACAACTCAGGGTTGATGAATTAGAAGACACACAACCCATCATTCTACCAGACTCAATATTAGCACCTGTATCTACTCCTCAAGAACATAGTTTACAGTTTACACCAGTTACTTCAACCAACATCGCCCTTTCACAAGAATCGACGAGCTCGATGAATAATACAAACACGATATCACGTACTCAAACAAACGTTTCTACTCAGACAGGCACACTACCGAGTATTTCTCAAGATTCGGTTACACAAATAACAGATGACACAATGACCCCTGAAATAACCCAACAAGATACAATGACACTTGAATTAGCTAACCAGCTGCAGACCACACTTACACAATACACTGGTACAGACCCGCTAGCCCGACCTAAACTACCAAAACTCAGAGAATGCAGAAAT
This sequence comes from Euclidia mi, assembly GCA_944739405.2. Taxonomy (NCBI): domain Eukaryota; kingdom Metazoa; phylum Arthropoda; class Insecta; order Lepidoptera; family Erebidae; genus Euclidia; species Euclidia mi. Next base: position 9,463,173 of record OX123189.2, read on the forward strand.
CTTTACACTTATATAGATATTTTCAACAGTCAAATATTAAGCAGGTTTTTTTCAATCGATTCAGATCTAATCGATATCCACACGTTGATATACTGTAGCGCACTTGTCATTTCCGAGAAACTGGGATATAAAATTCGAAGCCCTAATACTAACGCACCTCATAATAACAACAAATCTCTAAAACCCGCATGGCAATTAAGGATTGAAACTGACATAAAAAATCTGAGAGCGGACATAGGCAGATTAACTCAATATATTAATAACAACAGAAGTAGGAAAGTAGTTGCAGCAGTTGAAGTAATTTTTAGAAAAACAAAGATACACACAGTTCACGAACACAATAATAATAGACCAGAGGAATACTTAGATACTTTAAAACAAAAACTTACAGTAAAATCACAAAGGTTAGCTAGATATATGAAAGCACTGCAAAGAAAAGAAAACAATAAATTATTTATGTCAAATGAAAAGGGTTTCTACAGGATGTTCAGGCGAGATAATACCCAAGTCTCACGAGAAATGCCTAATTCAGAAGACCTTAAAAGCTACTGGGCCGATCTCTGGAAAAAGCAACATGATCATAATGATACCGCTAGATGGATACAAGATGAAGAATGTAGAATGATGAATGTGGAGAGTATGGAATTAGGTGATATTACAGGAGATGATATAGAGAGAGCAACGAGACGAATAAAAAACTGGAAAGCAGCAGGTACAGATAAATTACATAATTTTTGGTACAAAAAGTTCCATGCCCTACATATTGTTTTAGCTAGGAATATTTCAGATATAATCAATGGTCAACAAGAAATACCTAAATTCATTACAAAAGGCATAACCTACATGTTACCCAAAAGCAACGACACTCTGAACCCTTCACAATATCGTCCGATTACGTGTCTTCCAACTATTTATAAGCTTATCACATCATTAATTACACACAAAATCAACAAACATTTAGAACACAACAATATTATATCCGAAGAACAAAAAGGCTGTAGGCAGGGACATCGAGGATGTAAAGAACAATTAGTTATTGACTCTACAATTTTAAAACATGCTCATAACAATAAAAGAAACCTACATATTTCATACATTGATTATAAAAAGGCCTTCGACAGTGTGCCTCACTCATGGTTAATCCGAGTCCTTCAGATATACAAAATCAATCCCGTCATAATCAACTTTCTGAAAAATGCTATGTCTGACTGGAGAACTTCTTTGCACTTGTCCAACGGCATAGATACGATAACCACAGACGAAATAAGCATCGGAAATGGCATTTTCCAGGGAGACTCACTTAGTCCACTGTGGTTCTGCCTCGCTTTAAATCCTTTGTCTAATCTCCTCAACAGTACTACTGATGGGTATAAATTAAATTCTGTGACATCCATTACACACTTAATGTATATGGATGATATTAAATTATTTTCTAAAACTGAAAAATGCCTTGATCATCTTATAAATACTACAACCCAATTTAGCAGCGATATAAATATGTCATTTGGTTTAGACAAGTGCCGTACACTACATATACGAAAAGGAAAAATAACTAACACTCAAAATCACACTATTGATACCAACTTGTTTAATACAATGCAACCATCAGATACATATAAATACTTAGGAATACACCAATCCAACATCATAAACCACACACAGATTAAGGAACAACTAGTATCAGAATACACCAAGAGATTAAATTTAGTATGTAAAAAGCAGCTACACTCAAAAAAATTATTTAAAGCTATAAACACATTTGCCATACCCGTATTAACATACTCATTTGGATTAATAAAATGGACACGAACTGACATAAACAGATTAGAAATTAAGACAAGAACAACACTGACGAAACATAACTATGCTCACCCTAAAGCTGCAATAGAGAGAATTACTGTAAGTAGGCAAAAGGGTGGTAGAGGTCTAATCGACCTCACTATGTTGTGGGAAGGGCAAATACGAAAACTTAGAGATTTTTTTTATCATAAAGCCGACAGTAGTCAAATTCACTCATCAATCATAGAAATAGACACTAACTTTACACCTTTAAACCTAACCAATCGAGACATTACTTTTAAAAGTTTAGATGAGCACAGGCAAGAAAAAATCTGTAGATGGCGAACAAAGGAATTACATGGCAGACATCTACACGATTTGGAACAGCAGCATATAGATTCAGACAGTTCTAATAAGTGGCTTAAATTAGGATCACTCTTCCCTGAAACGGAAGGGTTTATGTTAGCAATTCAAGATCAGGTTATTAATACTAAAAACTACAGTAAATTTATTCTTAAAGACCCAAATACACAAAACGATAAATGCAGAAAATGCCATCGAGCATCTGAAACAATTCAACATATTACTGGCGCCTGCCCAACCCTGGCTCAAACAGATTACACCCACAGGCACAATCAAATCGCTAATATTGTTCACCAAAAACTAGCCATCAAATTTAAATTTATTACAAAGCCCATCCCGTACTACCAATACACCCCTAAACCAGTGCTGGAGAACTACAACCACAAAATATACTTTGATAGAGCAATTCTTACTGACAAAACTATACATTACAATAGACCGGACATAACTGTAATAGATAAACCTAACAAAGTCGTACATTTTATAGACATAGCAGTTCCTAATACCCATAATCTACAGAAAACAATCACCGAAAAAATTCATAAATACACAGAGTTGAAAGAAGAAGTAACTAGAATCTGGCAAATGAACAAAGTATATATTGTGCCACTGGTACTCTCGAGCACTGGTGTCATACCGAAACACCTACTACATTATTTGCGACAAATAGAATTACCCACAAACCTTTACATTACTATGCAGAAAGCAGCCATACTAAACACCTGTCGTATAGTACGTAAGTTTTTGCAGGACGAATCCCTTCTAACATATAATGTCCCAAATGAACTCCACTTGGCCTAGGCTCGTGGTTTTCATTAAATACCGATTTTTTCGAGAATAAACAAATTTAAAGAACAAAAATAATAATAATAATAATCATTTATTTCAGATAAGTAAAAAATACATCCATATATGTTAGTAAAACGAACTTATAAACTAATGTTAGTAATAGTGATTGTGATTGATTGCCAAATATAGAAAGATTAAATTAATAAATTAATAGATAATATACTATACAATAATAAAAAAAAAAATCATCAAGAAATCAAAAAATCATCAAAAAATCACTATTAATTTAATTTAAAATTCCGGGTGGACACTGCGATGCTGGCTGCTAATTACTACACGACTGCGTGCAGTCGGATCCAGCGAGCCAGCATCGGAGAATCCCATCGGTCCACCAACGCGCACAGGATAGTATTGGGGCTGTCACGCATTCGGCGCATGATGGAAGCGCACCGTTTGCGCATGATAGCCGCAAAGCCGTCAGTGTCAGCCGCCGCGAACATCGCGGAGGCGCTGCAGTAGCGCGGCAGCCCCATTAGCACCCGGAACGCGTTATTATATTGAACGCGCAAGTCACTGTAAGCCCGCTGAGTATAGTTAACCCAGAGGCTGCAGGTGTAAAAGGACTGACAGTACGCTTTAAAAAGCGCTAATTTGACAGTCCCCGTGCACCGTGCAAACCTGCGGGCCAACATGTTACAGCGGACAGACAGCGCCCTGCGCTCCCTTTCAATATCAACATTATCTTTAAGGTCCTCAGTGACCCAGTGGCCCAAATACTTAAATTGCTCGACTTTGTTTAGAGCTGTACCACATAAAGTGAATTTCGGAACGAATGTGTATCGTTTGTTGTCCGGCCTGAATATCATTACTTCACTTTTTTCGCGTTGTATTTGAGCCCATGAGTCACCGCGTAGGACTCACAAATATTTAAAAGCCTTCGTAAGGCACCAATCGATGGGCTCAGCAGCACCATATCATCAGCGTAGCTGATGTTATTCACGCACACGCCATCTATATGACACCCGATGCCGGTGCTGCTGAGCTCATCGATCAGCCGATTGACGTACAGGTTGAACAGTGTAGGGGAGGTCAACCCCCCCTGCCTCACCCCGCATTCCAGCCCGTAATCCTCCGAAACAGAGCCTGCCCATCGCACAAAATTCCTTTGATTTTTATACCAATGCATAAACAAAAGTACAATTTCATTAGGTAAACAGGTTTCACCCCTTAATTTACCCCATAAAACATCATACGATACTAGATCGAAAGCTTTCGTTAAATCTAGGTAGCATGCATACACTGGGGTCTTTCTACTTGTGTAGTACTGTACAGTCCGCTTGAGGCACAGGATAGCACTCTCGGTGGAAAGCCCAGGCCTAAAGCCGAACTGTGCGTCGTTCAACGAAACGTGTTTACCCAGGTGCTGACCAAGCAGACTGTCCAGCACTTTAGCAACTATCGTGGCTAGAGAGATCGGTCTATAGTTGTTAACATCTGATGCATCCCCAGTTTTATTTTTGATGATTGGAACAACTATAGTACGCATTAGTTTATCGGGCAGATGTGAGTGACCTAAACACAGGGTAAAAAACATAGCAAGCACTCTTGGTAGGTGAACACCTGCGTGCTGCAGGTGCTCGATGCTAAGGCTGTCGTGACCCGGGGATTTACCCCTAACCATCCCTTTGATCACTGCACATACTTCTTTCGCAGTAAAAAGAACACTACGCTCACTTCCTTCCTCAGCATCGGCATCCTGCCGCGCTGGCCCAAGAGGAGAGGCTACCCTGAAATGGTGGGAGAACATAGTGGCGATCTCGCTAGGCTCGTGCACTCCCGCAACGCTCACGGGGAGCCCCGGCTTGTGATTCATTTTATTAGTATTTTTCCAGAACTGACCGAATTTCTTGTTTGAGTGAAGTTCAGCTATGATATCCATTTTAATTTTTTGTTGATTATTTAGACACCACTTTAATTTTGATTTAAAATCGCGCCTGGTTTCACACATATCATTATAAAGACGCCCAGCCCTGGGCTTACCCCCATATAACCAAGCCTTATAACACAGCCGAGCCCTCCCATGAGCGTCACGGACATGTCTGTTCCACCCGGTAATGTATTTACCTCTATGCTTTTCGACAACATTATAACTATCTATTGCGGCCTCCGACAGTATACAAATAATCTCGTCATACATGTTGTCTAACAGTATTTTATGACTTTTATTACAACACATTTTATCTGAGCAGTTACTTAGTTCAGAAGGAAAATCTATTACACGAAGTCTAGAGTGACAAACATTTTTAAATTGCGCTACCTGCGTCGTGTCTCGTTCACCCCAGACTATTCTATTTATACAGGAAGTAGGTATACACATTTTAGGCTTAACTAAATTAAGATTACATAATAAAGAAACTGGGTAATGATCAGACCAATAGATATCATATAACACAGTGGCCGCGGACACACAGTGCCGTGCGGCATTAGTTACAATACAGTGGTCGAGCCAGCGCCGGCAGCCGTGGGCATCACTGACAAACGTATGACTGTCCGGCGGCAATAGTTCTAAGTCTATACAGGACCACGATTGTTCCACACAAAAAGTTAAAAGCTCAGTAGCAAAAGACTCACCAGGGTGCGCGTTATAGTCTCCGAACATAAATACTGACTCCACATTGTGACTTTCAATTATTGCTGTCATTTCACTGAGGCACTCTGTGAATTCCACTAGGTTTTCATTGCACTCGGTAGGCATATACACAGAAAACATCAGAACGGAACGATCACTGAGTTCGATTTTTATCGCGGCGAGACGCACACTATTACACTTCACTACGGTTACCGTCGGAAACGCCGATTTTCTCCACAGCAGGGCAACTCCGCCGTAGGGCCTACCGCGTAAGACCCCGGCCGAGGTATCCACTGCAGAGGTGCCCGTGCAGCCGAAACCGTCGTCTATCGCCGCCAGGTACCCGAGGTCGTGAGGCATTAGCCACGTCTCCTGCAGCGCCACAACATCAGCCGAGCGACAAAGTCTGCGCACGCACTCCACAGATCGCATCACGTTTTTGCAGTTAAAACTTATTAAACGGATGTTATTCATTAATTAGAACTGCCAGGCTTCTCGCTAGTCTCACAGACATTTACCTTCTTATCACGTTTGGTGATATTTATAAACCGGCGATATGCCACCCCTTTTGGCCAAAAGTCATCACTCAAGAGAGTTGTTAATGATCGTTTAGGTACGAATATTTTATATGATTCGTAGTCCTTCACTAATTTCATGCCCATCTTTTCAATTTTTACATCAATGTTAATCTTTTTTGTAATGTAGGTACGAATGTCACACACGGACACGCCTTTCGCTACATTATAAATGTACATAGGAACCTTTGTTTCAGCTGCTACAAAATTACTTCCAGGCTCAGTTATAGCTTTTCCTCTCTTCCCAACAAAACGGTTCCGTATTTTTTTATTTTGGACACGAACCCACTGGTCGTTCGGTGCCTGTGTCTTCCAATTCCCTTCTCGTACAATCTCCGCTAATGACTTCCGTTTAGGTACGACAAGGCTGGAATCATTTTCAAGCGTGTGACTCACGCCCGAGTCTAGTGGCGGTGTTGACGGCGCACTACGGTCGGCTGGACCGCGCGCCAGCTGATCGGCCGCGGGCTGAGCGGAAGGAAGGGCGCGCGGCTCAAACAGCTGATTTGAGACATGCTTCGTCGTAACCGCGTTTCCTAGTTCGTCGCTCTGGTCGTGTTTCGTATTATGCGATAGTGCTCCACTACTACCCTCCGATGTATGATGGTCAAAAATATTAGGGACACTGGATTTTGGTGTAGATTCCAATGATTTTCGTTGAAAGCACTCGGCAATGTCTTCGTTGCACTCTAGCGGCAATCCCCTAGGGCCACTATCGCACTCATAACTTGACAACCTTGCGATAAATGCTCCTCTTCTAGGGTTTACATTGCATCTCCCCGAAGAAAGATGCAGCACCTCACTTCTAACCTGCTCAAGCTGCTTAACTGTAGCGTAGTCCTCTTTCATTATGTCGATATCTTGCCGTAACTTCACAATGTCTTTTAAAAGCCTAGTCACATCGACATGGTCAAACAAAACCGGGGGTAGTTTCTCAAGGTCGCGAGCCACGAAAACTGGGATATCCTCCGAGTCGGTCTCGCGGATCAGGCAGATGATATCATCGATATCTCGAGCACTTTTCCCGGCCTTTCTTCGCTTAATCTTTCGTTTTGTTGTCGGCAGGGATTCGAACAACAAATTCTTTGCCGTTACAATTTCACTTTCGGAGAAAGCACTCACACAAATTCTGCTTAGGCTTTCGTCATCCATAACAGATATTTTGTTATGAACGAAAGCCAACACTTCGTTTATTACAACATTGCAATTTGCACATTTAACCACGGAGGACATTTTAAATTCCTCGATACACACAATCACGCGTAAACCCAACCGTTCGCAAGCGTGCGCGCGGCGAGACATAGCAACAAAGAGATTGGATATATAATACATAGAGGTAGCCCTAGTACTGAAAAATTGAACACAGTCAACTGACGTGTAAGATACAATTTAGACAATTTATTGTTATTTTGCCATCAAATTATATAACTTTAGTGATTCATCTTTTATGACAATTCTATCATGATTTTGAATTTAGCCGTATAATATTTATATCGACTTTTCAAGTGTTGTAAGAAATCTTATCGATATGTCTATCCACCGTATATTTTTATCTCGTTATTTTTTAGATTCTTTGTGCACGTGATAAAGATTTATAAAATAAGTGGATTGCTGCAGTATGTCGTGGAGAAAATTGGGTGCCTAGAAAGCACCATAGAATTTGTTCCAAGCATTTTACTGCGGAATGTTTTTATAGTAATGACAGATGGCGCAGACTAAAAGAAAATTCTGTGCCAACATTACTCCTTTATTCTAAACGTATCAGTGTGAGTGTTTAAATAATTACTTGCTTTTACTTTTATTAGAGTAGCAGCGCCAAACAGGAGTCGGATCTTGGGCTCCATTCGATGTCTCGACCAAAGGAATAATTTAATTTTAATATTTTCTACAATTTTATTATCAGTGCATAGGGTTCCCACCAAGAACGTAGGGTCCCAAGCCAACCTCACCTGCTAGTGGTGTACCTGCTTATCAACGGATGAGGCTCTGGCAAACAAAACATTAGGCTCGCCACCTATTACGTGGGATCAAAAGTCTGGCAAAAAGTGGGCGTTTAATATGCCTCCGTCTACCCCTTCGGGGAAACAGGCGTGAGCCTATGTATGTATGTTATAAACAATATTCAGCCAGCTACCTGCAGTTACACTGTTGCCACGAAAAGCCACGACAAGCTAAGCGACAAGCGATTTCGATGTTTATTTGTGCAGTTTAGTTCTGCACTGAGGTGACAGCGCCGGCGGCAGAATAGAGAGCGGCATGAACATTGAAATTGCTTGTCGCTTAGTGTGTCGCGGCCGTTCGTGGCCAGGCTGTTAGACGACATCCACTCATTTCATAGTTTTACTATATCCTTACTAATACCTATTATAAATGTAAGTGAATTTATTTATTTGTTAAGCTTTCACATTTTGACTACTCAATCGATCATAAAAAGTTCAATGCACGTTGCTGGGAGTAATGGGAGTACAGAAAAAGGTGTAAGGTACTTTTTATCAATCGGCTTTGGCCTATAAATCAAGCTTCAGGTATCATCAGTGATTGCTAGGGTGGCAAACACAAAGGGTATGCTTATTTATTTTAATATACTGCTTTGCATTAAAACGTGGTTTTTTTCTTTCTTTAGTGTACGCGTGCGCCTTCCATAAATGAGACATCTTCTGTTTCTCCGACAACCAGCACTAAAGCGCCTACGTTAGTTACAATTTCTCCGCCAGTAGGTACAGAAGCGATGAAAATCGTGTGCGCTAAACACTTACGTACAATAGAAACTACAAAAAGAAGTTTTTCACCTTGAGCAGCTTGTTAAAAGACGTTTGTTAAAAATTAATTACTTATTTAAGACAACGTTCTAAACGTCTGATGAAAAAGAACATTGCTATGAATTCACGTATATGTCGGCGATACGCCAGGGTTATCGTGTCCAGTCCAGACTCCATTATAATAAAAAGACTCACGTAATATTACTTGGTTTATTTTCAGACGATTTCTAGCACAGAATTGAATTAAAATGTGACCTACAATCCTTTTTATAAACTAACCGTCATTACACTTAATGATAACAACTGCCACTTCCTTTTCAACATATAATTGAAATTACTGTACAATTAATTATCAAAAATCAACATTAATATTGTTATGAATATTGCAAAACACCATATGATTTATTTTATACGAATAACAAAGCTATTGTAATAATCAAACGCTGCTTTACAACATTCGCAACAGATGGTGATGGGATGCTATCAACAGGATGTAAATATAAGCGCAGGTTATTTATTACCGTTAACATAAAAGTATCAGAATAATGTTATTTAATACTAATTGATTTTACTTTGAAAGTTTCTGGAGTTATCTTAATTATTAAGCGATAAATTAAATACCCAATATTTATAAAACAGTGAAGCAGTCAATACAGTGTCTAATATTCTAAAGTAGTGAAGTTCTCAGTTCTGTGTTCACAAATAGTTATTTAAATATCAATCTTAAATATTATTAACATTTTCGTAACAATATAATCATTATATATTAATTTGCGCCCATATATACTTGATAGTTTGCAAAACGAAAATATCGTGAAGAAGGTTGATAATTTTAGATCACGTGAAAAATAACAGTGTTATTAAAAAATACCTTTCACGCGCGGCTGGTGACAAAACACGTGAGATTAGCTTGAAGTTAAAAAAAATGCTGTGACGCTTCATTATTATGTGCTACTGAGTACCCATTTGAAAAAAAAATATATAGATTCCGTTTAAAAATGCAAGTTTGTGTAATAATTATATAAATACTATCCATCAACTAGCGTTCTATAACTCGCCGTGTGGTTGACGGCATAGAATACAAGTGACGGCATAGAATACAAGTGTCACCACCCCCTATCTTCCCGTGGGTGTCGTAAGAGGCGACTAAGGGATAACACGATGCAAATACCATCTTTGCGTATAGACGGAAAACTCGACATCAAACCCTATACGACTGCCTCGTTGGTCACGCAGCATAAATGTGCGCGTGGGATCGGGAGGTCCCGGGTTCGATTCCTGGGTCGGGCAGTGTTATTGGGTTTTTCTGTCACGAAAATCTCAGTAGCAGCACGGAGTCTGGAAATGTGCCCAGAACGGCAATAGGCTCGCCCCTTATTACGTGGGACTAAAGTATATCTGGCAAAAAGTGGGTGTAGAAATACACCTCTGCCCACCCCTTCGGGGATAAAAGGCGTGACGTTATGTATGTATGTATGTAACTAGCGTTCTGACTGCTGTGGACACAAACTTACGGAATGTATAACATGTACATACTTACTTTTACAAGTCTGTTTGATTTTGAACCTATATTATTGAAACTTTGATCGATATCGATAGCGGATTTGCTCAATCACTAAAAAATTTAAATGTTACGAAATTTGTGTTCAAATTGTCTTTAGCCCTAACTGACAAATATAGTGCCATCTTCTTCTGGCAACTCTAATTTGTCATATGAATGAAGAGTGTAGCTATATTCAATTTGTTCATAAAAATATCGTTCATTCCATGCTTTAGTTATTCTTCCATGCATAGCAACGATAATATGATACCTCCATGGCAACGATATTCTGTCATAGACTATGACAGAATATCGCGAGGCGGTATATATACAGGGCTGATGATTATGATGATGAGGCACTTAGACCTTTTATACCACTAACGCTGGCCAGAAAAATTGGAATAGGATTTGACGTCGAGTTTTCGTCTCTCCCTAAGGATTCTACTTGCTTTGTATAATTTCCTTAGTTGACTCTTACGGCACCCACTCAAATGAAGTAAAATTGATAGGCTCCATCGACCTTAAGCTTTCGCAATTTTACTTTTTAGTGGAATGTACAAAGCCGCCATTACACAAGTTGACCGCACGGTTGGCGCAGTAGTTTAAGCGGCCGTCTCACCGCTTGACACTGCGCCGAAGTGTTGCGCGTTCGATTCCCACACGAGACAACACTTTGTGTGATTCATAAATTGTTGTGTTGAGTCTGGGTGTTCAATGTGTTCATTGTGTCAGTTAGTTCTATATTTGTAAAGTCCACCGCGACACAAGATTTAGTCCTAATGCGGGAGTTGTCTTTTTTAAAAGAAGAAAAAGAAAAGAGAAGTAATTTAGTTATTTTAATCTTGTTTACTTATAAATTAAACATAGATTTCGAAGATCTAGCAGATTTACAAAATTATAAAGAAGATTTAACTAGTATAGTTATAACTTATTTCTTTTCGGTATAAGAACAACATAATAGCAGGAGAGCTGGTCAACAATTTTTGGTAATATACCCAATTGAGGCATTACAAGAAATTCTGCCTGTATTGTCCTTAAATGGACCTAAATAAGATAGTTGAGGTCTAGTTGAAGTGTAGCGGCCTCCAAAAAACACTTGAATCTTTGTAAAGGCAAAAGCACGGGCTTCTTCTCTGTGGACTATGGTCCACAACGCTGGCGAAGTGCGGGTTGGCAGACACATGTCTTTCGATGGAGAACTCGCAGACATGCAGGTTTCCTCAAGATTTTTTTCTTCACCGTTAATAATAATAATAAAAATAAATAAAGTGGAATAATAATAATAATAACAATAAACATTTTTTTCGGCAACTTTCCATATTCACACAAACTAGTTCCCTATTGTCTCATAATGTTATTGGGGCGCAAATTAGGAAAGACATAATTATGTCCAGCAGTAGGCTGCGTTAGGTTGTGTGATGCTAGAAAGTTCTAGTGCCAGTTTTCGGTCATAATAAATGGATTTTGATCATCAAGCGAGTAGTACGTATTTTTACTGCCAACTCCACTCAAATATTCGGGTTTTGTTCTTATTGGACTACCTAATTGTGGAAATGCTTACTAGTTTACAGTTTTCGCGAGTTTCAGACTTTTATACATAATAGCCTATCAATAAGCAAATATTTTTTTAATAGCCTTTACTAAGTAAGTAAAAGTCTGCTCACCCAAAATTACTTTAGATTATACGTTAGCGGACCATACAATACCTATATATTCCGCGTGGCCTGATACCCACTTGACCGGTTTTTCCATAATAAGGGTACCTTCATCCCCATTATGAAGGTTTGCAAAAAGGTCAAATCATTCAATTTTTCGTAACAATCACACCAACGCAGGGCACGCCATGCCACACTTATATCATTTTAAATATGTAAGTATGATGGTTTACACTCCGCGCTCAATTAAATATACATGAAAAATTATTTTGAATTACTCTCACAAAGGGACTCGTTATTTGTGGCCATTGAAATTTGTCAAATAAACCCATTCTCCCTATACCTACCCAAATGCGTGTTTGGATGAGCCTTCATGCGTGGGTAAAGCCTAAGGTCACGCAAATTATAGTTATTACGTTCTAAATATAAAATGGTGTTTACGTAATAATATGTATATTACATATTCCGAATGTGTCAATAAAGTGTAAAAATATAGCTACGTTCGCGTTAGAGTAAAAATAGAACAAAATAATAAAAATAATCATATTGGAAGTAAAGTCTTCGTGAAAGTATCCAATAAGGTAATTTCTTAACGACGTTCTTCATTCATGACGTGTATCGTGTTTAGTTCGGTGAGTATCTATATCGGGTAGAAATATCTTCTCTCCAACAACCATCTTCCTTCTTGGTTCTTCAATAAAGGCTGTGAGGTTGAAGTTTGTTTAAATATATCCTTTACATTTCTTATTATTCAGACAAAGCCATCTTTGCATTTCTGTGAGTTATGGTCATCGCTTACTACGACTTGGATTCGTGTGTGAGCGAAATTTTGCTCTTTGGTCTAAAATGTGCATCATAGACATTGCGTTTCGGCGGGTAACAGGTTCTGGAAATCGGGTGGGTGTCACACCTTACCTTATAAGTGAACCGTAGAGGAATAGTTTGAATAAAACCCAGTAATAAAACTCAATGGTATATTAAACATGATCAGGTCAGTCATAGTGAGACAACATGAACTCTTATAGCTACAACATAGTATGTACAAGTTGGGAAGCGAGCGCCGCTCACAGTGGGTCGCGGCGAGTTCCCGATGTCGCGAAGTACCTGCAAGATGAGGATAGTCAGCGAGCTATCGGTTACACCATGCTGCCGCTAGAGGCCACTACAGGCGTAGAGACGGCGTGCTCGTGACGTCACACGCCGCACATGCACCCGCGCCTCACATGCACGCTCCATACCAAGGGTGCTACACGATCGTACACACGCGTAACCATCGACGCGTCAATTTACGGTGTATCCAATGTAAGCAGTAGATAATACGCAACATGACAAATACTACACGTCGCAACGCTTTCTACTCTACGTGCTACGTGATGCTACACGCGACTGATCAGATGTCTTTTATAATTTTGGCCATGCCATCCAAAGCAAGGTCATTATTATTATAAATGCAGAATGGGAGACATAACGTCTATACATATGAAATAAAAGTACACGTGACGTCATTTGAACCTTTGGTATAATTGTTTACTGTTGTTTTAATTACTTTCGTTGCGCTTGTAGCTACGCGTCACGTTGATTTTGTTGCTAACACAGGACACCTCTATAATGAATTCGCCAAATGGAAATAGTAAATTGACACGTCAATGATTTCGATAGATGCTCACTCACGACCGTTGGAATGCAACCTTATTGTCTTATATTTCCTACAGAATAGGTTTTAAAGAAGCGCTGAAGCCATGCTGGATGAGGGGTCTACATTCGACGCCGCGTTCTATAAGTAATTACCGAGACTAGTCTTCGCCTACATGGTCTTCTCCTTAGAAACGGTGGCTTTATCGGAAAGAGAAAAGTCCAGTTTACATTTGACACACCGTAAAATATTTATTACAGAATTACCAGACATAGAAGGGTCAGTGTTATTCATAGATTTGCTTGAAAGAAAATATTTGATTATACACTTTTTGATCGGTCATAGCGATGGGCGATTGTTCACAAAGTTAGATAATAAATCAGTAAAAAAACATATCTTTACAACTAACATAGCTGCATATAAATGCCATTCGAATTAGAGTGATATGAAACCACCAGTTTGGAAAATAATCGCTTCAGTTAAAGACGAGACAATTTCATCTAGAATTGAAAATTACGACTGAACAGTATTCAAAAAGTTTAAATTCATCAATCAAAAGTTTAAGTAATATCTGTCAATGAAGAATAGAATAAATTCATTATCACAATTAATTATATTATTTTAACAATCGACCACTGCTAATTATTATCTGTACAATCTATTAGTTTAGTATAAACAGTGGTATATGTCATCGTGTACCTGACAGTCGGTTGCGAGGCATGCCGCGCGTGGTCACGTCGGCGTCTCGCCCGCGCGGCGTGTCGCGCGCCACTCGTAGGCGCAGCGGGCGTACCGCGCGCCGGTCGGCTGCCCGCACTGTACGACGTGTCATCCGCACTTGACTCCACGGCAGGCAGCGTATCTACAACAGCAGTTAGTACAGTCGACCGCTAGACCATCATAAGGATGAGAATCGCTCAGCAAGTCATCGTCACTTCCAGTGCTACTTTACATACGCATTGACACTCGTATACAAAACCAGTTTCTAGAGTGCCTCGATTCTATGAGTGAGCCAAGGATTTTTTTTTCAAACAAGTCCACAGCTGACTTGTTTGATTGTACAAACACGTTGTGACCAATGTTACATCACAGCAAACTTGTTAGTGATGTGGCTTACCAGATAGGTGTGCGGCGGGCAATCGGTATAACTCAGCAGCACAAGCGGCGCAAGGTGACCCGCTTGACTCTGAGTCGCTGTCCCGGCTGCGTCCGTATTCTGAACAATAAGCAATATAATTAATTTATACGTCTTTGCTATGAAAAGACTGAACGTTAGACATATTCTTATTTTTATCAATTTATAAATTGATTCAGTACAGTCTTGATATGCATCCGATGAGTAGCCGATTCTATTTACTTGCTACGGATAATGTGAGCTATGTCAATCGTAAAAGAGATGTCCACATATTTCGGTCAAATCAATAATACGAGACCTAAAGCAGTGGAGGACGAAATGAACTTAATATTAATGTTAACCATTGTTATTAGGCACGTAAAGCTTGATTAAGAAATAAGAACATATTATAGCAGTCTACAGAAACAGCATAGGCAGGCCTCCCGTAGGGTGGGCTGAAGTTATTATTGGGATCGTGAAATGAAGGGCTCGAACGTAGGTCCCGGACGTAGGCCATCTCTCTCACGTAAAATATCCGCTCTAAGTTGCCGTGAAACGCAAAAAGGCAAAGGTCAAGAATACTTTTAACTTAAAGGTCAAAATCTAGCAAAGGAGTTTTTGTGAAATAAGGTAAAATTATTTATTTGATCAACCTGTAAATCATAATTATCGAAATTGAGGTACGTGAATTTCTTTCGTTTACGAACTACAGTTTGAGTAACTATGCTCCGGTGGTAACAAATTTTAAAGGTATTTCAATGCGGTCTGGCCCCAAGTCGCAGTAAAACGTTTACGTCTATTTTGTTCCTAGCCGCAACCCAGCATTACACACTGAAGCCAAGGAGTGCATTCTATTTCAACAAACGAATATAAACTGCACGCTGAATGTTACCATCCCCGCGTATAATTCACCCAGCTGCACGTACAATACGTGTACATTGTACTCCAATAAAACAGTACATAATATAGTAGTATTATGTCAATGCACTGTCCTTGATTGTAAGTTCTTCACTACTTATATAATATTCTTTCTGACAGCGTTTGTAGTTGCGCCGGGATATAAACTAATAGACAAAGCAAACAAACAGGTATTGATCTCGGATAATTGGATAACCATTTCATCCCGTTGTAAAGGCAGTCTACAAAAGATGTAACATTCAATAAAATTATGTTTTATTTGGTCTGAAGTGGAGAAGCTACCGTGACCAGCGAAAGATGGAGATGGCTGTGATTTGCGATTATAAGATGGCCATAATTGTTTAGAAGTAATGTCATTCAAGTAAAATTATGTGAGCTTTTCGGTTTTTTTCTTTTGTTCCTGTTCCTCTATAAAATCAATCATATTTCTTTAGAAACTAAAACTTTTACCTTAAGCCATATTACACCGATGACTTTAAAAAGTTTCTTGAATCTGAATAGCTATATTCTTCAGTCGACGATCTATCATGGACGCTAAAACAAATTACGTTGCCTGATTGTACGATAATATTATTTGTGTGTGTATCTCTGACAAAGAAACAATAAGTGTTACTAGTGCAAGTCCGTAACATGCGGACCATGGCCACTATCCACCCCACTTCCTCTATTAAAGGGGGAAGGGGACAAAAGAGTACACAACGGAAATTGCAAACTCGTTCAATGAAACTAGAGATAATACCGCTGGAACGAACTATTATTATTTTATGTACTTTTTAATATCCTCTTATTTCACTCGAACATTACCTGGTATAGTTGAACGTTGTTAATATAAAGCATTTTTATTATAAGTTTTTCTTATACAATACTAGCTGACCCGGCAAACGTTGTTTTGCAAAATACTTTTTTTTTTTGAAAAATAGATGTTGGCCTATTCTCATAGATACCGGATAAGCACAAAAAATTTCATCAAAATCGGTCAAGCCTTTTCGGAGGAGTATGGGAACGAAAACTGTGCCACGAGAATTTTATATATTAGATATTATTATTATCATAAGTGGTGTAATTTCTAAAGCATTTTTTCTATTTGAGAAAAACATAGGTAGAACTTCACTTACAAACTACACACTTAAAACTTTGTTTGTTTTCCTTTATTATTTAAGGATTGCTTTCAATTTGATGTGCCGGTAAGTTACTATTCTTGTGAACCCTTTCAGAAAGTTTAATGATTGTACTCGTATTATGTGTCAGGAGTGGGTCCACATTCTGAAGTGTGATGGAGGCGTTAATTGAATAACGTTGGATCGAATTAACGATCTTTTGAGTTGGCTGTTTGAAGGTCCTATACACATAACCGGACCGATCCCAGTACGTGGAAGGCCTGTGGTTTCGCCCATCTCCTTACAAAGATCAGATCAAACAAATTTCGAATAATATCATTCCTTTTCGTAACAATCATGAATCGCGCATCGCTTGGGAGAAATCTATTCTCGACCGGAACTTAAATTTACATGGAAATTACACGATGATTGCGTCGTGACATATTATTGCCTAGATAGATAAGTTCTATGGTCTATCACTATATGCCAATACATAATAATACATAGTAGAATTTAATTTATAGCTAATAATCTAATGTATGAACTGCGGATGGGAAAATGGGTGAGATATAATTTACTCTTTACTTGATACTGCTTCGCGTATAGAAATTTCACCAAGAGGCTCTGAATTATCTTTTGTGTTTTATTGTACTTTTGCTGCGAATAATAAGCCCTCAAAAAGTTGTGTTAAGGGGCTGGCAGTGGCTGGATACGAAGACCTGAAAATTGAGGTTAGTGGCGGGAAATACGGAAGGCTTATATTTAGCAGTGGAAGCGGGCTAAACGGTCGTCAAGAAAATTGGGAGATGTAAGTTTGTCGCCTAGAAAGGAAACAACACCCACAGCAACCCAACATGATTTCTGCCCATCTTTACTAACACGGCAAATCGGTTCATAAAACAAATCACAATGCTTAACGTAATGCTAGGATTTTATTTTACTGTAAATCGTACGGTTCGAATGCGGGGCTACAAAACAGGGTATGCCACACTTGCTGTGCGGACAGCACTTGCCGAGCTAATTGCTCATTGGCCAAGCTGTATGGGACAACAAGCAACACTATAACTGTGGTAGCTATTGGTCGCACACAATTTAATCGCCATACGACAAGAAGAAGACTGTAAATCGTCACTAATTGCAGTACATCTCACGAGTTAGTGAATTGTGAAAAAAAAAGTGAATTGTGTATTGTTATTATGTTGTAAATATATATATATATATATATATATATATATATATATATATATATATATATATATATATATATATATATATACACCTAAACCTTGAAAATAGTACACATAAGTAATGCACACAAAGTCAAGAAAGAAGACGTTGAAGAGTACTCACCGTTGTTATGTCCTAGCAGGTTAGGTCGAGGCGGCGGCGCGGCTAGATCAAGCGGCTCGGCGCGTGCGAACGTTCGCAAGTGTAACGCACACCCCGCGCCCCCTCCACCCCGCGTCTCCCGACACGACTCCGCACCACCAGACATGCTGAATGTAGCATAAGGGCTTATCTCGTGGAGATCACCCGTCACTATAGGTAATATGAAAAACTTTTGTGGATACTCCTTTGCATAATGGTTACTATCAGTCTTGCTCAGTACCGCCATTGGTATATTTATGGGAGATCGACAAGAATGAGATCTGGGGGTTTAGTCTGAATTTTTCCGACTAAAGTCTTACCTCAATTAAAACCGCTTTGGGCACAATGTTTCAAAGCCATATTATGAAAGAACTCGGTGTCTAACCAAACAGTGTATGGAATGTCGTTCGACGTCTAATGAGTGATCGCTAAGTTCAGAATAAGTCTTTTTGTAATATTTGCAGGCATTTAAGGCAGGCAAGGTGTGTTTTAGGAATATGGTAAGTGGAAGTCATTCATATAGGAGACGAGTGAGACGAGTGTTAGACTTACCATCAGGTGGTGTAAGAGTCTTTCCATTTCTTTTGCTAGGTTCCGTGGTATAGAGTTGTTGGTGTGGTTGACACACCTGCTGCAGCGAACATTCACGCCGCAGACACGAGGCTGCGTGTCGTCGTCGGACTAGCACTACACCTGATATGCCCAAGAAATAATCATAATCTTCAAATAATAAGAACTTGGTGCCTTTATTGGAGACAGATTGAATGCTTGATTAAAGACAGATTGAAGTATGCAGTTACATGAATTCCAGTTAGACAAATGCTATAAGCTTTTAAAGGCATATGTACTGAATACTGAGAGTACTTGGCAATGTGATTATGCTAAATGAAACATTGATATGATATGCCGTATACTCATGATAGGCCAAGGTCGTAGCAAATGGAACGGCTTTAAAAAGTTACTTTCAATTCCAACGCCAAAACATTTATAGTATTAGTTACGGTACAAAAGATTTCGACTCTTCTTTCGATTTGAAGGGACTAAGGCCTCCCTCACATTGTTCATGTGCGTTCCTCGAGCGTACGCTCGGCGTCCGTTCGGAGTGCGCCCGGCATTTACTTTGTGCTACAGAGGGAACGCCGAACACACGCCGGGCATACGTTCGAGGAACGATGTCGCCCAATGTGAGGTCGGCCTAATTGTTAGAAAGACCATTCTGAGTGTTACCTGCTAGTATAGCGAGTAGTAGAGCCAGGCCGCCACCCAGTAGCGCTGGAGCTAGTCCAGCGCGCCATAATGCCCCAGTTGTACTGGTTCCCGTCGTGCCACTGCCTTCGGAAGATACACTATGTGCTTCTGCAGGTACTTCCACCGCTTCACCCAGACGCTCTAGATACAAAAAAGCTCCATATATTGACTCACACATCATGAGCTCAGGTGAGATCAAGTCAGGCAAGATTGTTGACCACTACATTGTACAAAATTATCTAGATGCATTCTTTTAGGTAATATATTTTGTTTCAATAGGAGGATGGCAAGAAAACTTAAGAATCAATCAGCAAAATAACTATTACTTATTGGTATCCAAGTTGTGTTGAAAATCTATTTCATTACACATCACACAATAATCACCATATTTTATGAGAGGAAAAATGGCTTTTATCGAGAGAAACATGGTACCATGTCCCTCTCGATTATATTTGTGGTAGTTACTATCGAAACGAAAGTCATATTACAGTGTCATTAACTTACCTCCGTTGAGTGTGTGCGTGGCGGCCCTGTACAATGCGATGGTGTCTCCTGCCGGTGACCGCGCCACCACACGTATTTCATACCATGAGCCTGGTCGCAGGTTATTTGCCTGGTGATAAGAATACCATCATATAATTTTATAGTTATACTGATTTGAGTTAGTTCGGGTCGACGTGGTAAGCAATGGACACAGGGAACTGATTAGATCGGATCAAAGGAGGATTAAAATTTGATGTTCAATTTCCAAATTAATCATCATCATCATCAGCCTGTCATAGTCCACGGCTGGATAAGGGTATCTCCAATAGCACGCCACTGAGCCTGATTTTCGGCTGAAATCAATAAGTTTGCTTATTTGCCAAATATAAAAATCTTGGGTTACTGTCTGACTGTCAGACAACGCACAGTCAAAACTTCTGCGCGCAAGAAGCTGAAAGCATATTTGTTCCTTGAGGTGCGTAGCACTGCACTAAGACGGATTTTTTACGAAATTCCCACCGGTTCAGGCGTAAGTAGGCATCCTCTAGTTTGACAAACAAGAATCGCCATGAAATTTCTTTTCCCTTATTAATAAAAATGCATTACCTCAGCAGCTTCTCCATTAGTGTCAAGTTCGAGCCAGTTGCCACCCGCGGTGGCACGCACTGCCACACTCCATGAGGTGACCGGACACCGGCCGCCCCATGACAGCAGGTTTAGCCTCAGAGTCGTGCTGTTGGCCCACACCAGCGCCTTGCCCGGTGGCGCGCGAGCCTCTACGCACAATACACCACCTCTTACACAAGTTATAAAGTGGTAAATAGTAATATTATTGTACTATGCAAGCTTGTCCATTTCGAAAGGAATTTTAAAGGCTTTTCTAAAAGAAAAATTATTGAATTAGATTTTATTCAAGGGAATGGCACATACTGAGCATAGCGCAATTAAGTAAGAACTGCTTGTAAATTATGTACCTCTATTCTATAGTTGTAGATGAAAGTGACAAGTATACTGACTGTCTCCGCGCGTACGGGCGAGCAGCGGTCTGGAATGCGGTGAGGCACCAACAGCATTATGCGCACGTAGTGTGACACGATACATCGCGCCGCACGCAAGCCCAGTCAACGTGTGCGCTACGTCAGCGGGCGGGACTTGTCGCGTGCGGTCACCCACAGGCTCGTCGCCGCGTGACCACTGCAGCGTGTAACCCAAGATGGTGGCACCGCCGTTGTTTGGCGCGTCCCACGCTAGCAGTAGCGCCGTGACGTCAGCACGCACTAGTCGTAGCGCGGGCGCAGCGGGTGGTAAGCGGATAGCTAATGACACGGAAAGTGCGTCTGAGCCACCGCCGTTCCGCACCACGCATGTATAGTTACCACCTGAGACCACCTCCACCTCTGCGTAACAAAACCTTTTATAAATCATTCAGTATGACTATGACTGCACGGTTGGCGTAGTGGTTTAAGCGGTCGCCTCGCCACTTGACACTGCACCGAGTGTTGTGGGTTCGATCCCCACACGAGACAACACTTTGTGTGATTCATAGATTGTTGTTTCGAGTCTGGGTGTTCATTGTGTCCGTTGGTTGTATGTTTGTAAAGTCCCTCGCGACACAGGATTTAGTCCTAGTGCGGGAGTTGTCTTTTTTACAAAAAAAAAAGTATTTTATTGCAAGTACTTTCTAGGTAATTGATAGAGGTGATTACGTAAATAATTTTGTCAGGTGATAAAAAGTGAGTAAAGACCAAACCAAACTCTCTTAGTTTGTGATTCGATGCTTCATCTCAATTAATTTTACTGACGGTACATGCAAAAGTCCTTGAAACACAAATATTTTATGTTCTTCGAGGAGGGATTAATCCACTTACTGTGTATAATTAAGTCGCCTGTATCAGCGATAGTATGTGCTACAGGGAGCGGCGACCAGCGCCATCTTAGCGGCGGCGCACCTACAGCCGCGCATCGTAGTCGCACGCGTGATCCCCACGCGGCGTATATCACGCGACTGAACGATGATATTCTTGCTGATACTGGTGAAATAACAGTCAAATAAAGACCTCTCTTAGATGTTTTTTATGACTATAGGCGGCAAACGAGCAGACGGATTGCCTGATGGTAAGCAATTACCGCCGCCCATGGACACAAGCAACACCACAGGAGTCACAAGTGCGTTGCCGCCCCTTTGGTATGGGAAAAGGGATAGGATGAGGAGTGGGATGAGGGAGAAGGAATAGGGGATAGGGCCTCCGGAACTTTCACTCACCGAACAAAACGCAACTGTTTAGGTACTGTTACTTTACGTCGATTTTCTGTGAGAGGGTAGTACTTCCCCGGTCGAGCCGACCCATTCATGCTGAAATCAGCAAGGCTCTACTACCTATAAGAATACCCTACCTATTAGACAAATTATTGGTATAGCTTCAGCGATACCAATCATTTATCTAAGGACTCTTTGTTGTTCACCATGTAGTGTGATCTATACAATTGCTTGTCCTATATGTTGGGCCATGATTAGTAAGCACCATAAAGCCAGCTGCTTTCGATGCGTGTTTTTGTTTATGTGGACGCGCGGCACCTTTGTTATAATGTGAGACGGGTAACTTCCAAGGTGCCACGCATGTCCATCTACAAAACCACACACCATGGGAAGCAAGCGTGATGAAAGTTTCATTTGCTGTCAGAAAGTTTAAGGTTATGTAAAATTTGTGGCATGAATAATAGAATGGCTAACGAACTGAAAGAACTCATCATTATTACAGAATCAAGGAAACATCCTAGGTCCTGTTGTATGTGTCTAGGTCTTGCAGCAGTTTTGCACTAGACCTATTATAATTATATTGGTTATTTGTTCATCGTAAGCAAGTATATTTGATATATGAATAAAGGCTCATTTTGTGTGAGCATCGCAAGTTCATACAATCGACCATCATGACCCAACATGTCGTATAGTACATTAAATCTTCACATACAGGGTGGTGCAGGCGCTGCAGTCACTGGTCGCGACGGTGGCCCAGCACCAGCAGCAGTGGCCGCTCTGACCCAGAACTCGTACACAGTCCTTTCCCTCAGGCCTCGGACCTCCCGCCAGACCTCTTCAGCACCACCAAGCCCCTCTACAGAACCGTCAGAGCCAGCCGCGTCCACGCGCTGCGCCCACTCGCCGCCCACTCTTCAGACACAAAAACGCTAAAAATGAGTCTAAAATCAGGCGTATAAAATTATTTAATGCGTAATTGTATAAAAAATATAGGTACATGATTTTTATATTAGTAGAGAACGAATTCAGACGGATAGACAAAAGATTTTGAAAAAAAAATGTTTGTATTAAGTAGTTATCGTAAAGAAATTCTTATGCATAAATTCATTTAGAATATTTTTGACCTTTAAACTAGGAACACGCTTGAGACAAAGAAAATCTGGTAATAGTTTGTACAGAATCTACAGCAGCATGGATTCTAGACCAAAAGTAAGCGACGTCGTTTTCGGCTGTCATTAACAGTGTGGGTAATGCTACAGTAAATTTTGAAAACCGGCTGTTCGTTTCGAGCTGTATTACAACTACGTTCATTAGGTACATTTCATAATTTTAGGTTTATTTATAAATTTTGCCGTGCCCTACAGGTTCCATAATTTATTTCATACTGTGATATTGTAACACATTTATATAAGCAACACCTACCTGCCTGACTGCATATTCGTTACTGTTGTTAATTAAACATTTAAAATATATATCAGTCATATATCAAGTGCATATATCAAGTGTCATATAAAAAGTGAAATCTACCTGAAAAAAACCTGTGATATCGTTTTCGACGCTTTGCATCGAGAAAATCTCCTAGGAAACTAACGAAGATAAGTTGTAATTTTATACCCACTTAATAATAAAACCAAAACTGACACAGTAACAACATTCTAATACCCTCACTGTGAATTGATAAAAAACTGTCACTATCAACTGACAGCAAAAAAATTCAATTTTACAACTAAATTGAAGTGTCAAAATCAATTGACACCAGCAATTTGAAAATTGACAGTCCAAAGTGTTGCCAACGATTAATAATCAAAACGAATTATATACTATATCATGTCCGACTGCAACAAATGTTCTAAGGCGATTAATCCCAGCTATTGGAAAGCCTGCAGCAAGTGCAACGCGGCCTCCCATTACCAGTGCTTGGGTATTTCTACCGAAAATTTCGCGAAGGAATCTAAAGCCCATGAGACTTCGTGGAAGTGCTTAGGTTGCAAACCCACTGACAAACAACAAGACCATGAAGTATCGCATTCTCAAATGCATGCTAAAGGTCCCAATAGAGCCACGGATTCACCAGCTACTGATAAAAACGAGGATTTGAAACAATACATAGACAGGAAACTCGAGGAGTCCTTGTCACGATTTCTTAAAGAAATTAGACGTGACTTTGCGACCGAAAGTGCTGATACTCGCAATAAGATTCAAGAACTTACTGATAGCATCAATTTCATTTCCATCCAATATGACCTACTCAAACAGGACTTGGATATCAAGACGGACCAACTGAGCCAATTACAGGAGGAGAACAAATATTTAAAGGTATTGATCGCAAATCTAAGTCGCAAATTAGACCAGTTTGAGCAGCAGTCCCGGGATTGCAACTTGGAAATTCAATGCGTCCCTGAACACAAAACTGAAAATTTAGGTACAGTTGTTAAGCAACTTGCCACGATCTTAGGATACGCTTTACCAGAACACGAGGTCCTGAATTACCATCGCGTCGCTAAGTTAAATCAAGAGTCCAAGAGACTGCGGTCTATAGTGGTCAAACTATCCAGCCCTCTGGTCCGCGACAAGATCTTAGCAGCGGTTAAAACTTTTAACCGAACTCATCCAAACGACAAACTGAACTCGTCACATCTAGGCCTTGATCTAGGCAGACGAGAAGACGCCAGTATTCGTAAGCGAACATTTATCTCCTACCAACAAGCCACTCCACGCAGCCGCTCGTCAGTAGCCAAGGACAAAAAATATCAGTTTGTCTGGATAAGGAACGGCCGTATTCATATGCGAAAGAACTAAAACTCTAAAAGCTTTGTAAAGGACCTTGACTTTCTAAATTCTATATAGCTTATTTAATTTCATGGTCTCGGTTTGCAATTATTATAAATCTGTTGGCTTAAATGTTTTTTACCAGAATGTATCTATATATCAGGTCTTAGAACCAAGACTAACAATGTTTTATTAAATGAACTTAAACAAGAGGCGGACGTTATTCTTTTAACAGAGACATGGCAAAACGAATCTGTCTACGATCATGAAGTTCTCGATAGCAGATACACGATATTTAGGCGCAACCGTAGATCAACCGGCTCTGGTAAGGTTGATGGTGGAGGGGTCCTAATAGGTGTTCTGAAAGAATACGAACCTGTTCGAAAAATTAGATTAGAATCTACGTCTGAGGATCTCTGGATTACTCTTATGATAAAGCAAGGTAATTTGATGACACCTCTGTACATCTGTGCTGTCTACCTGCCCCACCAGTTACCTACTCGCTTCTGGACGTTTTTACACGTAAGTTGACCGACGTAATTCAAAACAAAATACCTCAAAACTCTCTGCTTTTACTGGCAGGTGATTTCAATCTTCCAAATCTACAATGACGGTTAGACAACGAATTAAACTGTTTATCTCCAGTCGGCACTTTGAGTCAGACAGATAGTTTATTTACTGACATGCTTTCCTTTAACGACCTCCTTCAACTAAATCACATTGGTAATGCAAACGGCCGTACTCTCGATCTCGTTATAAGCAACACTGCCAACTCTTTTAAAGTTTCTAGTTGTACGTTACCCTTGGTGAAAGAAGATAATCACCATCCTGCATTGCTTATTTCCTTAAAAGTTAATTCTCGTAAACCTCCCAAAATTAAAAGATCCACCACCTTAAACTTTTTTAGAGCTAGTTATGACAATATTGATGAAGAATTAACCTCTTGTATGCCGGAATGCCAGACACAAAAAGCTATTGTGTCTCGCGTAGATCTGCGTTCCGGCATACAAGGGGTTAAGGTCCGTAGAGTGGGACAATCATTTGAAATCAGATCTTACCGTAGATGAATAAGTTGATGTGTTTTACACTGTTATAAACGCCATAATTTTAAAGCATACACCAACACAGCGCAAAATGAATAATAATTATCCATTCTGGTTTAGTCATTCCCTGGTCAAATCGTTAAAAGAAAAAGCTAAATTTCATAAACGCTTTAAAAAGTATTCAAATCCAAGAGATGTTTTAACATACACGGTACTACGTGATCGTTGTGATAGAATGTTGCAAAATTGTCTTAATAAATTTAAAACAGATGCAAAAGATCTTAAAAAAAGAAACCCAAAATACTTTTGGTCATTTATAAAATGTACTAGGTGTAATAGCAGCGATATTCCCGACGAAATGTTTTTTAAAACCAAAAAGACACAAGTTGGACAAAACATAAGCAACCTATTTTCTGAATATTTTCAATCAGTTTATCCTCGTTCCGAGTCGAGTTGTCGAGTAACTCTCTAGTTTCATCATCTCACTTTTCCGGTTCGGTTTACATTTCAAAAGTAATGATTGAAAAATCGCTTTAATCAATTGACATCAATAAAGGACCCGGGTCTGATTTTATACATCCAATTTTCTTCAAAATGTGTGCATCAAAACTTATAAAACCATTGCACCTTATTTTCATCAGGTCTCTTTCGTGTGGAGTTATTCCAACAAAATGGAAACTTGCCCACATTACTCCGATTTATAAAGCCTGCAATACATGTTGGACGAGCGTCGCCGAGTGAACGCCAATACCAACGTATAGACAGTATATTTGCATTGTCTTGCCATCGCTCGGTGTCGCTCGCCTAGTTAGCCGAGTAAAGTCAACCGCCAACGTTTATAGAACTCATTTGTTGTAGCTTGTCACAACTTGCGATCGCTCGCGAGCACTTGCCGCACTTCGGAGCGCTGTCGGTTTTTCTGCACAAATCAAAGGCGCTCGCCGGCACTCGGCCAATAGTGTCCACATATTTGTCAGCGCGCCATTACTCCCTTTTTATATTTTTGTTAATACTCAACATCCAGCACCTTATTTGTCATATTTTCTTTTTCTCAACTTTAGTGCGGTATACACTGACATAAAAAATATAAGCGCTCATTAAATAAATAGCAGCAGCTGCAATAACTGCTACATCGTCGTCATCCATCTTGTTTCAATTCACAATACAAACTGACGGAGCCCAACGTGTGGGCATCTCTTCAAAATTCGTCTGTATTGGCCACTTGCATTGGTTTTCGATAGACTTGCCAAACGTGTAGGCAGTAACACTTGACTTGTATTAATTTGCCTACGCTCGCGTTGGCCTATGCTCGACCAACATGTATTGCAGGCTTAAAAAAGGCGACCTAAATAATATAGAAAATTATCGGCCCATCTCAATGTTATCATCAGTGGGTAAACTCTTCGAATCTATGATTCAAAAGCATATTACTTTCCACCTAAAATCATTTTTTAGCTCGCAACAACACGGATTTCTGCCAGGTAGGTCAACCACATCGAAGCTCCTTGAGTATGTTTCTGACGTAATAGATGCTATGGAAGATAGGTGTGAAGTACACGCGATTTACACAGATTTTTCGAAACCTTACTTATACAAAAACTTGCTCATGCTGGCATCTGCGGTTCGCTGTTAAGATGGTGCAAGAAACCGGTCGCAACTTGTTATGATCAGGGGCTTTAAATCTGATACTAGGATTGTGCCATCCGGAGAACCCCAGGGTTCCCATCTCGGCCCAGTGTAATTTTTGGTTTTTATAAACGATTTGTGTAATAATGTCACGTCAAATCACCAAATGTTTGCTGATGACCTTAAGCTGTACCGAGTGATTCGCGATCATAATGACGTATTGTCCTTGCAAAAGAACATAAATAATATTAGCGAGTGGTGTTCCAAAAACAGGATGTTACTAAATACTTCTAAGTGCTTCCATATAAAGTTTACAAGAGAATTGTAACAAACGCTAGCTATTATATAAATGACGAGATCATCACTGAAGTCGCCTGCACACGCGACCTAGGTATAATAATTGACCAAAAAATTGATTTCCGTGATCACATCCAAGAAATTGCTAATAAAAGTGTACGACTGGCAGGCTTTGTAATCAGGCAAACAAAATTTTTTAAAGATCCCGAAATCCCAATACTTCTTTTCAACTGCTATGTGAGGTCTGTCTTAGAATACTGCTGTCCTGTTTGGAGCCCTTCGTATGCCGTACATATTAACCGCTTAGAACGTATCCAAAAACAGTTTGTTTATCACTTGGCGTACGCAAACAACCTTACGATTCTAAACTCTTACATTTTAAAATGATTCCTTTAGAGCAAAGACGAAATTTAGCAGATATCCTATTACTAAAAAAAAATATTAAAAGGGAAAATCGATTGTCCAAAATTATTAGGAAAATGTAATTTTCTTGCCCCAAGGGCCAACAGTCGTCTCCACCAGCCACTCTGTCGTACTAATTACAGTCAACATTCGCCAATGTACCGCATGTTCTCATCTTACAACAAAATTAGTAATAAGTTAGACATTTTCTACGAAACAGAAGCCTACATACATACATACATACATACATAACGTCACGCCTTCCATCCCCAAAGGGGTAGGCAGAGGTGTATTTCTACACCCACTTTTCGCCAGATATACTTTAGTCCCACGTAATAAGAGGCGAGCCTATTGCCGTACCGGGCACATTTCCAGACTCCGTGCTGCTACTGAGAATTTCGTGACAGAAAAACCCAATAACACTGCCCGACCCAGGAATCGAACCCGGTACCTCCCGATCGCACGCGCACATCTATGCCGCGAGACCAACGAGGCAGTCGTATAGGGTTTGATGTCGAGTTTTCCGTCCCTACGCAAAGATGGTATTTGCATCTTGTTATCCCTTAGTCGCCTCTTACGACACCCACGGGAAGATAGGGGGTGGTGACACTTATATTCTATGCCGTCAAGCCTCTATTAAGAAAATCTAAAATCTTTCATATTATGAACAAAATTGATTTGTAATTAACTTGTTCGTTAGCGTAAATATAATATTAACAAACAGTTAATGTAACCTTCATATGTACGCAGTGTTCACTTCGAGAAGGTCGTGCTTGCCCATGTATCTTTTGTTATAAATATAAATTGTGTATTGTAACTTGCTACGGCCAGTTTAGCCAGTTTAGTGAACCTAAAAAAAATAACTTATGGAGAGGAGTTGAGTATAAAATAGGAGTGT
This sequence comes from Euclidia mi, assembly GCA_944739405.2. Taxonomy (NCBI): domain Eukaryota; kingdom Metazoa; phylum Arthropoda; class Insecta; order Lepidoptera; family Erebidae; genus Euclidia; species Euclidia mi. The sequence goes on from OX123189.2 coordinate 9,492,415, forward strand.
TGAAGATAAGATATTTAGTATGTAAGTATAAATGCAAGCATACTTGCCGAGCTCCCGGGTGTAGAGCGTATAGTGTGTGAGCTGCGGCGCGCTCGCCGGCGCCAGCCACGTCACGCGTACCGCATCTGCAGCGCAACCCAGCGCCCTTATTTGGACTACTGCTTCTGGCACTGCAAGGATAACAAGTTATACAACCCTGATTTACATACCAACGATGATAGAAAAGGTAGCAATATGGTATATCTTTGCGGTCTGAAGAAGTTAATATGGTTATGTTATGTACTCAAAAAACCAAACAACCAATTGGACCACGACACATTTTCTTATATTTTAAATAGTATGTAAAGATGATGCTAGTATGACGAATAGTTGACATGGAATAGCATACAATGGTTGCAGATACAAGTTTTTGTAAAGTTATGCAATGCCATCCAACAACTTCTACTAGTATTGACTGACCGTCCTCTGTGGTGGCACAATAAACGGGTGGTGAAGGGGGACCAAGACCGGCATCGGCCCGGGCTCGTACCCATACGGAGTAATTAGTAGCAGCTCGTAGGCTTTGCAGCGTTGCTTCACCAGCCACGCCTGCTCGCGCCGTTTGTGATTCACCTGCTCCATTGCCCCAAGCTATACACCAAGCAACAATTTCTTCATCAGGAAATACACAGCATCACACATTACAATATTAAAGGCCACTATTACCACTGCCAGATAAGTCAATTTAAGTTATTTGGTACATAGCAGTTCTAAATTCAGATTTAGCTGGAAGATAATGCCTATCCGGTGGTAGTGAAACTGGGACAAAGTGTTTAGGCTTCTTTTACTTACAGGTCGCGAAGTGTATCGGAGCGTAATGTAAGTCGTATCCTCTTAATGCGTGGGCATGCTGTGCGGAAAGTGGTGCCCATCGCACGCGCAGCGCTCGTGCTGACACAGGTTCGCACGAAACTGAACGGGGTGCCTGCTCAGGCACCCCGTCTGCAGTGGTCGCGTAAACCGCTGGCGAGTGAGGTCCGGCACCAGCCCGGTTATATGCGCGGACTGTCAGCGCATAACGAGCGAATGACCTTAACCCTGCGACTGTCAGCTCAGCGCTCGACCAACCAGCTGCTGTGGCACTACCGGCACGCCTCGTACTCGATGCCTCTTCACCATCGTCTTCGTCAAATCGACTCAGTTCTCGCCACGATGCCACATACCCCAGTAGCTCACCATTCCAACTGTCTTGTGGCGGCGCCTGAATACCGATTTAATTTATATAATTCCATGTGCCATTACAAATGTAGAAATCTTGACTTGTATTTGCCTATCGTACTTACCGACCATGACACATGTAATTCGCCAGGATTGGCCGCTCTAACCCGCACATTCTGCGGAGACGCTGTTGGCGCTGGTAATAAAATAATATACTTTAGAATTCGCTTACTATAAGTCATAATATAGCTAATGGAAGTATGTGATCCATGAATAAGGATTTACCTTCCTCTAGAGTAGTAAACAGTAGGGGTTCTGAGTGCGGCGATTGCCCTACGTGGTTTGAAGCAGTTATTCGCAAAGAATAAGCTGCTGCAGGTCGCAGGCCTTCCAGTCGAGCCGTGAAGGTGCGCAGTCCATCAGCGTCTGTTCTATACGAACACAGATTTTCTATCAATTAGACTCCTTTCATACGTGGGCACAAAAAGTGTAATTGGAAAAGAACTTTAAAGCCTTTAGTACTAAAGTAGTTATTCACCTGTCATCACCAGTGGTGTCTACGGTGAGGTTGACGGTATTCTGCCGTGTCTCCGCGCCAGGTAGCGCGTGTAATGCCATGTATAGCGCGGTGTAGGTATGTGTGTGTGCTAGTGACGTTGGAGGGGCAGCCCATGCTAGGCGCACCCAGCGGGAGCCCACACCGCCAAGGAGCAAGCGTCGTGGTGCTTCAGGTGGCTCTGCGCAATAGGATGTATTTTTCGTAATGGCACATTGAAATGCTTTGTTTAAGCTGCATTTTTAATAAAATCCGACTGCTTTCTCAGTTGAGATGGTGCTAACGCTGGTAACTATCAGTTAACTACTTCTTAGTGTTTATATGGAATCCAATGAAATTAAACCAATAATATGGAATAGCATGGGTCTCTGGATTCACTCGTATACTTTTGCGATTGTGTATTATTAGGTCAGTGAATAGATTAAATTATTACTTTTATGATAGTTGGTAACACTCACCGTCAACGTGCAAATACATGAGCTGTTCGCTGCGACCGTACTGGTTATGCGCATGACATCGATATTCGCCGATATCAGCACGCTCGGCCGCGCGTAACTGCAGCGTTGAGCGTAGTCCGCCACTTGTGCGTACTTCTGTTACTGCCCACCTAGATATACACACATAATTATTTTATTGAGCAAATTAATGCACCTTTGCTTATTAATAATGCTGCAACAAAATTCAATCTGCCTGTAAGTGAGGTTATTTATTTATTTATTAATAAGGCATGTCAACAAAATAAAATTAGGACATAAAGGCTGTAAATGAAAAAATATATTCAACGATTACTTATTGAGTCTTCATGGTGTAACTGCCATTTTCCGAGTTCTCAGTAATGTGCCCGGTGATGGCAATAGGCTCGCCCTCTTTTACGTGCGGCCAAAAATTCTAAATGCGAATTGTAGATGCAATATTACACGTCTGCCTACCCCTTCGGGGATAAAAGGCATGAGTTACTATGTTCGTAGTATTCATAATTTTACCTGTATGAAGTAAGGTCGAGTCTCACGCCGCGATGCGTCCAGTGAACGACAAGAGGCGCGTCGCCCAGAGCATGACACACGAGCGAAGCGCTTCTGCCTCGCACACATGACACGTTGCCGCCACTGCCTTCAAAGTGCGCCGGCTCTGATCAAATATACCTCGTATTGTAATGAAATTGTAACAACCTACACAGGAAAACCTTTGTGTTCTTATGTGTAGGTTAGCAGCTGATATTATTTGCTTCAAGTTTTGTATAAAAGAGATACGCATAGGAAGCGTCAAATAGATTCAAGCATGTCCATTCTTTACGTGCTTGTTCTTCATATTGGTACAAATTCAGTTGGTACTACCGATGCCATAGAGGCTTTAATTGATGAGGTCGTCTGTAATTTAAACGTCAAGCGTAAAGTCGCAGGTATTTTCCTTGATCTCTGCTCTGCGTTTGATACAGTTGATCACGACATCCTTCTGGCCAAATTGGCACACAATGATGTAAGAAATAATGTGTTCAACTTATTTAGCTCTTATCTACATAACAGACGACAATATGTAGAAGTCAGGTCTGTGGATAACAGAGAAGAAAAGACTTTCCAATCCAATTTAACCGAAGTATCCCGTGGTGTTCCCCAGGGATCTGTCTTGGGTCCTATTTTATTATTATTTAAATTCTTGCACTACAAAAATGTGGTACATAGGGGGACTTAATGCCTTAGGCATTCGCTCCCAGTCAACCTAGGGATGCCCGTGCCGAGGGATTCATGGCCAGAGGGCAAGCTGGTCGCAAACGGAGGGTGCATGTATTGGTGGTCACAGGGCACAGCTGGGATTCCACCTTATCCCCGTAAAGGGCTCTGCGGGGACGGACATTTTAAAACCCTAATGCTCGTGGGAACGCTATGGGAACTGAAAATTATATATTATTTCTCCAGACGGCGGCGACACGTTTCGCAACCCATCACGTCTCGTTTCCCGCGAGGGCGAAAAGCGGCCTACGGAAAGCCGGTTTGCAACATTAAATGTTGGAGGAGGAATGGATGGTAAATTGAATGAAGTATGCCAGATGATGGATGATAGAAAAATTTATGTTCTATGTGTTAATGAGACAAAAAGGAAAGGTTCTGGCCTCACCAAGCATGACAGCTACACGGCTTATTGGTCTGGGGTAGACAGTACCACCAGAGCCTGCAAGGGAGTTGGTCTAATACTGTCTGCGCGAATGAATGAGTGCGTTAAGGAATTTGAATGTGTAAATGCTAGACTATTGTGGATGAGAATGAAAGTAGGACTTACTCGTCTCTTTATTGTTAGGGGTTTACACCCCGGTCAATATAGTAGCGGGTATGTCACAGCGAGAACAAGACGAAATGCAGGAATTTTGGAAGAATTTAAGAGCGACTTTGAGGAAATGTAAGGATAACGAAAGATTGATCTTGTTAGGTGATTTCAATGGATGAGTGGGAGTAAAACGAGATGGATTTGAAAGGGTTTTAGGTGGATTTGGTGATAAGAGTGTGAATGAAAATGGTAAAGTATTGCTTGAGGTTTGTTTAGAAAGGAGCCTTTGTGTGACAAACATCATGTTTGATCACAAAAGGATACACATGTATACGCGTGAGACTAAGAATGTTAGAAGAAGCATGATTGAACGTTTGAGAAAGAATGTGTTAGATACAAGGGTGTATCGAGGGATCGGCATCCACACAGACCACTTCTTGGTGATGAGCCGGATAAGTGGGCTCTTCAAAGGATGGCGACACCGAGAACATAATGAAAATAGGGTCTTGGAAAGAATAAAAGTAGAAAATCTGCAAGAGAAAGATGTGAAAGATGAGTATAAGCAAAGATTGATAGCAAGATTTGAGAGGTTCGATGGTATAAATGATATGGAAGAATTATGGCAATCCTTTAAAGAAGAGATAGTATGTGTAGCGTCTGAAGTATGTGGTGTGATCAAGAGAAGGAAAATACGAAAGGATAAGAATACACGGTGGGACAAGGATGTACAATCAGCAGTGTCAGAGAAGAAGAAAGCTTGGTTAGATTGGTTGGCTGCCAGAGCAAATGAAAGAATGGGAAAGGCAACGAGTGATGACATATATGTATGAAGCAAGAAAGGAGTTTGTTAGGTCAAAAAAAATTGTGAAAGAAATTGTTAAAAGGAAAAAAGAGGAAAAAAAAGATAAGTTTGATTGCAGACTATCTGAAGATTTCCGGAGAAACAAAGTTTTTCTGGAAATCCGTTCGTGCAGTTTGAGGAAGAACTCAATTCTCAGAATACACGTCAATCAGAGACAAGAATGGAAAGATACTGAATGGTGAATCATGCGTGCTGAAGAGATGGAAGGAGTATTTTGAAGGTTTATTTGAAAGAACGGCGATAGAGACATCGAGCGACGAAACGAATGGTAATAATAGCAGTGGTGAAAGCGATATTGGTGTGGATGAGATTGTGAAGGCGTTGGAAAGTATGAAATTAGGTAAGGCTGCAGGATATGATAGGATTACAGTTGAAATGCTGAAGGCTGGACAGGGCGTCATAGTTGGTCAGCTGCAGCGCTTATTTTACTTGTGCTGGAGCAGCGGCCGAGTACCTGATGACTGGGCAACAGCAGTGGTTGTGCCTCTTTATAAGGGAAAAGGCTCGCAACAAGACTGCAAAAACTATAGAGGCATTAGCCTTCTAAGCATTGTTGGCAAATTGTATGCGAAGGTCCTGATTGAAAGAGTTATGAAAGTAACCGACAAGAAAATATGGGATGTACAAGCAGGATTCCGAAAGGGTATGGGGTGCACAGATCAAGTCTTTTCCTTGCGGTGCATAGCCGAAAAATTCTTGGCCAAAGGTCAAAAGGTCTATTGCGCATTCGTGGATTTGGAAAAGGCTTACGATAAAGTGGTGAGGAATGAAATGTGGTCGGTACTGTCGATGTATGGGGTGAACAGCAGCCTCATACGAGCTCTGAAATCCCTCTATGAAGATTCTAGAGCTTGTGTGAGGATAAATGGGTCGTACACGGATTGGTTTACCATCGAGACAGGTGTTAGACAGGGATGTGTAGCGTCGCCGTGGCTGTTCAACCTCTTCATGGACAGTTGTTTGCAAGATTTGAAAAATACACATAACATAACATATCATATACATAATAAATAAATGAGTTACTTGTCAAATGCCTCCTTTATGCTGATGATCAGCTTATACTTGCGTCTTCAGCGGAGCAGTTGCAGTAGATGGTAACAATCATGCATGGTGCGTTAGAGAGGAAAGGTATGAAATTGAATGTAAGTAAAACGAAAGTTATGGTTTTTGAAAAGGAGGAATGCGTTACGGCTTGTAATGTTATGATCGATGGACAGCGAGTGGAGCAAGTGAATAAGTTTGTATATTTAGGTACGCTGTTTACAAGAGATGGTAAGAATGTAGAAGATATTGAAAGAAGAGTTAATGCAGGTAATAGAGTGAATGGAGCTCGGAAGGCGTTTATGAATAGCCAAAAAGTCTCCAAAAAGGCACGTTTGGCTGTGCATAGAGGGGTGTTAGTACCTACCTACCCTTATGTATGGTAGTGATAGTTGGGTATGGCAGAAGAGTCATGAAAGTAGAATAAATGCTGTAGAAATGAGAGCACTGAGAAGTATGTGTGGTGTTTCTTTGACTGACAGAGTAAAGAATTATCATCGATATATATGTACTAAAGTACTAGATGTAGCATTCAGAACATTTACTTGGTTCAAATGCTTTGCATGTATATACCGGCAAAGCAATTTAGTGTCACTTTGACTTTCCTGCGGTGTGGGTCCGCTTCGTTTATTGACTGTGTGGCGACGATATATTGATTAATTTGAATCAGAACTTGTATCTGTAGTAGCGTTAGTCAATATTTTCATATTATTTATGTAAATAAAAGAGTTAAATGTATCATAATATCACATTAAAATGTATTTCTTTATTTTTATGTGACGTCATTCACGATCATAGACTAACTACTATGCAGAAATACATTGCAAGTGATTGTAGGTAAAAATATATGACTAAGGTCTAAGACTAGACTTCGTGAAGGTATTGGTTATAAGATGGTTTTTAATTTGATTAGTGTTATAAACCAATTTGATATTGTATAACACTAATTCTGTGTTTTTTTTTATTTTTTGGTACATTAATGTAATATCTATACTAACGAATATTTCAACACTTCATCATAGTACACATTTGCAGTTATAGAAAAATACGCAAAAATAATATTGAACCATAAGACCAAAACAGATCCTGATTTCCATTATTTTACCAATAGACAAAGAACCACAAAATTAATTGTGTTTGGTGGCAATTGAATAGTTATTAAAATATATTTTTGAACATTTCTTTCTAAAGTTAATTTAATTGCAATTTATATAATGCTATAAAAATAAATTTTGTAACTCTGTGGTCAGCAAGGGCATTTTTACAAAATGACAAACAACCCTGCCTTATATACTAAGGTATGTTTAAGCAATTCTCATAGCAAGATGAATTTAAAGTTTAAAATTTAGAATTATTCGTGAGACAACTAAGGCAAGTCTTGAACTTACGCCCACGAATACATTTTTCTATGTTGTAATAAAAACATCTGAATATGTTTATAGATTCTGTAATTTTACTTAAATAAACCCCCAGCTATTATCCCTTTTATTTTCATAAATAAACTATTCTTATTGTGTTGATTAAATATTGTAGGCAGAAAACATCTATCCTGTGATGTAAATAGTCTTTGCAAATGGCAATAAGCAGCCAGTAGCATTAGAGAACTATTGGATACTCATTGGTATGATGACAGGACTGGTTGTTGTTGATTGGCTATAATAATAACTAGACACTGTAAGTCATTGGCGCTGCTTGCGCCTGCGTGTTGCGCTAGTACGATTAGACGTCAAACGTTAGAAAATTTGAACAATATATTTATAGGGAATGCTCCGTCTATCGTTAGAGTATATATCAATGAGAATTATGTGATAAGAGAGTGTTGTGGGGTAAAAGAAGATGTAGTGACAAGCATCGAGAAAGGTATGCTTAGATGGTTTGGGCACGTGGAGAGGATACATGACGAAAGACTGACCAAGCAGATATATAAGGCAAGTGTGGAATGGACAAGACTAAGGGGAAGACCTAGGTGGACGTTCTCTGACCAGATTGAAGACATCCTAAAAACAGGACAGGTTAGAAGTACCCTGAACAGAAGAGCATGCATGAGGAATCTGATGGGAGTGAATGAAGCAAGAGAGATATGTCAGGATCGCAAATGGCGTTCCGTAGTCTCTGCCTACCCCTCCGGGAAACAGGCGTGAGTCTATGTATGTATGATATTAGAATAATACTTGAATAAATACTAGATATAAGTGTTAATAAATACTGTATATTTAAAAAAGTACATAAATAGAAATGAGAGCACTATATATAATTATAAATAAATACATGTAATAATAATAAATACAAAAAACATATATAATATTATATATAAATATATAAATAAAGAAAGTCAGTTAAACTTGAGATGATTCTGCCAATTTACACATCAAGTGATTGCGAACCTTCAGCTTAAAGGTGAACCGATTATTGCACATCCTGATTTCGAGAGGGAGCGCGTTCCATAACAGAACAGATTTAACGAAGAAGGAAGAGTTAACAAACCCTGAGGTATGAGAGGGACACAAAAGGAGACGATAATTTTCTTTATTGTTTTCTTAAACGACTTGATTGGGTATGTAAAAAGCCGTACATCGGACACGAAACTAATAATCTTCGCTGACGATACAAACGCGATAATATCTGCAGATAGCACGACCGATTTGGAATCTAAGGTAAATGCGGCATTAAGTGTTTTCCAGAAATGGTTTAGCATCAATAACCTAAAACTAAACATAAAAAAAAAACAAGATGTTTATTATTTAAGTCTATGATAAGAAATCAAATCAGTATTGAAGTAGTGTCCGCCGGTAATAAAGTAAATAAAGTGGTAGATAGTGCAAAATTTTTGGGGGTTAATAAAGATGCTTTGTTAAACTGGAAGCAAGAGACACTAGCTATAACAAAGTCTTGTTCTGGGTGCTACGCAATCAGAAGTTCAATGTACTTATTGTTATGAAAATAAATTACTTACTTATGTATATAGAAATGCAACAAGTTAGAAATGGCCGAACACACGAGTGTTCGGGACCAGCACTGGGCTGGTCAATTAAGTATTATTTGCTTACCATGCACAGTGACGTTCACATGTTTGACAAGCGGTGGTCCAACCCCGTTGTCGGCGACGCAGCGGTAGAGGCCTTGATGCGTGCGCGCCGCAGCCGTAGCCGACAGTGAACCGTTCCGCGCCCGTACCGCTCCCTCAGATGCGCCCCATTCTGCCCCGCCTACCTGCTCCCAATGCTCGCCTCCTTCGCCGCCTTCACCTAGTCCATAAGCAGAGCATGAAAACATAACATCAAAAGAAAAAACAGCAACCATCTCTGTGTGCGCGTATTGTGGCCGACAAGCTGCCCAATCTGGCACGCGAAACGTTCCTATCGTCTATCAAACTCAGCCACAAATCCGGCAAAAGAGAAGCCCCGACTTGCAACCTTGTACTAGAAGTTTCTGCCACTATTTGACGAGCACTTGTGACACAAGGACGAGCCTTCATCAACTGGACATCTTGCACAATTAGAGATTTTACGCTGGTGACCAGATGTTTTAAATGCCAGCAGTATGGACATGCTGCTAAGACCTGTCGTGAGACTGTTGATACGTGTGGCGAGGAAGGACATCAAGGAAATGAATGCACCAAGAAAGAGAGTCCACCTAAATGTGCGACGTGCCTCCGCTTCAAAAAACCGAGTGACCACAAAACAGGCGACCCTGAGTGTCCAGCGAAAAAGATGGCAGAGACAAGGTATATAAATTCTATAGATTATAGTGAGGGCGCCTAAGAGCACCGTTTTTGTTATATATTTTTGCAGTTTTTTTAGATTTTAGTAACACCTTAGTTTTTTTCGTAAATATCATGACTGAAGAAGTAATTAATGAATTAGATAATATCACTGTACATTCTTCAAAAATGTGTGATACGGAGAGCTGCAGTCAATACGTATCGAACTTTAGGAAGCTTTTAACTATACTAACCCAGAACATCCGCAGTATCTATAAGAATATTGATAGTTTAAACATATTTTTAGATAGATTAAAAGTTGAATGCGACGTCTTAATGCTTACAGAATGTTGGCTAGCTAACAGAAACAATAAACTGCCAGCTATGTTGGGGTACAATATATTCTACAGCACAGTATCTTTAAATCAGAACGACGGTGTGGTAATATTTGCAAAAAAGTCCCTACTTATCACTGTTGAAGAACCAAAGGTCAAAGAATACACCTGTCTACTGATAAATATTGGTGATGATACTGCCATCCTTGCTATCTACAGACCCCGATGTTTCAGAAACCTAGATCTTTTTAATGACGACTTAGATTGTATATTACTAAGCCTATCTCACTTTAAAAACGTCTTACTAACCGGTGACATAAATTTTAATTTAAACGCTGACACCTGTGACGCGAGTACCCAAGACTACCTAAACTTGTGTGCATATCATGGACTTTTTCCTTCTCATACTTTCCCTACACATCAGAGTGGTTCCTGCTTAGATCACGTCATGCTTAAAAGTAGACTTCCATCAATAACACTTGTCACTAACTCCTCCATAACTGACCATTGCGCTATCCTTATCGTTCTGGATTTAGCACAAAAACAGAATATTAGACGATCACAACGTAAAACTAAAATAAACATGAGTGGCTTAAAACATGCGTTGCGTAACATTGACTTTAGCCCAGTTTTTAATAGTGCTGATGCGAACAAATCACTGGCCTACTTGATTAACACAGTGCAAACTAGCATTTTTAGAAATTCTACTATCTATACAGTTCGTAAGAGAAACTATAATATTAAACCATGGATAACTCCAGATTTGATTAGATGTATTCGGCATAGAGACAAACTACATTTAAGAGCGAAACAGAACCATGACAACTCTATTCTGCAAATTACATATAAAAGGTATCGCAATTTTTGCAATAATCTCCTAAAGAAAATTAAAATAAAATAGGACAAACTACAAATAAATGCCGCAGGCAATAATAGTAAAAAGCTTTGGAAGTACCTTAAAACCGTTACCTATACATCCAATGAAAATACAGTCAACACGAGTTTATTAAGTTTAAGAGAGTCGCCTCAATCGTCGGCCGACGAAGTTAATAATAATTTCTTTATCAACGTAGGAACCAAACTTGCAGAAAGAATACAAAGTCAATGTGGCATCGACCTTTGTAATAAACACTCAACTTTCTCAACCTATTTTAAGAGCGGTAGATCTTTCGTTATGCTAGATCCAGATGAAAAAGAAGTGGAACGTGTTATACTAACCTTAAAAAATAACAGCGCAGCAGGGTGGGATAACATTAGTAACAATATTTTAAAGCATTTTAAACACATTTGTGCCTTCATTGACCCACATTTACCGTCTATGCCTCGCTGAGGGCGTTTTCCTTTCATATCTTAAAAAGGCAGTGGTAGTCCCCATTTACAAAAGCGGTGCAAAAGGTGTTATATCGAACTACAGGCCAATTTCTCTATTGCCATCAATTGCTAGTCTTAGAGAAAATAGTCAACCATAGAATAATGAATTACTTAGAAAATAACGCTCTGTTATCGTCCCAGTTCGGCTTTAGACCTAAGTTGTCTACAGCAGACGCAGTACATCAGCGAACAAATTACGTATCGGAAGAGCTTGGCAAAAAAAATCACGTCATATGAATTTTTCTTGATTTAGCTAAGGCCTATGATACGGTGTCTATACCTAAACTTCTAAACAAGCTCGAAGCCATAGGCATTAGAGGAACTCAATTAAATTTCTTTGCTGATTATTTAAAGGACAGGTACCAAAGTGTTCGAATCGGTGACGTTTCTAGCACAGAAACAAAAATGGCATCCCTCAAGGAAGCATCCTCGCATCAACGCCTTTTCTAGTGTACATTAACGACCTTTGTGATCAAAACCTAGACCATGGCAAAATCATTACATATGCAGACGGTACTGCGCTCCTATTTGCCGCTGACACTACCGAGAAGGTACAGGATCTTGCTCAACGGGGATTTGACATCGTAAACAATTGGCTAAAATATAATCTTTTAACGCTAAACGCAGAGAAAACATAATTCCTCAAATTCTCGATGCGCAAGACACAAACTTAAATATGTAATAACACATTATATGCCCATATCTGTAATGACCCATCGCTTAGCCTTTGCTGCTCCTGCCCTGCTATAAATTACACCACTAACATAAAATACTTAGGAATAATACTTGACGATGGCCTCTCCTTTAAGCAACATATAGCGACCCTAACAGCTAGCAGGATACGTAAAATTTTCTTCGTGTTCAAGAAGCTCCGTTTCATAGCAGATAATAAGCTTATTATACGTGTATATCAAGCTCTGTGTCAGTCTATTATACAGTATTGTATTACTTCATGGGGCAGGGCTCCTAAAACCATAATGCTGCCGATTGAACGGGCTCAAAGAGCACTTCTAAAAGTTGCAACGCGTAGGCCATTTCGCTTCCCCTCGCACCAACTGTATGAACTATGCAATGTACTAACTGTACGACAGCTTTTCCTACTTTATATTGTCCTAAAATAGCACACCACGCTTACTTATAACACCAATCTGACTGTCAATAAAAGGCGTAAAGATATTGTATGCACTGCACTTTCTGAATCTAAATTCGTCTTCACGAACAGATTTTATGCCTTCTTAGGACCTTTTTGTATATAAGAAACTAAAGAAAATACTCTGTTTATACGACGTTAATTATTTCAAATGCGAGCAATTAGTTTATAAGTATTTGCAATCGTTGAATTATAAACAGACCGAAGATTTGCTAGCAGTGCTAAAATAAATTGGACCTGTCTTGACATTGTTACTATAATTATATAAATAACATTGAGCTATGCATTTTTCTTGAAGGTATTTAACGTTGTTATGTAACTTTATAAATAGTATAAGCAGTAATAAAGTGCTCTTACCGCCTGTGGCACAGGTTTACCCTAGTACAGGCACCCAATGGTATCTAGAACATATTTACCCTTAGAAGTACATATACTTTTATTGTAAAAAGATGAATAAATAAATTATTATTCCTTTATTTATTTTTCTTCCGATTTCATTTACATTTTTAAATATAAAATAAAAAATTAAATACATTTAAAATATAAAAAAAAACCGTGGGATCCCACCAGCAACGGGCACAGGGTCCAAGCTGTCGGTGGTTAGGGCTCCAGAGACAGGAACTTCCTCACAATGCAGCGCCGGGACCTAGTCGCGGCGATAGGAGTGGTCGAACTCTCGCTTCGGACCTTGATTCGTTCGATGGTTCGGAGCAAAATGTGTTGGGACGCCGCCGCCTCCTTCTGTGAGACGGTGATGTCGGAGCGGGATAGGGAGCCCATGCGACCTGTCTCCACCCGCAGAACCGGACGTCGTCGCCGGAGGGCGCTCAACGATCTCCGGCCACCGTGAGTACACGCCAGCGGGCGGCAGGCCTGTTTTGAACCACCCGCCGTCCGCTAGGCCCGAGAGGCGGCGCACGTGCTCCGCGTGCGCCTCTCGTAGTGTTAGTAGACTACGTCGTTCTTTTCCGCTCGTAGTATGAAAGAGGATGTATGAGGACAAGTATGATGGTTGCAGATGGATGCATGCGAGGGACGGGGCCCGCTTCGGCGGGCCAGCTCAGGCGGGGTCGCGGCAGTTATACTAACGTAGGTCCCGTGACCCCGCCATTCAATGGGATCGGATAGAGGAACACCATGGTGGTTTTAGTGGGTAGTCCCGGCGCTTCTCGTCGGGGAGTCGCCACACTCTCCCTAGACTGAGCCCCTTTAGGGGCCCAGCCTGGGGGGGTCAGCCCGTAAATTGTCTGGTTTCCAGCATGAGTAAAAAAAAAAAAAAAGGAACTTCCTTACAATACGTGCCGTGTCGAGAAGTACTGCGTTTTGCATCAGGCCCTTGATCCAAGCACCCAACGCGAGCCTCTTAAGGTGACGATCGAGGCTCTTGGCTATTAGGCCATTAACCGTTACAACTATCGGCACAATAATTGCCGAGTCCACATCCCACATGTCGACAATCTCGTGAGCCAAGTCCAGATATTTAATCTGGTTGTCTTTCTCGGCTTTCACGAGATTCTCGTCATGAGGAATGGTGACATCAACAATTATATAATAAATAAAGATTATTATTATTATTCATTTCGTCATCATTACTCAAATTTAATTTACATTTTTAAATATATCACTAACAAAAAATACATTTAAAAATATAAATATGCCGTGGGATCCCACCAGCAACGGGCACAGGGTCCAAGCTGCCGGTGGTTAGGGCTCCAGAGTCAGGAACTTCCTCACAATACGTGCCGTGTCGAGAAGAACTGCCTTTTGCATCAGACCCTTGACCCAAGCACCCAACGCGAGCCTCTTAAGGTGACGATCGAGGCTCTTGGCTATTAGACCATTAACCGTTACAACTATGGGCACAATAATTGCCGAGTCCACATCCCACATGTCGACAATCTCGTGAGCCAAGTCCAGATATTTAATCTGTTTGTCTTTCTCGGCTTTCACGAGATTCTCGTCATGGGGAATGGTGACATCAACAATTATTGCGAGGCGCTCTGATCGATCTATCACCACAATATCAGGTTTGTAGGCTACAACAGTCCTGTCTGTGACGATAGATCGATCCCAGTACAATGTGGCATGGCCATTGATGAGAACTGGCTCTGCCATATACCTGTAGTACGGTACCTCGATGTCTATAAGTTTGTATATCAGAGCAAGTTGCTGGTGAATGATTCTGGCTACTTGGTTATGTCTGTGCAATTACTCGCCGTTAGCAAGATGTGAACAATCGGAACCAATATGCCTGAGGGATTCACCGGGCTGGTGACACGCACGGCAAATATCGCTAGTGCCATCCCTCAGGATGGTAATAGCGATATTTCCAGTAGTTATTCGTCTTGATAACTTCGTCAGCAATTGCACAAACAAACCCTTCGGTTTCCCCAAAGAGGTCACCAAAGCGTAGCTAGTTCACCGAGGCCAATAGGTCTACATCGGGTCCATACAGGGCCCGATGGAACCTGCCATGAAGCTCCTTGCTCTGCCATACACGCTTGCGATCATCAGTACTGAGTACTATAGGTATGCGCCAGTTCTCCTTAGCCAACTTGAGCGGGGTGAGTCCATTGTCCACTGCGACAACATCTCGATGCATGTCCACGTTCGCCCGGAGAAAATATTCTTTGAGATTGCACACCTCGCGGTTGTGTAGGGTCTTGACATTCAGAAAGCCACGACCCCCACACTTCCGCGGGATGTACAACCTCATCACGGATGAACGAGGATGATGCATACGATATGCCGTCAACAATGTGCGGACTCTTTTGTCCAGGGCGTCCAATTCAGCCTGAGTCCACTTGAGTATGCCAAAGGATTATACAAGAAGTGGCATGGGCTAACCGTTGCAAGTACGAACCTTGTTGCCACCTGATAAAAAACTTTTTAATACTTTTTTCAGACGGCCAAAGAAACGCTCTTGCAACGATTGCTTCATGTCAGCTTCATTAATACTTAAAGCCTGTGACATACCCAAGTACTTATAGGTATCGGTTAAGAGAAGCGATCTAAGGTTAATGGAATTTGAGAGTTGGAGCCCCTCAGATTCCACCATCCTGCCCTGCTTCACATGAATGACAGCACATTTATCCACACCGAACTCCATATTGATAGATTTACTAAAGTTTTGGGTTACGTTTATTAAATCTAGCAATTGAGCATCAGAGTGGGCAAATAACTTCAGGTCATCCATGAATAACAGGTGAGATATGATCTGACCGCCTCTCTGTAACCTGTAGCCTAACCTTGAAACCTCCAGTAATGTACTGAGAGGGTTCATGGCTAAGCAAAACCAAAGGGGACTCAGACTGTCACCCTGAAAAATTCCCCGCTCAATTTTAATACATTCGCCGTCCTCCTGGATCCTTCGGCATCCTGAATAGCAAAGAATCGTATTCCATTGCCCCATACATGACTTTAAGAAGGTGCGTAGAGTAGTATTTACTTTATACAACTCTAGCACCCTCAAAAGCTATGTATGCGGCACGGAATAATACGCTTTCTTATAATCTATCCAACATCTCGCCAGATCCTTTCGATTACGGCGAACTTGTTGGCTAATGGCCATGTCAATGAGGAGGAGCTCCTTAGTACCACGAGCACCCTTCCTACATCCATTCTGAGAGGCTGACATAATTGAAAAGTCTTCAACATGCTTAGCTATTTTAGCTCTCAGAATAGACGTAAGAAGTTTATAGACCGATGGTAAACATGTTATCGGTCTATAATTACCGGGCTCGCTAGTACTGCCATTCTTGTGGAGCAGGTGGGTAATTCCATTCCATAATCTATAACTATGTAGCCATTTCAGCCAGAAATTGTGCAGCCCGTCCAATCCAGGAGATTTCCAATTAGATAATTGGCGGACTGCTTGAGTAACGTCCTGGCTAGAAATGGCCACGCATTCCATTTCGGGAATATATTCGCATGCACGTTCGACATCTCGCATCCAATCGCCTTCGGTATGACCAATGGGCATCGACCATATGCTACGCCAAAACATGGCTGTGGCGTCCGCATCCGGCCGCTGCACATTAATCACACATTGACCTGGTCGTTCCCAGCTTCGGTATACCCACCTCTGATCCCTCTGGAATGTACTATTATTGACATACCGGTCCACACGTTTTTTAAATCTACGAATTCGGTTTGCCCATGCATAGACTTTCTGTTTTAGGTAGTCAATGCGCTCTGTGACCCGGGCTACATAATCTTGAGAACTAATATTAGTCCCCGAAAAAGCCCGTTTCACAAAGCGCATTACCCTAGGGCGTGTATTCCCCTCCCTAAAACAGATCAGCTTGCCAATAAGTGACTTCAGATTATTATACTATTGCACTATGGATGAGATGATATTTATAAAAAATTAATATTAAAAAAAATTTGGAGGAATAGACACGTTGACAGTTTTGGTGTTGCCCTTATTATTATTATATATTATTATTATCTCTGAATACAGGAATGGGAATGATGGTGGGACTAGTGCCAATATTAAAGTATCTCTGAATTTAATAATTTACCAGGTTGAATTTGTTTATGGTCAATAGCCAAAATTGCAAAAGTTTGACAAGCTTTTCAGTAACAAATTAATAATAATAGGCTAGGAATGGTGCATGGAAAAAAATATTTTTTCGGAATACGGTTCTCTCGGTTAGCACATAACGTAATTAATGAATTAATCTTTAGAATCTAGTCATATTTTTATTTCTATTAAGGTTTTCTTTGGCTGCTTTTCAGTAAGGTAGGTCACATTTATGTGACAATTTTAGATATCGCATCATTTTGGTCCTTTATCTTCTTCAAAATAATAAAAGTAAATTACCTATACGTCTAAACCAGACGATAGTCGGTGAGGGGTGTCCTTTGGCAGCACATTCCAGTAGTAGCGGCGCGCCAAGAAGTACAGCTGCGTCGAGAGGCTCTGTTGCCCACGCCGGAGCCACTACACCGAACAATATTATAATCCATTATACTTGATCCAATACTCAGTTTGACGGGTTAGTTAGTTATTTGGAACATCTCATTTAACTGATGAAATAAGACAGACCGCGCTGGTGATCTGCTTTGAGTTAGTATAAAGAAGTTGACCAATATAAAAAAGTAAGGTCTCCAGTATTCGAATAATGCCATGACGCCGTCCTATTGTGCATTCTTCTCCTATCCCTATCCTTCTGTCTCCTGGTGCTTTATGGACAGTCGTTCAAAATACCAGACAGAAATAATTAAAGACATGTAGTGGGTGTAGTTGCCCTTGTTTAAAAGATTTTGACGTTCATAAGCGTCACTTTGTGGCCTAAATGAATAAATGATTTTGAGTTTGAGTTTGAGTTTGATTTGACTTCCTGCTTATTCATCTGTATTGCATTCAAAAAGGCTACGATTAAGACATTCTACTAACTAGTAATGTTGAATATTAACAATACCTTTGACACTGAGAGTGGCAGTGTAGTTAACAGTAGCGGCATGGTTGGACACGCGGCACGTATATGCACCACTGTGACGCGCCGACAAGTCCGAGAACATTAGCAGCGAGAACTCGTTCAGGCTCTTCTCTTCTATCTGCCTCAAAGTACTATCTTATAACCCACCTACTCGAAATGCACAGTACTGCTAATGGAAAGAAACAACTGTAGCAGCCCTGGTAATAATGAGCTATATCCTCGACTTGAAATTATGTCTGTGCTTTCGTGAAAATACAGAAGTAATGTAAAGACAATTTTCAAGACTCTGCTAATCACGATTTGTAGAGGTCAAAGCAGAGAAAGAGTAATATGTCTGAGGGGCTGATCGCACACGACTCACGGAATAATGTATGAACAAAAAACCTTCGTAATACCTGTCGCCCCTCAATCAGATTTTACCGCTACATTGAGGCCGATGAGGTCATACACGATGAATCCAGTGAATTACTACTATATTCAATGTCTAATGGCAAGCTCAGCTCAATAATTTATTAAGATAGGTATTATTCTTCGCATTGCTAAGGATCCACATATCTAGGTTATATCTAGGTATAAAGAGTGTTTTGGTACAGCACCTGCAGGTTCGATGGTAGTGGTGCGCCATCCTTTAGCCACGAGAAGTACATTGGCTTGTCTCCTGACGATACTCCACACAGAACTTGCACAGAACTGCCTTCTGTCAGCTCCGTTGAAAATATGAAAGGCGAGATTTTCGGAGGATCTGTGGAATGACGACACTTTATGCACCCACTTGTCTACGTAGTTATAATGAGTAGCAATGTTAGATTATAATAAATTTTCTAATCTGATGATCATTGAATGTTTTCTGGCATGTTACTTATCAAACAAAAGCTATAGAACTAACTGAATGTCAAGTAAATCGTATATACATACTGCGAACTTGTATATCAATATCTCTTCGAGCAGCAGGACCTGACGGTGCGGCGACAGCGCAGGCGTAGTGGCCAGCATCAGCCGGAAGCGCTGGCGTCAATCTCAACTCAGCACCCCGAGCACTTACACGCCCAGTACCCGCCACAGCCACGCTCGCGCCGCGCCGCCACCACGAAATCGAACTAAACACCAACACACGTCAAGCAAATACCACACGTAACCCACAGTAACAAAAGCTATATTTCTAATGAATTCCATCTCGATTTTGACTGTTGTTGTGTGTGCAAAATGTCTAGCAGTAGTGTATTAGAGGAATCATCCTAACAAAATGCACCTCTATGGACCTGATCGGATATCCGGCGTAGGGGCAGTAGATGGTGGCGTTGGCGCCGGCCACCACGCGTACCGGCCCCAGCGCGCGGATTGATGGCGGACCTGAGGGAATATATACATTCGTCAAGCTACAGGTAGGCCAGGTACATTTTACGTGACTTATCTCATGCACTGGTTTGAATGGATTAGCATAAGAGCAAATGACTAGATGCTTTCACAAAAAAATTTCATGTAAATATTACGAATAAATACGAAATGCATAATTTAAAGAAACGCAAGCATTCAATTAATGTCATTCTACCATTTAAATTTTAAGAACGAGAGAGGTGGGCAGAAAAGTTAAGAAAAGAAAAGAAAATGTTTACTTTGTACCTCACATATAGGTACATTAAAAATAATAATAATAATACTAAATTCTATTACAAAGAAAAAAAAAGTATCAAAAATAATAATAAGGAACGGCATTAGTGAGGTCCAAATTGGAGCCTGCCTCAGCGAATGCTGCGACAAACTTTGCCGCAGCGCTGGTATTCTGGCAAGTCCACTGAGTGGCGTCAAGGAGAAACAAAAAAAAAAGCATACAAAATAAAACTTATAAAAAACAAAAACAAAAAAAAAAGATAACAAATTCTAACCATTTCACCTATATTTATTTTATTACCCACAGACTACATTATTATTACTGTCTTCTGTCCAGTTTCTGGACGAAGCATTAACACAGACGGTTAATCTCTATGGCATTGCGCATAAAAAATGGCGTATGGATTGTTATTTATATTGCATTACAATAAAAACGAAATATTTAATACAATTTACGTTACTAACACCCTTTTGTCTCAGATATCATATGCTTGAATCTTGTGAAGCTACTACTAAGTCACAGATCTTCTTTCTCTTTCCCTGTCAAAGAAAAATATGAAGAAGGTAGTCTATACAAGGTTCATTATCATTTGATACCGTATATGTTGAGCCTAGCGGAGTGCTGCGCGTGGCCCCGCTCGTTGTGAGCGCGGCATGTATATCGTCCCCCATCGCCCACAGCCACAGCACTCATATTCAGCACCGATACTACGTCACCAGTCACTGACGTTTCCGAGCTTATGAAGTACCTGCACAATCGAAATGAAAAATGAAAGTCGTTTATTTATTTAGGTGCTATATATTAGGCTGCTGTCACATACTGCCTGTTCCTTTCTCTAGTTATACAGGTTTGAGCGTGAGGGCTTAAGGATATATAGTGTCACTACCACGTCTAGGTAATTACGTGGGTGTCATAAGAGGAGTATTAAGGAAAATACACGAAGAAATCAATAGTAATCCTTGAGAAAAGGTGAAAACTCCATATCAAAGCCAATCCCAACCCTGTCTGGCTATCGTGGTGTAGCATGTAGGCCAAATGCTTCTATTGATTTGCAATGCTATTGTGGCGCAAATTAGGAGTGGCCTATGCTCAGCAGTGAAATAACGCTGTTGGGTTTTCGGCTGCATGCAGCGACGTTCTACAGCACGCACATGTGTGAAGTGCGTAAAAGCCAAATATGCATGAAGATATAAAACAATAGGTTGTGGATGTCCTTACGCGGGCCAAGTCCACATGCAAACACGTGACTGCCAAAGTGCCATTATCTACTTAGATACTTATACATGTATCAGTAGTTTTAAGTGATGTATTTTCCCTTAACAGCTTGCAGCGTGATCTACTGCTTACTCCGAAAGTTTATTAGCCGACTATCTGTTCCCCGCGGTTTCATTTGCGTTATTTTTGATATCTTGACAACAGCGCAAATTACAGCATAGGGCCCATGCCTGCAAGGTCTTCTATCTTCTAGCAAAAGGCCCATTAAAATAGGTTCAGCCATTCTTGAAATTAACTCGGCCAAACAGAAAGATAGACAAAGATTTTAACGGGTTGATTATGACTTGGTATCGCGTGACTTACTAAGTAGACAAGAAAAACAGTTATTATGAAAACCTAGACACTATACTCCAATTTGATTTATACACACATCAAACCTATCTTGATCACCTACCTTGACCTGGGTGCTGCTCAGCAGGACCTCCCGTGTTAGTGTAACGCTGACGAAGACGGCAAATAACGCTTCTGTTGATACCAAAAAGCGAGATATCTAATATTGACTTCTTCCCGCTTGCAACATCCCTATAACAGCTCTTTGCATTTCATCTGCGTTCAAATGATGTCGCTCCATGACGTAAAAAATGTCTTAAAATCCAAATTTGTTCAAAACGTTTTCAAATTATTCTTTAAACAATAAAATTGATACAGAATACTAAATTTTAATACGCAAAGAAAACGCTATAAAATTCGAACAAATGCATTCGCTTTGGAATTTGTGAAAAAAAATTATACTCGAATTTTTTTTTACAACCAGCCAGAATGTCCTCTAGATAAAAAAAGTTTACATAGGTATATTATATCATTTCAGAAATGATATAATAATTGGTAAATAATTTGAAATGGTATGTGTTGCTTAGACTTTTTTGATGTGTGTATGTAGGATGTACCATAAGAAACAGTTCAGAAAACGATATAGTAATTCTCGAATGCACCATGTAATCACATCAATATTAGTTACTACAAGTGCATTAATGAACATTAACGTATATTACTAGCGGCCATGACGGAATTGGGTCAATGTAACAATGTTGAGAATGTCATAAACTAGCTCTTGTGACAGTCGATATCCGCTGTTCTAATTACGGAGTAGTAGAAAATATGGACGCGTCGTATCGACTGCCAAACGTGTGACTTAAAGCAAGTCGTATGCTCAATTTTGTGAACTTCTGACAACATGCAAAATATGTAGACGTATTCTGTTTTGTTACACTGTTTAGTACAGCGTAGATTTAATGTAGTAACTAAAAAAATGTGTTGTAGCAATCTGAGGGATGGAAGGCACTGGCGACTGTAACACAGTTTACACTAGTACGGTCGTCATCGAATTTTATAATCATATTTAAAACGTAAACACAAGTACCTGTATTAGATAAGCGAAAATAGATAAAACCAAGTGACGAAAATAAATCTTAGTTACTCTACATCCTTTCCGGGTTATAGCTATGTTATAAAATAGCTACTCTGGATTATAGACATTGAGCAATCCTACTACGTAGAAGTATGCATTACAAATGTGACAATTATTTTTTTTTAAATTAGAATTAATCACTTTTACACTCTTTATCAATGTACTCAGAGTAGCCGATAGCAGCTGAACACGAAGAGTCAAAAATCGAGTAATGTGACCATTGGAATGGCCTATGCCCAGAATGGGCTATGATGTTCAGTGAAGTATGATGATGATGGTGAATAGGTAACCACGATGGCGCGGTCGCAGACGCAGCGGAGCGTAGTGGCACGCCACCTACGGGGCGTAGTGTTTGCTCTATAAACGTGTAGTGCAGCTCCGGGGCTAAATTTGTTACATGTATATGATTACCTGTGTTGTGCTCTGAACTGATCGAGTGGTTGATCATCCAACAACCAGGTGAACCGCGGCGGCGGAGTCGCAGATGCAGCGCAGCGTAGCGACACACCACCGCCGGGGCGTAGTGCCTGCTCTATAAACGTGTAGTGCAGCTCTGGGGCTGAATCTGTTACAACAACAACAAAAAAGGTTTTATTATATAGTACGCTTGTTGAAGAATACTATAATAATAATAATAAACTTTATTCAATAAAATAAACGGCATGGGGCTATAGGGCTATGTTTTTACAAAATAATCAAGAACTGCTAATATGTAACAGGAAGTAGACTTAATATGATTTATTGTAACTTAAAGTAGGTACTTACACGCTATTTTATAACTGTAAGCAAATTCTCTTTATCAGAGTAAGGTCTTTGTCATTAGGTGTTTTATAACACTAAGGTGACACTGCTTATAACTTATGCTTTATAAATCTAAGGTTTTATTTAATTTATTATATAGGAAAGGGCCGAGGAAAACAAAGAATCTATTTACATAAACATGTTTACCTCGAGGTTTGATGCAGACTAGATCTTTCCGTCTTTTGCCTGATGATGGACTATGATGGATTAAGTCGTATTTCGGTTAGTTAAAATGCTGTCTGATAAATTGCTGTTAAATGAATTTGTCAGATAGAATAAACAAATCTCGTGCCAATTTTAAATTAATCTGGAAGGTAATATAATGACCTGGTCGCGTCACGGTAGTATAACCGACTGCCTCGACGAAGGTAGCGGGTTCGATTCCCGCTCAAGTCAAATATTTGTGTGCATGAATATGGATGTTTATTTGGTCAGGGTGTTTCTATGTGTAATATGTATGTGTTTACAAAAAAAAGATATACTTATACATGTTTATCTATAGCCTAGTATATAGGACTAGATGGTGTTGTGTGTATGTGGTACAATATTATTATAAGGCTTATCCAGGGGTGGTGATACAACAAAAAAAAACATACAAACAATTAAAACACACACACAAAAAACAAATAACACATATAGTCTTTCAAGAAAGACTATAACATAATGTCATGACAAAAGAGAATGAAGAGATTTATTTTAATAAATCTCTTCATTTATTCATAATCGAAATAACAAAGACAAAGTTAAGCGACTAGGTACATTACATTGAAACAGTACAAGAATATTCAACGAACATTTTTACTGGTTTTCTTTTCATTTCGTGCCTGTAAAACGTGTGTATGAATATCTTTTCGAGGATTTCTTATACCAGAATACTGCTGCTTATTAGTACTTAAACGCGATACTGATACCAATGTTTATATATGTTCTGTTCTCTTACAGGAAGATTTTATTCGAAACTTATAGGTGCGTAAGATTTAGCACCGCAATTGAGATGCCAAAAAATAACAGGCTCGATTCATCATCATCAGCCTTTAACAATCCACTGCTGGACTAAGCCTCTCCTTTAAGTGGAGGAATTGGCCTACTATACCAAGCTGGCCAAACGGGTTGGCATAGCGTTTTCATCAAGTTTTCCTTCTCTTACAGAGCTGTTCTCTGCATGATATGCTCCCTCTGTCGGCTCTTACGACACCCATGGGATGATATGGGGTGGTGACATTCCGTATTCTTAATCCGTCACCACACGGACCGATTAAGTACATAATGTTAAAATACTGAAAATACCAGAAAGGAACAAAATTATCAGCAGATCACTGCACTGTGCATTAACTTGCCTTTGATGAGCGAATCATTGCAAATAATTATAATTTCAAGTCGGTCACACTTCTTGATCGGTTCGAATTTCCAATATGCTTTGCGCCCACGAAAAAGCTGCTGACCCGTGTCTGTACACGTGCGTGAAAACATGTCGCATCCACACACGTCATTGTTACGAGCGTATCGTTCGAACTGAAAGTCTACCCAGACATACCTCCTCAGTGTTAGGTTGAGCTCATTTTTCACGAGCATGGCCTATCGGTATTCAGTATCTTTATGTGCCTCGAACCGCCCGAGACCGACGTCGTTAATTATTATGAGGTTCTATTTTACGCCCAACCTTCCCCTTTATTTTAAGCAACCTGAAACAGCTCGTTATCTCTGGTGGCGGATTTTAAATTACTGCGTTAACGGTCTGTCATTAAAAATGAAAAAAAAATTGTTAGCTTATTCTTTACAAGCCTGCAAGGTTCTGTTCGGTATTTGGTTTACCCTAAAGCTGTAAAAAGGTCATTATACCTTTACGGAGCATTTTTTGATCAGCTTGAATGGATCAACTCAGCTGTTGGAGTACTGCTAACGCTCACTTAAAATAACCAGTGTCGTTCATAATTAGTACCTACCGCTTACTTTGATTAGTGAGAGAGTACCCATCTAATATTTTTTTACTAGTAAGAACTCTATCTTCAGACTCGAAATCTCTATCTTCGCGAGCAAAAGTAATAGTTCTCTTTATTTATGGTGAAATAACTCAAATAATATTTTTTAACAGGCAAAGGCCAAACTATTGAAAGCTAAAATAATAAATTTGTACTGTCGTTTTTTTATGACATATGCACCAAAGGAAGGTTTTGTAAATATTTAACCCCTGAGCAGGTAAAATAGGTGTTAAAAATTAAGAGTGGAAGGGCGAAATCGCATGCATTTTAGGCAAATAATTTTGGGGCACCACAGTCACGGAAAGCTTTCGCGTGGTCATGGCTCCTGTATTAACCGAAACATCGCATAATGATGTGAACTGTAATTCTAGGCTTTTCCGTTTAATACGACAGCATAATAACTGCGATAAAATCAGCTTAATACTACTATAGTTTAATTTACTTATGCAAGCTAATGTCTTCCTCACTATTGCTAAATTCAATTAAAAGCGTGTTCGGTCGTGACGAATAATTTATTGTTAGACGTCTTCCGTCTTGAGCTGTTCCCGTTATATTAAAACTGTCATTGCTACAAAATGTATTGGATGGCAGTCAATCTTGTAAATCTTTGTACGAGCTTCTTAAAATATTATGAAGATACTGAAGACATCGACGTCGTAATAATGGCAAGGTTTCCTCACGTTCTTTTCTTTCATTGTTTATCGTGCGATGATGACCATGAATGATGAATACGAGGCTTTTCACTGGTTTGCAAATAAACAATAGGTTTAAGAAAATAGTACTATCATGACACATACACATAATTATGTTCATAAAATTGAGACTAAAGTGGTTTAAGCAGCTGCTTCATCGCGAAACACTGTGCTGTAATCGATTCGATTCTCAAACGAGATCTATACTTATAATAAAACTGTAGAGAGGTCAATTCTGTACATTGAATATATATTCAAAATTAATATTGGAGGATGAATGGTGATCGATACTGATGCCAAAAATGCAATTAGTAAATTTTTTGTCTGTCTGTCTGTCTGTCTGTCTGTCTGTATGTGCACGCATGGGAAAAAAAATACTGAAGGGATTTTAACCAAACTTAGTACGATTGTAGTCCATACTCCTGGGCAGGTTATAGGCTATATAACATAACGCTAAGACACATAGGAGCGGAGCAGTGACGATAAATTTGAAGCAAGTCGGATGAAAATGCGCTTTCGAGCTCTTATCCTCGCATGCGTTTATCATTCGCCAAAAGTATGTATTACAAAGATGATGGTCTTCAAAAGATCTACAAAAAAGTCCTTTATAGTATATATCTATCTTTTATAAATTAGCCACAATAACGTGTTTAATCGTTAGGCATTTCTTCAAAGTGTATTAAATACATCAATAATTATATTGTATTTCACATAGATATATCTTTATCAAACTTCCATATTCAAAAAGACCACTGTAATATGTATTTTATAAAAAAATATAGAAATCGGTTTATAAACACACAATATATAGATGGAA
The DNA here is from genome assembly GCA_944739405.2 of Euclidia mi. NCBI lineage: Eukaryota > Metazoa > Arthropoda > Insecta > Lepidoptera > Erebidae > Euclidia > Euclidia mi. The sequence continues at coordinate 9,518,911 of OX123189.2, forward strand.
TAAAACTTCCAAATCTCGCCGCGCCAGTATGGGTACTATGGGTACGGCTATACGGTTGATTTTTGTTTAACGTGCGAAACGGCCATCTATACATTTAATAAATCTGTAAGTGATCGATGTCCGTACATGGAAGATATTCAGGAGAAATCTATTTTAAGGAGTCTACATTAAAGAAGAGAAGCCATTTGTGCACGCTAATTTCAGAAACGGCTAATCGAATTGGAATGCTGTTTTCACTGATGTATTGTGGTAACTAGGTACTTAACATTAAAATTTAATGGTGTGCATGAGGTGCATAGGGTTCCCACCAAGAACTTAGGGTCCCAAGCCAACCTCACCTGCAAGTGGTGCACCTGCCGATCAACGGACGAGGCTCTGGCGAACACAATATTCCGATAAGCGGCAATAGGCTCGCCACCTACCTATTACGTGGGATCAAAACACTGGCGAAAAGTGGGAGTTGAATATGCCTCTGCCTACCCCTTCGGGGAAACAGGCGTGAGGCTATGTATGTATGTATGTATGTAACATTTAATGTTTGTTTTATACGAATCGGTTCATAAATAAAAAAAGTTGTGTCAAATTAAACATTACGATGCATTTGTTCGTTAAAATTTGTTCTATAAAAGTAACTCTTTAGCTGAATTGGTTGAAACTTAATATATTATGATCAGTCAAATATAAAATTATGAGGGTAGTAACATTATAAATAGGATATTTTCGAACATTTGGATCTTCCAATTTAAATTGAGCTTAAATCTGTATGATTAATTATATTAAATAGGGTTCGGCTTAGGCTGGACGTATTCGCACATGTTTAAGTAAACAGCTTGCAGAGTGGCGAGTCATTTAATTTTACTGGGTGGGAATAAACACTGGGATGGCATTGTCTAAAGCAAGTATAAGTAAAAGACCTCATCGATTACGCAGTGGGTTTGACATGCTGCATAGTTATGGCAAATTGGCCGAGGACACTTTTAGGTTCCCACAACAATCTAATAAACCGTTGCTTGACGGTAGATATCCTATTACTAAATATGGCCTGCCCGAGCCATCATTTGCTGGTGTAAAAATGATCTCTCGAGACTTACTGAAGAACAGCGTTTACTATAATTATGATCGTGTGTGGTCGTAGCGTGGATAGTGATTTGGGAAAAATACTATTTGTAGATGCTCAAGTATGTACCAGTCTTCCCGTGATCGACTTGGACCACGCAGAGTTCTGTTTGTTATATCTCTAAAAGCAGTGACAAAGCTAAGATTTAACGTTATTGTCATCTTATCATATGAGATCAATATACGATGGCAAACCATGAAGCGGTCTAAGCATGTAGATCACAAACCAAGGGGAATCAAGCAAAATGACGAACCCATGGGCATTACAATACTTTTTCGTCGCGGTTTTCGTTAGGCTCTGTCTGTTATACCACCATACAATATGACACACGAGCTGATGAAATTAGAGCCTGTCTAAAGAGTTATAAACACTGAAAACACTGAAACACTAGAAACTAACTATGGGATTGTATTATCGCTATGCATTTGACATTATATGCGAGCATGATTATGACTATGAGGCAACGAACATGCACAGGCATTCTCTGATCTTTTATTCACGATTGGTAACTTTGCGGTGTGGACTTGCAGGAACAAGCAATTTTTAGGACATCTACACTATTCAATAAAGGTATTATATGCAACTCAAAACATTTTGGGTATCAATTCTGTAGCCCAGTGAAAAGACAAATTCCGCGCGAACGGAGTCGCGGGCACAGCTAGTCTACGAATAAATTGACAAGTGTTGCATTATTACTCGGCACTTTACTTTCAGCAGTAAACAATAAGTGCAAACTTATGGAAACAACTAAGTAGTATGCAAATTAGATGTGAGGAACATTAGTCTAGCCTGCGCTCTTTCAATTAATAACAGTCAGTTACGACTGACAATTTATTAATTGAAGTGCTGGCTGCTAGGTTGTCCACAGAGGAGCTAAGTAAATACGGTATTGTCAGTCAAATATCGCATAAAACAGTTACTACCTATTTCATTTCTTTTTATAGCTTTGAGAAATAAGGATTTGATAAAACTTTGCGTTAAAACACCAATTATACCGTATTTAGCACAAATACATTAATATGCTAATAATAATTAATCATTTTTTACCTATTGGATATTTACCACGTACCTTTGTTTCAAGTTACCGATATTTCGGCACCGTTTTGTTTGGTTGTGCGCGCAATAAACGAGTAAGAAAGCAGTGAAACCGTTTTAATACATATTCGTAACATTTATCCCTGCGCAATACTTCAGTACATCCGTGAACATGGCTCTTGAAACAGTGCCGAAATATTGGTTAATAGGAAAAAAATTAAGTGGTATAATTATGTAGCAGGCAAAAAATGTTAAAGTAATATTAAAGACCACGAAATTTAAAGTACATTTGCGATAAGCGACACCCAAATTATTTCCTTTTTAATTTAAGAGTTCAATGTCTAATATATTCGTAGATAAAGTCTTAACAAGAGAAAACTGTAAAATTTGTAAAAGTCAAAGTTATAAACCAGTATTTCAAGCGGAAGCAATATTATATACGTTACGTACGTAAAATAATTCAATTCGGTTAAATTCGGTTTAGAAATAAATTATGATTTATTTCAAAGTTTTAGCCGTTGATTGTATTATGACGGCCGCAGATTGCCATTCGATTAACCAGCCGGTACCCGACTACAATGGTTTGTTTGTTTGTTTTGTTTTTCGTGTGAGTGTGTGGCCAACTCTGGTGTCGGAGTTTTCAGACCGCCCGAAGGCCTCTGACATGGCCTAACGATCCTTATCTTTTAGATAAGAACCGGGACCGACAGCTTAACGTGCCCTCCGAAGCACGGTAGCGCTCAGATGTAAATGCCACACACGGTCACCCATCCAAGTGATGACCTGTGCAAGCTTTGCTTGATTTTGCCGGTCTGTTACGAACGGCAAGCCAAGTCTCGCTATGAGCGCTACACTGGTACGCCGCGGGCTTAAACCCGATTCTGTCCGCATGACATTCTGTTGGTATCCCACTATGCCATCAATACCTCAGACGATAAACATTACACCACCCTCTTTTTACTCCTAAGGTTAAATATAGCTCTTGATTTGTGCATTAGGATTCAATCCTATCTCATGTAGGTATATTTTATAATTTGACCATAATACACAACACCTAAACGAAACAAGAATTTTTGAATCACTCAACTCCTTGTCACGTATGGGGATCCATTATACGACGCTGTACTAAAGGACAATGGGCGGGATCGTCCCCACCCATCAACGAAAATGAAATGTAGCTCAATTGACACATCTTGGCAAGATGATATTTTTTTACCATGGGGACGTTGCCCAAAAGCATTGGTTTTTCATAGTAATTAACGTTTAAACAAATATTCGTATAAGTACGTATTTTTAACGATTATTATATAACCCAACGGTTACTAAAAAGGATATCTTTAATTTAACAGAAGTTATGTTATCGATTCACAGGAAATTTGAATGCAAATTTATAACTCTTGCTTTGCCTTATTCTTATAGCTTAAATGAAACGATGAATAGTTATATTCATGAACTCAACTTGTGCTTATACAATTTGACATGGTAATATAAAGATTTTATTTTATTATTTGACATCAATAATTTTATTAGTATTTATAGATTGACCAAAGATACTATGTATCTGCCACTATTTTATAGAAGACAAGTTGCTAAATTATTAGCATTTAATTTACAAAATTACACAGGTACATGTAGGGTATCCAAGAATTTAGTTTCTGTAAATAGTTCCTATCTTTATAATTCTTCTATTGAATATACTGACACAAGTTCTTTAAACTTAAGACTAGGACAAAGGGTAGACAAATTCAATTGAATGTAGCACATCAAAACATACAAGGTCTATCTGGCAAGGATTTAGAATTAAGTTTATATTCAGAAAATCACAGTATAAAAGTTATGTGTATTACAGAACACTGGCTAAAAGAGTACCAAATTAAATTCTTAAATAACTCGCAATACATGGTACACAGTGCCTTTTCTAGGAAACACGCTATTCATGGTGGATCCTTGATTATTGTTTCAAATAACTTAACATGTAAAGAACGGAAAGACAGCAAGTTTGTCTATAGAACGCACCGTGGAACTGTCATGTGTAGAACTTGAGCAGCATATTATTATACGTGTATCTCTATCTAAAGTTACTTAACGGTGTTAAGTAACTTTAGCTTGTTTGAATCGGTTATCGAAGATGCAATTTATAAAATTAGGAGCAATAAGAAAGGTATTACAGTTTGTGGTGATTTTATTGTAAATATTCTTGATTATTCAGTAATGGCTAGTAGATTTTTAAATCTATTTAAGTCATTTAATTTAAAAAAAATGTTTCTTGAACCAACTAGAATTACAGCAACATCATCGACCTGTTTTGACAATATGATTAGTAATTGTACAATTTCGAATAAATTAGTTAGTTCTGAATTAACTTCGGATCACTGTGGTCAATTAGCAAGGTTTCCGTATTATAGTAATAACATTGTATAGAAAGTGTTAGTTAGGCCATTACCTAGGCATAAGTTTAATGAATTCCGGAATAAAATTTTGATTTTAATGAATGCTATGAATCCTGATTTAATGGAAATTGATTCACCAAATAAAAATATCTATAATTTATTTAATGTAGTTCATAACGAATTTCAGACTACTTTTAGGGCTAAGGAGAAAGTAGTTAAGGAATCTTGAGCTTTAGTGAGTGGGCTACTGCAGGTATTTACAAAAGCAGAGCTAAATTGTATGAGTTGTACGGTATGAAGAGATACAATTCTGATTCGAACTTCACAGAGTATGTTAGGAAGTATCCCAACATATTTAAAAGAGTGTGCAAAACAGCTAAGGCATTATTCGTTAGGAACAAAATTAAACAATCCTCGAATAAAATGAAGGCAACTTGGCGAGCTATTAATGAAGCAACAGGTAAGACAACACTAAGAGGTAATAGTTTTAGTTTATTTGATAGTGACAAATTAATTCATAATGACAAAGAAGTCGCACACACATTTAATAAATTCTTTGCTAGCATACCGAGTACTACTACTAGAGAATTAAAATCATCAGCTATTAGTCGCAGAAAACCTATTAGAATTTAGTGTAGGAAAATGTGATGTATTATTTAATTATAATTATGTATTATTTAATTATAATATATTTAAGTTACATTGTACTAATTCTACCGATATTATAAGTACTTTTCAATCTCTAGAGTCTAAAAATACAGGTGATCTCTGGGGCATTTCTGTTAAGGTTTTGAAAAGTATAATTGATGTAGTAGCTCTTTATCTAAGAAACGTATTTAATAAGTGTACTGAATTAGGCATTTTTCCCGATCTTATGAAACACAGTGGGATAATACCTCTTTTCAAATCCGGCAGTAAGACTGATCCTAGTAATTATAGGCCAATATCGATATTACCTGCCTTTAGTAAGATTTTTTGAAAAGATCATACTCAAGCAATTACTTTGACATTTTAAACTAAACAGCCTGCTTCATAGCGAGCAATATAGTTTTACCAAGGGTCACTCGACAACAGGTGCAGGAGTAGCGTTACTTAAACACATATTCAGTGCATGGGAGAATGCTCAAACTGCTATTGGTGTGTTTTGCGACCTTTCGAAAGCATTCGATTGAGTCTGCCATGAAACGCTCTTATGCAAACTTAGACATTACGGCATCCAGACTAAAGCATTAGAAGTCATTAAGTCGTACTTAAGTGACAAAATCCAATGTGTTGAAATAAACGTCTCAAAATCCAGTGGCTTACCTGTTGATTTAGGAGTGCCGCAAGGCAGCATCCTAGGACCTTTCATGTTTCTTGTTTACATAAACTATTTACCTTTTTACTTGAAAAACATTTGTGACGTTGTACTGTTTGCTGCCGATACTTCATTGATATTCAAAGTAGATAGAAATAAGGAACATTTAAACGAAATAAACAGTGCGCTCATTCAAGTAACTAAATGGTTTAAAGTAAACAATCTAGTACTGCACGTCAAAAAAAACAAAATGTATTAAGTTTGCTCTGCCTAATATCAGAAACCTTGGTCCTAGTATAGCTCTACATGATGATGTACTCGAAACATCTGAATCTATATTATTTCTAGGAATAACACTTGATTCGAAATTACAGTGGGGTGCGCACGTTACATATCTCAGGGAAACTTAGCTCAGCAGTTTATGCCATTAAGAAGGTTCGTAGGTTGACTGATGTTGATACGGCTAGATTGGTTTATTTTAGCTATTTTTATAGTGTTATGTCATATGGCATACTATTATGGGATAGGGCTGCTGACATCGAAAATATTTTTATATTGCAAAAACGAGCAGTTAGGGCCATTTATCAGTTAAAGACAAGAGTCTCACTCAAAGAAAAAAATAAATATATTGGTATTCTTACTGTAGCATCACAATATATTTATGCCATTGTTATGCATGTATGATTACATATAAATTCTTACAAAATGAATAGTGACATACGCAATATTAATACTAGGAACAGGCGCAAATTATGAGTAGCATATTTCCGTTTACACAAAACACATAGCTCTGTTATTAGGCTTAGTATTAGAATGTATAATAAAATACCATCTAATATTTTAGACTTGCCTTTAAGGTCGTTTCAGACAATATTTAAAAATAATCTTATACTAAAGGCATATTATAGTGTAAATGAGTATCTTGACGACAAGTACGCTTGGAAATAAATATTCTTTCTTTATTAGGCCAAAGTTTTGTTTATTAGGTCAATAAGCAGTTTTATAGTTTAGTTAATTACCGTATTTTCTTTTTTACTACATTTGCATTCTTGTTCTACTCTTTTTATTATAATTTATCGGATTTGTAAGGTGAGGGTAACTCGTGGTCATGAATTACTAGCTAATAGTTTGTAAATTGCTGCAGGTTTATATACCGTTACTTTTCAGGACATACTGTTCCACCATAGCTCTGAACAGTCATGTTCGCGAGTTGCTTACATCAAAAGACGTAAGTGCATGCTCCTGTTTCACCAGATTTACTTTGGGAGGCTTACCAAATGAACATAATTTATTGCTTTAGTATGATATCAATAACTATTAAATTTTGCATTAGTAGATAACTCACAATGTGAAACAGTTGCAGCTACTTACAAAGATAACATGTAAAACCATTATACTGGCAGTTAAATAAAGTGGCCACGAGTTTTATTGCCCGTTCTTTCTCGTGGTTCCACCTATTGCACTGCGAACGTGGCAATAAATGTAAATGTAGAATCATCTAGTAATTAACTTAAATTTTTGACGTTCATAAGCGTCACTTTTTGGCCGAAATGAATAAATGATTTTGACTTTGACTTTATTTGTAAAACACCTCCTTATTTATCTATTCATTAGTGCACTGTGAACATCATCATATCAGCCAAACGACGTCCACAGCTGGACATAGGCCTCCCCCAAGGTTCTCCATACAGACTTGTCTTGAGCCGCCCGCATCCAACCGCCTCCCGCGATCTTGACATGATCGTCGGTCCACCTTGCGGGGGGCCTACCTCTGCTGCATCGTCTGGTACGTGGCCACCACTCCAGAACCTTTCTGCCCCAACGGCCATCGGTTCTTCGAGCTATGTGCCCTGCCCACTGTCACTTCAGCTTGGCTATCCGGAGAGCTATGTCGGCGACTTTGGTTCTACTGCGGATCTCCTCATTTCTGATTCGATCTCGCAGGGAAACTCCAAGCATAGCTCTCTCTATCGCCCTCTGAGTGACCTTGAGCCTTCTGATAAGGCCCATAGTGAGTAACCACGTCTCTGATCCGTAAGTCATCACTGGCAACACACACTGGTCAAAGACTTTCGTCTTGAGACACTGCGGGATATCGGACGAGAAGATATTATCGTAGCTTCCTGAATCATCATGAAGCTACGACATATCTTCTCGTCCAAACATCACAGTGAACATAGACCAGTAATATTAACACTCACTATTGTTATTTGCCTACTATAAGCATTGTAAGAATGAATAATTAGAAGAATATGAATTTAAATTATTCATTCATTTATATTATACTAGACGGCGCCAGCGGCTTCGCCCGCGTCAATTATACATATAAACCTTCCTCTTGAATCATTCTATTTATTAAAAAAACCGCATTAAAATCCGTTGCATAGTTTTTAAGATTTAAGCCTACATAGGGACAGACAGACAGAAGACAGACTTTGTTTTATACTATGTAGGGATTATTATATAAGGGCAGCGATAGCCTAGTAGAGATACCAACGGATTGCCATGCAGAGGGAATCGGGTTCGAATCCACGGCGCGCACCAATGAATTTTCAGAGTTATGTGCGTATTGAATTGTTAATTATCGCTTGTACCGTGTCTCGGAGAGCACGTTAAGCCGTCGGTCCCGGCTGTCATGAAGATCTTTGACAGTCGTTACGTGGAGTCAGTACCCTCAAATAACTGATACTGGTATAATGCTAGGGCGATGATGATTCATTTATATTCGTTATTTTCCTATTATTCATTCATAATCATTTAAATGTTTAAAAATACATTATTTTTTATTTTGTATAGTTACTAAATCATGTTTTGTACTGTAATATAACCATAATGTTAACATAACTTACAAGTGTAAAATGAAAATAAATTAATTGTTTAAAAAACACAAAAAAACACACACTCATAAATGCATGTAAAAACAAAAAATAAATTATGGATCGTTCAAGTTGTCTCTATTTCTGGGCTGAAGTGTAAACTATGTGCTTTCAATTATAATATTTGATTGTAAAAACGTGGGGCAGTGGAACAGGAAAGACGTTCTTGTTTAACTTGTTAAAAAATCAAGTGAACAGATGTTACGGGAAGCAGGTTACACAGATTGGCGCTCTAACTGGAAATGCAGCACGAGTAGTAAGTGGCTCTACAATAAACAGTCTGTTTAAAGTACCAGTTTGTCGAACTCAGACAAAACATGCACCATCAGCGAGGAAAACGACATTCACCGACAATTTTAACGCCTCTTCTTTCAGAAAATTAAGTATATAAGGGTAATGCTTCAACAGTGGCAAAATGTAGAGTTCTTGTCAGTGGACGAGATATCTTTGGTTCCCTTTGGTAACTCTTTGGCGGCATAAATGCTATGCTTTTGTGCGACCTCATCCAGCTTCCGGCAGGAAGGTAGTATTAGTATTTGTTAACAATAAAGTCTTTCCTGTTCCAGCGCTTCACGCTTTTACAATCAAATATTATAATTGAAAGCACATAGTTTACACTTCAGCCAAGAAATAGAGACAACTTGAACGATGCATTATTTATTTTTTGTTTTACGTGCATTTATAAAAGTGTGTTTTTTAGTGTTTTTTAAACTTTTAATTTATTTTATACTTTTTGGTTCATGATAACGAAATATTTTTAACATTTATACATTTATTTTAAGGCGAATGAGCCCGCATCCTCTCCATCTCCGCCTGTGCGTCTGTATTACATGATGTTTTATCTGTCAGCTTATAACAATCTAGGTCTTCAATCAGGAGACCACTAAGTGATTTTATTCTACTCAGGGCAACATACGCCTGCCCAGCCGCAAAAGTACGGGACCCTAACCACACCACTGCGTGGTCTACAATATATAATTGGTTTGTTATAACCTTAAAACCTGATCGGGTTCAAAGTCCATTGCATGGCCTTTCTCACAAGTGCAAACACGACTATGATACGATATTCAATCATGGAATGCCAGTGCCTATCTTCCGGCTTCATCATCAGACCTTGAAACCTAATCGTGGCCAAAGTTAATTACAAGACTTTTCTAAGAAATCCAAAACAGCTATGATACGATTTTCCATCATTAAGATCCAGTTCATGTCTTCCGGCTCCATCATCAGATCAGTTTGACAGTACCATATTATTATTATATTGTCATCAGAACTACATACAACTGCCAATTTTCATCACGCTACGACCCTTGGAAGATGGTTAAAGTTGTTACCTTAGATTCCATTACATAGTAACGTACACGACGACCTAATAAAAGCGTGTTAATATAGGTTAATTAATAATAATAAATTGTTTTTTATTTATATATGCCACGTGTCTAGAATTTTGGCTAGAAGGAGCTGGGATCAATTGCAGCAGATTTGTGGAAGCGTGACTCTATTCATCAGCCCTTGTCAGCCACAACAAATCTCAGACACAACTGTACTGTGTTGCACAGCGAATACAAGTAATCTTAATATTAATGTGTTTCACTTACCCGCTATCCTTGCTGATGTCAGGCTTGAGCTAAATTAGACACATTCATACAAGTATATTGGCCAAAATAAATGAATGAAGTATCTTATACTTAGCTATTAAGCTTCAAACGCGACGTTTTCAGGACACGTTGGCACGTGGAAGTCGATACCAGATTCACAATTTTCACAAATATCTATCAATAGTTCACAATCAATTTACCGTTGCCAGCACTAGATCAGGCGGCGTTCAAGGCGGTTTACACTATTTAGTTCAATTAATCAATTCACACGAAATGCAAAAAGGTGTGCTCACAATAAGAGTCGACAACGTGGTAATTTCTCAACGGGAAGCGAACGGAAGTGACAGTTCAGTGTGACCATTGTCAGAAATTTTCAATAGACTAAACAAAATGTTACTCAATCGATCTAATCGATTTGACTTATAATACAAACTTATTCTATTTCAAACATCCACCCGCCCCGGACCGGCCTACCGGTCCGCTAATCGGTTGGTAGACGTGACAATGTTGCAACCGCTCTCCTCAGAATCGAACCGTCCACCAAGACCTCAGCAAATCGGGGAACTCCATCAGCCCCAGTTACCAAATGAAGGATGCGCCCCCTGCGCCATCTGAGTGGCGGAAGGTTAGCCTCCTTGATCAAAACGAGGTCACCAATCTTGGGTGGATCGGTCTTGTCGGTCCACTTAACGCGTTGCTGGAGTATGTGCAAATATTCCAAGTTCCAGCGTTTCCAAAAGCTCTGAGTAATCTGGCGTACCAATTCAAAACGCGAGAGACGACCAGGTCTCGTATCAATATAGGGGTACTCAGGCAAGGCGACAAGTGGGCGACCAATCAAAAAATGGCCCGGCGTAAGGGCCTCCAAATCATTCGGATCTGAGGAGATCGGGCACAATGGCCGAGAGTTCAAAACGGCCTCAATCTTACAAAACACAGTTGCGAGTTCCTCAAATGTAAGGACAGATTCACCGATTGTCCTGCGCAAGTGTGTTTTGGCCGATTTTACGGCGGCCTCAAATATACCACCCCAGTGTGGACAATTTGGTGGGGAAAACAACCAATTTATCCCACGTCGGGCAAGCCTATCACCTATATCAGCTTTGTTGGTTTCAAGGAAATTAACAACATCATTCAAATAATTATAGGTGCCCTTGAAGTTAGTGCCGCAGTCAGAACGGATCAAGGAAGGCAGCCCTCTGCGGGATACAAATCTGTCAAATGTGGCTACAAACGCCTCGGTCGTAAGCGAGGAGACCAGTTCTAAATGTACGGCCTTTGTGGAGAGACAAACAAAAACACACAAGTAGGCCTTAATAGTCTTGCTGTTTCGAAGTGTCGACGTTTTCACCAAAAAAATGACCTGCGAAGTCCGTGCCAACACCGTCAAACGTCCTGCTCTCAGTTACGCGATCTGCCGGTAAGTCCCCCATCAAGGGCTGCATGGTAGAAGCCTTGAGCTTATAGCAAGGGATGCAGCGAAAGACTACACTCCGAATAATTCTTCGGGCAGACAAGATCCAAAACTCGCGTTGCAAAATGGCCAAGAGCGCATTACAACCAGCATGCGAATTTTTAAGGTGACGGTCAGTTACCAACAAGCGTACCAAATGACCGTCCTTAGGTAACAAAAGGGGGTGACGTGCTCCGTAAGGGAGGTTGGCGTTCTTGAGACGCCCTCCAACGCGCAAGAGACCCGTTTCGTCCAAAAAGGGGTTCAATTTAGATACAGCTCCCGACAATTTCGATTCCCCCGACTTGAGGATAGCAATCTCCCTTTCAAAATGCGCCAATTGCACAGAACGAACCCAAAAGGTGAGGGACTCCTGTCGTTCCTGTGGTGAGAGAAACGGTGTCAGTCGTTTCTGTTGTGGGTGCCTAAAATTAAAACCAAAACGCTTTATCCAAGCAGTGACACCTAACAACTTGTCGAGGGAGCTGTAACGATTCAACAAGAAATCGGGGTCGAAGGCGCATTCCACCTTCTCAAGAGCGAGTGTTCGTAGACCCGGCAAATTAGAAGTATTCAAAACTGGCGTTCGAGGCCAATCAATTTCTGGTCGACTCAACCATTCCGGACCCCACCACAGCGAATGACCTATCAAACTAGGCGTCAAGCATCCGCGCGAGGCACAATCAGCGGGGTTGAGCTCACCTGGCACGTGTCTCCAAACAAGTTTGACTTCGGATTTCTGGATTTGGGAAACGCGATTAGCGACAAATACCTCCAAGGTGTGAACAGAAGCCTTCAACCAACAAAGTACAATTTGGCTGTCTGTCCAGGCGTAGGTCCCACTAATACAAATGCTTTTACCTAAAGTGTTAGACACGTGGTTCAATAAGCGTACAAGTAGTGCTGCTCCCGAGAGCTCCAATTTTGGGATGGTCAGAGATGTCCGAAGGGGTGCTACCTTGCTCTTCGCCATGATCAGGGAGACTCTCACCTGACCTGAGGCACTGACTGTGCGCAAGTACACCACGGCCGCGTGACCACGTTCCGAGGCATCACAAAACCCGTGAAGGGTGGCCCTGTACTTCCCGGGAGGAAGGATGGGACGAGGCAAGGAGATCTCGTTGACGGCAGGAAGTGAGGATACAAAAGAGGTCCATTCCTCAACAAGAGTACCGTGTAGAGGTTCGTCCCAGGTCATTCCTGCTGTCCAAAGCTTCTGCAAGAAGCATTTTGCCCAAAATATAATTGGACAGATCCAACCGTTCGGATCAAAGGTTCTGGCGACAGTAGACAATACGAGACGTTTAGTCCAAGAACACGGCAATTTCAAGTCTACGTTATATGTAAAGATGTCTTGGACTGGTCTGTACTGAACGCCGAGAACAGCCATCATGGCGGGGTTGTCAACAATCTCAAACAAATGTGGATCTTGCTGATGATCCTCTGGCAAGCCTTCCAAAAGCGCTGGCGAGTTGGAAATCCATTTGCGCAACTCATAACCAGCGGAGGCCAAAATACCTATCAATTCGTCCCGCAGGAGGATCGCCTCGTCCGCTGTGGAGGCGCCCGAGCAAATGTCATCGACGTAAATATCGTCCTTCAAGATGGCGGAGGCTCTTGGGAAACGTAGGCCTTCGTGGTCTGCGAGCTCCCAAAGAGAACGTATTGCCAAGTAGGGGCTTGACCTTAACCCGTACGTATTTGTATTGAGCTCGTAGACGACCATGGGATCGCGAGGAGACTCTCTCCAAAGGATCAGCTGGAAGCGACGGTCATCAGGGTGGATAATCGTCTGCCTGAACATCATTTTTATGTCGGCCACAAAGACAACCTGATGTCGTCGGAAGCTGGTGATGACGTCACAAAGGTCCTTGACCAACTTGGGACCAGAATGCAAGCACTGGTTCAAGGATACGCCTGTTGAAGTCTGCGCAGAACCATCAAACACTGTGCGCAGCTTGCCAGTCGATGGCTTCAATACCGCATGATGCGGGAGAAAGTAATGCTCCACCGAACGCCAATCCAAATTTGACACAGACATGTGTCCCAACTGTTCATATTCCCTCATGAACTCAATGTACTTCTGTCTGAGCTCCGGATCACGACCCATGCGGCGCTCCATGGCCAACAACCTCTTTTCGGCTAAAGGTCGTGACTCACCAAGCGGAGGCCGAACAGACAGGAAGGGAAGCCTCGTAATAATCTGACCAGAACGGAGTCGACCAGTGTTGTTCTGGAAGAACAGCTCGCACTCCTCATGTTCTGGATTCAAACGGGCAGCTTGAGGGGGCTCCTCTACCTCCCAAAACCTCTGAACCGCATCAGAGAGAGCGGAGCCTACAGCCAACAAATTGTCAAGTTCAGGTGGAGGGGGGTCCCTAGGTACAGGTCCCATCAGGGCAAATCCAAATATGGTCGGGATGGCAGTCAAACCATTTGGCACCAAGACCCGTTTCCCACCAATCAAAATTCCACCGAGGACATCAGAGCCAATCAACAAGTCGATTTGTCCCGGTGTGTCAAATTTGGGGTCTGCCAGTTCCAATCCCGATGTCAAATTCACCACAGCAGCAGGTAGCTGCTTCTGTGGGTGCATGCCCAAAATATTCTTCAACACAATAGCCGAGGTTTTAATCCTCGGGTGTGAAGATTCAACAGGGCCAAACAAAACTTTAACTTGCCCTTCAACATTAGAGGCTACGTCACCTATGCCCCGTATACAATTCGGAAAAGAGCCCATATTTAATTTAACCTGCCCTACCAAATAAGTGGAAACAATGCAACCTTGTGAACCTGTGTCCAATATAGCACGGACAACAACAGAGGTCCCCGTGGGTCCCCAGACCCTAACAGCAACCGTTGGTAGGATAACGGTCTCAATGGGGGAGGTTGGCGTTATAGGGCAGACCTATTGTTGCCTGGGCGGCGACCGTTGGCCAGGACCTGGCAAGTCAAAATGAGGGTGCGGCTTGAAGTCCTCAAAAGCGCGATGACTCGATCCGCGCGCCATCTGTGGGGGGTCATAATGACGCACCCGCCCAAAACGAGGTGGGCGCGAGTCAAGGCGGGGACGCTCCGCCAAAGGAGGGGAATACCTGGGGCAGCAGTCATGGTGCTGGTGACGCTGGGCGGTCGCACATTCAGGTGCGCGAGAGAAAGGAGGCGTGCGCACGCTACGGTTCTCCAAGCGGGGTGAGTGGCGATCAATTGAGCGAGGCGACTCTCGGCTACGCGCCGGTGAGCCTCGGCTGCCACCTTCAAAACACCCGCCCGTGCGCGGCGTCGGCTGGTTGGACAAGCGGCCTACCTCTCTGGCATTCATGCAGAGAATGTCCAAATGCTGTCCTCCACAGTGAGGACAGGGGCGAGAGTTTGGGCAGTCTCGCTGGTAGTGGGACCCCAAACAAGAGAAGCAAAGGCGGCGGGCATTCGCGATGCGCCTACGAGAGGCGACATGTAGGTCCAAGAATGCCCTACAACTGGCCGTTCTGTGCCCCGTGACCTTGCAGTAGGAGCACTCCACTGGGCTCTGCGTGACTGCAAAGCGAGGAGGGCGCCGGTCAACACTGGCTCGGGTGTGAACGCGAGCCTGCTCCTTGACCTTGGGCGGCTGCGACTTAGCCGGCGTGTCACCACCGGAGTTGTCCAAGACCCGGCACTCATCCTCCAGGAACTTCTCCAGGTCAGCAAAGGGGGGCAGATGGGTCGCGCTATCCCCACCAAAGCGCTGTTCAAAACGCGACCTCAGGTCGGCAGGCAGCTTCTTCAGCACAATGTGCACCAATAGATAGGACCATTGGTCCACGGGCAGGTCAAGGCACTTAAGTGCGTTGATGGCCACCAAAAGCGGGTTCAACAGTTGGGTGCGCAACCCAGAGACCCGGGTGAGCGTCGGCAAGCCCAAAATCTGCTCAATGTGCGTGTCGGCGAGGCCACGCTTATTATGGTACCTACGGGTAATTAGGTCCCGAGCCGTCTGGTACGCCTCGTCAGACACGGGCAGATGCTGGATGAGGCCCTTAGCCTCCCCATCCAGAACCGACATTAAGTATGCCAATTTTTGTGCTGGCCGAAGGTCAGCCCTGTCATTGACCAGGCTGTCGAACAAGTTAATGAAGCCTAGGTAGCTTCCTAGGCAGCCATCAAAATGGGGGAGGTCCAAAGTAGGGAGCCTACTCACCAGCCCCGGTGCTGACCTAGGAAGCTCCTGCTTCAGGCCGGGTTGCCCTTCCCTATCGGCAACTAGTTGTCTCGCAGTATTGGAGACAGCATCATACAGGTCTAAGACCTGGGCATAGTCTTCGCTGACCTTATTTCGCTGGTCAGCGGTGAAATCATTGATTGACACTTCAAGACAGCAAGTGCTGAAAGTGCGGAATTGCTGTTCCACACTTGCCAGGCGATCGTCAATCCGCTCGTACCTTTGAAGTAGGGCCTGCTGGCGATCAGGCCGGTTCACTAAAGCACTGGCTGAGGCAAACCAGCGCAAATCTGACGCAATAGCACCAGCAGCCGCACGCAAGTCCTTGATAGCTGACATAATCAAAATTTCAAAAGAGCCCGGACAAGCGTTAAACAATATTAACAATCAAAACTTAATTTTTCTCAATTCTTTGAAACCAACAAAGTATTAGCCTGTTTACTGCAAGTGCAGGCAAGTGACAGGTATTTACTGCCCAACAAAATTAAAGGTTTCAGTATATTGAAACAAACACAAAAGTTATCAAAGTTATAACTTATAACAAATTAATAAAGTTGAAACTTCAAATTAATTAATGAATTATTTGCAACAGACAGACTGGCTGTGGTTCTTTGAGATATACAATAGTAAGTAAGCACAGAATAAGTGTTACCTAGCAATATTATCTATATTATAACAAAACAAAGCTTACCAATGTGACCCGCCCAAGTGGCAAGGTCAAGTTGGTTATAATGTTTATGAATATATGCAATGAACTAAATTTACAAAATTTATTGATACATACAGCTGTTATGTATCCAAACAAACTGGCTTATTAATGCAACAACAAATTTAAGTTAGATTTTTCAATTTTGATTTTTTGATTTTTGAGGTTATGTGACAATGTGTTTCAAATTATCTAGGTCAACTTATACAATTAAATATTAGGTATTTTAGACAATAACTGACCTGACAAACACTACAATACTGTCTACAAGGTGAGATATATAGCTCATACAACACCAATCTGAGTTCAGATACAATCAACGGCTAAGCTAAACTTGTAAGTTTACAATATAGGCAGTTAACCACGCTCTTGCTATCAAAAAATTATGTCTAGAATTTTGGCTAGAAGGAGCTGGGATCAATTGCAGCAGATTTGTGGAAGCGTGACTCTATTCATCAGCCCTTGTCAGCCACAACAAATCTCAGACACAACTGTACTGTGTTGCACAGCGAATACAAGTAATCTTAATATTAATGTGTTTCACTTACCCGCTATCCTTGCTGATGTCAGGCTTGAGCTAAATTAGACACATTCATACAAGTATATTGGCCAAAATAAATGAATGAAGTATCTTATACTTAGCTATTAAGCTTCAAACGCGACGTTTTCAGGACACGTTGGCACGTGGAAGTCGATACCAGATTCACAATTTTCACAAATATCAATCAATAGTTCACAATCAATTTACCGTTGCCAGCACTAGATCAGGCGGCGTTCAAGGCGGTTTACACTATTTAGTTCAATTAATCAATTCACACGAAATGCAAAAAGGTGTGCTCACAATAAGAGTCGACAACGTGGTAATTTCTCAACGGGAAGCGAACGGAAGTGACAGTTCAGTGTGACCATTGTCAGAAATTTTCAATAGACTAAACAAAATGTTACTCAATCGATCTAATCGATTTGACTTATAATACAAACTTATTCTATTTCAAACACCACGTATTTAAGTAAAAAAAGGATTTTAATCAAATAGTGGATACTTAAGGCACACATTGGCATCAGTTCCATGTGTGTTGGTATATGGGGACGAAGCCCATACATTTTTGCCCATACTCCTTTAACTATTGCATCATCCTTGTGGTCATAGACCCTAACTGGTGTAAAGATTTCATATAAAACAATTATTTAAATACTATAATAGTTTTGTATATTGTATGTATGCTACGATTGCAATTCTGGAGATAATTAAATAATATTTGGTACTGACATTAATACTGGCCTTAGTGCAATGAAATATTAGTAAGACGTAATTGCGTTTATATCATTGATTTACCACTGAATAAATTAATTATATTCAATTTCGCGTGCTTTGGTATGTTAGGGTGACCTCACATTGGGCGTGCGGGTTCCTCGGGCGGACACTCGGCATGAGCCTGGCGTTTACTCTGTGGTACAAAGTGAACGCCGAACGCCGGCTGATTGTACGCCAAGCGTACGCTCGAGGAACACGCATACACAACGTCAGGGAAGCGTAATATTTGACTGCACGGTTGGCTTAGTGGTTTAAGCGGCCGCCTCGCCGTTTGACACTACGCCGAGTATTGTGGGTTCGATCCCCACACGAGACAACACTTTGTGGGATTCACAAATTGTTGTTTCGAGTCTGGGTGTGCATTGTGTCCGTTAGTTGTATGTTTGTAAAGTCCCCCGCGACACAGGATTTAGTCCTAATGTGGGACTTGTCTTTTTAAAAACTAAAAAAAAAAGATATAGGCAATAGTAAATAGAAAGAGTGGGTGAGCTATAAGTAAATGAAAATGTCACTATGTTGGAAAGAGAAAGAAACATACATTCGGTATTCGTATTTTCTTAGAGCCTACATACTAGCGTTTGTGCAGCCATCGCAACGCGATAACCTCGCGTTTCTTCTGCAGTAAATTTATCGCTGTGCTAACGCTCTAACAGCGCATCGGGTGCGCAGCGTGTTAAGGCGTCTTCACTGTGCCTAAACTCATCGAACGCCTTGCTCAATAACCGCTAGTATGAAGGGGCTCTTGGTTTTTCTATCTGACTAGCAGGTACCCACGGCTTCGTCTACCTACCCTAAATTTTCAACCTTTATTTTACGGTGGAACATTGGTGTTTAGGTCATTAAAGGAATCCACAGTCAAAATTTCATATTTCCAGTTTCAGTAGTTTGGGCTTAGGGATGATATTATGTCAGTGAGGATAAATTAGATGAAAACATATATGATGACTAAATTTTCCCGTAATTGTCGCACCAAGATACTAGAAAATAAAAAGAGAAACTAGTAGATAATTAATTAATTTTTTCTCCATATCGACGCTACGAACGTTTAGTTGGCTCACCTACTCTGTGTAAATATAAAATGCCTCTATGGATTTGATGGTTCACGGAGGGAAAGTCTTCATTGAGTCCGAAAACTAATGACTTGATAGTCTAAAGTCAGAGACCCAAACACATGTCAACAGTATTGTAGAAGTAATTAGATAATTGAAGTTAAACTTCAAACTTAAATGTGAAGGGCCGAACAAACCGAGAACTAAATGAAATACCAGAGTTATTTCGGCCCTGTCTGCCAGATAAATTCAGAATTGCTACAATATTGGTTTAAGTTATCTGAAAGATAAAGCTTATCAGTGGGTGCAACTGGCGATGGTTAATTTATTTAAATTTATCTTTTATTCTAACACCAAAGCAGGTGTTGCTATTACATTACCTTAAATACTTGCATGTATCTAATAAAAAAACTGTACCTGCATACGATCGATGGACAGTCGATATTCCGATCTTCTCGAATTCTGTTTCAACAAGTGCTGTGTCTATTCATATAATTCAAGTAGTTTACATACATACATACATAGACTCACGCCTGTTTCCCCGAAGGGGTAGGCAGAGGCATATTAAACGCCCACTTTTCGCCAGTGTTTTGATCCCACGTAATAGGTGGCGAGCCTATTGCCGCTTCTCGGGATATTTTGTTTGCCAGAGCCTCGTCCGTTGATCGGCAGGTGCACCACTTGCAGGTGAGGTTGGCTTGGGACCCTAAGTTCTTGGTGGGAACCCTATGCACCCCAAGTAGTTTACGACTACAAATAAACTTATTACCTAACTTATAACAAGAAGCAGATGCTTTACAAAATACAGTATTAAATATTTCGTCCCTAGATGTCCTCCTTTACTGTTAAGAAGCTTGAAAATCTTAGGCTTCCTGTAAAATCCGTTGTATTTAAACAGCATTGTTTGTTCGTTCGTTTATTCGTTTTAACAACAAAAGCGCCCAAGAAAATGCCGGGAACCATTTTCTGAATACAATTTATACATGTTTTCTAAGTAAGCACATTGTGTGTTGACTTTAATTATTATTTTATTCAGACATGCCGTTGAATGGAGACGCTGGGCGACAATACCTTGGCTCCTCCCTTCCCTTACCGCACTGGGTGAAAGGGGGCAGTGGGGTAGAGTATTGTTTGCGTCCGGAGCGCACACAATGGCGCGAGGACGTTTCAACAAATGCCGAACGCTGATTGATTCCGACTCTAGTTCAGACGACACTACATTGAGATTGATTATGTTCCTATTCCACTCCACCTCCTCCGCAACCTCCGTATACACACCCTACCTTGCGCTACGGCGCGACAGTGTCATAACGCTAAGTATTATCGACACTCAGACGCAATATGATATCACCATTCGCGCTTCCATTGTGTTTGGTCATTGATATCCTAGTCTTTACACAAACAATCGCTTTTGTAAAGTACATTCTCACTAGAATCAGTAAGGAACTCCCCATCAAAAGATATCTGTTGAAATGTAGGTGTAATAAAATAAAGCGGGTAAATATGTGTTTTGTCTTTCAAGTACAAACCAGATTTCATCCTACAACTGAGAATTTCCTAGAAACGGGTGTGTACTCTACTACAAAATTTTTAACGTAGGGCTGGATACAGAATTTATCTTGTGTGAATATGTGCGTGTGTGTGTTTATGATTGATGTATGAACGTAAAAGAATCTTTGTTCACACATGTATGGCCGTGGTGAAAACACAGTCATCGTATAAACTCGTATAGTACCCGAATGTACGAGGATGAAAGATTACCCTGCCTATCCTCTCTGCAGGGCACTGTGAACTTTGAACTCTCGTGAGTGCAATAAGAGCATTGCACTGCGCTTGATTTATGAGCTGTGTTCCATGTAGAACTTACTGTTGGTTTACTTATGATGAATTATTAGGTCCCAAAAACGTCCTTTTTTTACTGCAGTTTACTGAAATTTGTCGTGACATGTCATTTCCAGAAAAATCGATAAGTAAATATCGTATACTCGTATACATTTTAACGCTCAGTATTTAAACCAGCAACTATTAATATTTCCAAGTATATCATTTTAATTAATTACCAAGAGTTTTTACTTGCTGACATAATGTTATTTCACGGTTTAAAACTTTATGACGTTGAGTTCGTTAAGTATAAGTAGATGCTTAAATGTTTAGTCACTATTCTATATTTAGAAAATGCGTTTAGTTCTATTAAATGGCTTTTATCCATGGCACGCAGTTTCAAAACTATTTTAGTAATGAGAATGCCCAAATAAAAACCCATTCAATCTATTTAATCCATTTTAACCTTGAGATTGCATTCTGGCGTAAACATTTACACAAAAACAACGAGGACACTTTGTATGTTTATTGCTTAGTTTAAGATGTGTAAAATAAACTGACCTCCAAGTCTAAGTTCAGCGGCCGCTTGCGCTGTGTCGGTGGCGCGTCGTGCTACGCACTGGTATACGCCACGATGCGCGCGGGCCACGCCGCGTAGCACAAGCTCCGTACCGGTGGCTGCGGGCGCGCCATCATGTAGCCATGATAGCACTGCGCTCGTGTCGGACGCGCTGCATGTGAAGCGCGCTGTACTGCCTGTGTCTGCCACCTATGCACACAATATTAGACTTAAAGATTTGGTAGTACTTACATGATAATAATACTCATGTATCTTTCTCATAAACAGGTCTGTAATATCATCATCATATCAGTGATATCTCGGTTGCATTCCAAAAATCAATTGACATTATTGTTAAACCACCTTAGCTGTCGTGTCTACGGACATAATATAAAAATATAGTCATGGAATCGCTTTACACATTGTATGCCTTGTATATCCACAGACTCACGTAACAAAGTGTAACAAAAATATAAGAAAAATTATAAACCGTGGAATCACTGTACACATGATTCTATATAGGTATATCATCATACATCATTGCAGTACAAAATATAGTTTATTTATAAAACGTATAACTTACCAATACGGTAGGCGTGACAGTAACACTCAGCGTATCTTGCACGCTGAGCGTGAGGTGAGCCGTGGCGTCGCCGTACACGTTATACGCCTTGCATATCCACAGGCCTGCTGCGGCGGCCGTCACGCGTCGTAGACACTGCGCCGCGCCACCACTCCACGACCAAGAGCTCGTCGATTCTGTTTCTACTGGCTGCAGTCGACCGTTTAGCTCACGGTACCATCTATGTATAAACAGAAATATTAACTTTAGGTAGGTACCTATATATATATAAACTTTCAAGGTATTTAACATTACGTGTATATTGTCTTTGGAGATATATACCACGTACCTCACCATCACACATCCGTGATAACGGCGCTTGCTACAGTGACAAAATATCAGATACTGGGAACAAAGTAACGTGATATATCCCGAAAGACAAAAAACAACTAAGGGCCGATTTTTCAATCCTCAGATAAAGAGATGAATAACTATTCCACTGATAAATTTATTGGCCTGTATAAAAGTCCGTTAAACTTGTGTAAATTTTTCAATAGTCTTTTATTCCGTGGGCAACTATCTGACCGAATAACATCATAGTACCCGTCACTAACTTCAGAGAGGTGAAACAAATATATCAGAAATGTGTGGTATTTCATGTGTATTCGCGGAATTTGTGAGTGTTGTGCTGTTCGTTTTCAATCAAATTATATTTAACAATGCCATTATTAAAAAAAGCCAGCGTTCCTCAAATTTGAATGCGTGATTAAAGACATTCAACTACTAGTAAGTTTAATAGAAAAATACAAGTATATTATAGAAATTAAAACGACTGATGCGGTAACTAATCAGGACAAGAAATCTGCGTTGAAAGATAGAAAGTGCATCTAATTCATGTGGTGTGTCTACAAATAACCGTTAGTGCCAAAAATTAAAGCTTAAATACGAGAGTCTAAGGAATCGTCTTTTCAAAAACGAGCCAACGCTCCCAGCATGACCAAAGAAAGAATTTTGGGCATCTGTTTTAACATAAACGGACACCTTTACATTTAAATACCATTCAAGACTTATGAACGAAATAATATATTACTGTTAAATCTTAATATATAAAATTCTTGCGTTACTGACTGACTGACAGACACGCTACAGCCGAAACTTTTGGGCGCAGGAACCTGAAATTTGGCATGTATGTTCCTTGGGGACCGTAGGGGTGCACTAAGATGGGATTTCCGGAAGTTCCCACGGGATCGGCCAAAACGGGTAAATTTAAAAAAAATGCAGGCGTAGCTGCTGGCGTCCTCTAGTAGTTGAATAATTCTAAATTAGTCTTTAGTGAAATAGTGAGTTAGTACCTAGGTATTTATGTTGCAATTCGTTTTTGAAAATATAAGTCTGTATTTTTATGCCATAAATGTGTGTAGTAGGTAAAATAAATGTTTGAAATACATGCTATCTGATTTGTTTAACTATTTCATAATATCTGCTCTCCATCGAATCCAGTAGGTATTAAAATGATCGCCCGGCGGTCTTACAATTCTTTATCACCTTCTAGGTCGATTAATATACCTATTCGTTTATAATAGCCTCTTCTTCGATTGTTGCGTCGTCAAAAATATGAAAAATGACCATATATTCCATATTTCGTAATATATACCACACCCAAAATCCAACCAAATGTATCTCAACGTCAACTTAACAGACAAATAAGCGGTTATCTGACCGAGGATCGGACTGTTAAATTTATTCCTTAGTTTGGTGAGTTATTCAACGTATAAACCCTATCTGACCACTGAAAAACGCAATATTACGCTATCCTTAGAACAAATCCTATCTGGTTGTTTAACTGAGGATTGAAAAATCGGCCCTAAGTAAGCTTAGTAACAACTAAAAAAAGTTAAGACTTTTTTGCAGGGTAAGGTGTTGTTCTCGTTTATGAGTCCCAAGACATTGAAGATTTATGTATTGCTTATTATTTATTAATTTGTGGTCGCTAAGTAGTATAACTCAAGACTCTTCGTGCTTAATGCTGTTGAATGTTCTATGTAGCTTGTGGGAGTTACACAATAGTTAAGTCATAATTGTACTAGCGTAGTGTGAAGTGGATTTTGGTCAACGTTAAAACGACTGCAGCACGAAATGGCGAAACATTAAATAGCGCTTAGCAGATTACATGTCACCATAGATATTAAAAAAGATGGATAACTATTCCAGTGATAAATTTATTAGGCTGTTTAACGGTTCGTTAAACGTGTGTTAATTTTTCAATAGCCTTTTATTCCGTGAACTACTATCTGTCCGAATAACAGTATCATACCCGTCACTAACTTTAGAGAGATGAAACAAATATACCAGAAAAGTGTATGTCAGAGCAGGACAGGAAATTAGAGTAGCACAGGAAATATAAGCTTTATTTCCTATCCTGCTCTAACTGTCAAAGTGATGGTTGTCATTATTTCGGGTTAGGTTTGTTTATGTATGTTTGGACTGTGGTAATTTGCGGAATTAGTGCGAAGTATAGTAGAAAAATATTATAATATTATAGAAATTAAAACGACTGACGTGGTAACTAATATGGACAAGGAATTAGCGTGGAAAAAATTTAAAGTGCTTCAAATTCATGCAGTGTGTCTACAAATAACCGTTAGTGGCCAAAATTAAAGCTATAATACGAGGGTATTAAAAAGAATACCAAAAGAAATCGTCTCTTCAAAGACGAGCCAACGCTCCCAGCATGACCAATGTTGAGAAAAAAATATTGGGCATCTGTTCCAGGAAACAGGACACCTTTACATTTACCATTCAAGACTTGTGAATGTAATGTTATGTTACTGTTAAATAGTAAAGAGGTAAATTTTGGTACCTAGTTGAATAATTGTAAATTAGTCTTTACTGAGTTAGTAGGTAGGTGTTTAAGATGTAATTCGTTTTTGAAAATATAAGGCTGTATTTTATGCCATAAGTGTGTGTAGTATAATAAATGTTTGGAATACATGATATCTGATTTGTTTCACTATTTCATAATATCAGCTCTCCATTATATCGGTATTAAAATGAAAATGGTATTAAAATGATCGGCCCGCGGTGTTACAATTCTTTATCGCCTTCCAGGTTGATTAATATACATATTCGTTTATAATTGCCTCCTTTTCTATTACTGCGTCGTCAAAACATTAAAAATGTCCATATTTCGTGCCCAAAATAACCTTTAACCAAATGTATCTCAACGGCAACAGTCAGATAAGCGGCTATGTGACCGAGGATCGGACTGTTACATTTATTCTTTAGTTAGGTGAGTTATTCGACGAATAAACCCTATATAATAATAATAAAACGCTATATTACGCTATCCTTAGAATTAATACTATCTGGTTGTTTAACTGAGGATTGAAAAAACGGCCCTAAGAAATAAAAAAAAAATTCACTATCCTTTTGTTCCTAATATTTTTAATAGCATTCATAGTCTCACTGTCGTTTGAGTGACATTTACGTTTTTCCTGGACTGAAACTAATACTGCTTGAATTACGATTTCTGAAAAATTGCACTGTACTGTCACTAAATTTGGTATTTTCTATATTGATTCTTTTATCCGATATTAAACAGCTTACCTACTTCATATTTCATCATCCAAATAAAGGAAGTGTATTGATTTATGAAAAATATGCACGATTAACGCAACGATTTATTTATATTTTTCGAAAACACGATTTACCTAAAAATAATACCAAACATAGCTCGGCCATCAAGGAACTAAGTTTATAACAGCACAACTTACGTGTAGTGCGGCTGCTTCAAGTCAGACGCGACACACGGCAGACACACATCCATCCCGGCAGGCACGGATAGCTCGCCACCCGCTGACACTAGTCGCGGTGCTGAATTTGCGGCTGACGCTGCACATAACCCATACACATATATCTTACTATTATTATAAATGCGAAAGTTTGTGGGAATGGATGCTGTATAGATATTCACTACCTTTTCACGCATCTACTGATACTTTTGTCTAAATAAGCGAACCCCACACAGGTGAAGCCGCGAGTAAAAGCTATCATTAGATACACGAGACCCTCTATGGAGCAGTGTGTCAGTTATTCTATTTAAGGCTGATGTTATCAGTTAGAAATAATAGTATTATCACTCAGCCCACATACCTACAGTGTCTGTTGTTAATCAGAAGGCGAAAAATTTCTGGATTTGCAAACAGAAATCACTGTGACATCTGCCATTTAGATTAACAATAATAATGATTGTATAAAATTGCATTATGTTTAACTATGAAATTTTTTTAATGAACACTACAAATAAATGAATATTTCTGCAATAAAATGCAAGAAAAATTCAAAGTATGAAATCATTGATCAAGAATACTCGTTTTATTGCGTAATTAAGTTTTTATTAAGTTATACTAGTATCTGAATATTTGCATCCAGAAATTATGCTATTATTTAATTAAATGCATGCAGTTCAACGTGATACAAATTCAGAGAATTTCACTTTAAGCTCAACTAGAGAAGATTGAAATTTGACACTGTTTAATTAGCAGTTACTACTAAACACGCCTGGCCAAAAATAAGACGGTAAATTCGCTGCAATAAAAATTGGTAGCTACAGGGAAAATTTGAGAGGTCTTTAGTCTATTATATCACTTTATCGGCCTATTTTTGACGACATTATGTAGTGATAATTTGTATGTGTACGTTGTGTGTATCCGTTACTTACGTGTGACAGTGAGATGCACTGCCCGCGCGCGTTTCGTAGTCGCAGTGAGCGTATGACGGGCGAGACAGCTGTACGCGCCCGCGTCATTAGCACTCACGTCGCGTATCAGCAGCGTATTCCCCGCTACTATGTACCGGGACTCTGTTGTCATATAAAATGTACACGGTTATTCCTCACTTGACATAATATTTTAAGATAACAATTAGAGAAGATACATACAATGGACTCCTAGGTAAAACTAAGGGGTTTTTAAGGATAAATACTTATCCATGAAATAATGATGCCAGAAACTAGCACTAAGTTAAGTTAAATTTGTATTTGTTTTATGGGTTCGTACTGTAAATTTGGTTATCAAACGACAAACCATGAGTCATAAATTTGTTTGCCATACGTCTATAGGCTAAGCCACACGCTATGTTGATACCACACATTATTATTCAAATGCTGCTGCTTATAAAATTATCAATAAAGTAGCTCAATAATAAAATCAGTGTCATCTCTATTCTCTTGACACCACGGTCATAGCATATTTCCTGAATATGTACAACGCGTCGTAACCGCATTACTGCAAGATGAGTAATTATTTCATACGGCGCTACTTTATTATCTTAGCGTGAGTGCTGCGCTGCAACATACGGTGGCAGCTTATTCCACTCACTGTTTCTGCCCATTAAAACTACTTCTCTTCCGCTATCATTCGTCACCGTCACATCTCAAGTACCACCCACCCTCGGGAACGTTCATTTTCCTCACAAATGAGATATTGCTTTAATTAATATTACTCCGCGCGCAACATAAATATGGGCAAGAAGCTTTATCTCATCGGTGTTTCGCGCGCACAACTTGTTTCGTTTTTTCTATTAATGAATAAATGTTAATTGGTGTAATCTACGGCAAATTACATAGCTTATTAAACACTTCAGTGAAAATAAAGTGCGCGCATAATAATAACGTTGAACGAGGAGGCTATTTCCTTTTGTAAAGCGAGCCGTCCGGAAGTCGGCTTTAATTAATAAAGAGATGGTAAATAAAGCTGAAGGTTGTGTTGAAAGAGAATGGAGGGGAAGGATTGTACTGTATGAAAAGGAGAAAGGCAAAGGGGGACTGGTTTGTGCGCCGGCGGCGATGATAGATTTATTTGGTCACGCCAAGCGCTGCGACGTTTTATAGGATTTATATGTGTCGATAATTCCACACTTTTATTAAAAGGAGAACCTTCGCCCCGACCTCAGGGAGTTGAATCGTTACAGTCGAGAATTCATTTAAATGTGAATGTACTTAGTATAATGTTACAACCGAATTAATGTTTCGTTATTATCTGGTAGGTATTATTTGAACAGATAAGACTGAGATTTTAGTTTCAAGCATTCATTAGGCGAAGTTATATTTTTGTTTAAACGCTCCTTGATTTTGGTGCAAAACTGATTATGGTTTTTAAAGAAATACGTAGTTTTGGATACAAGGGTACTTCAAATATTAAGTTAGTTGAAATTAGTTTTCGTGGATGGTCGATTATAAAGAGATTTATATAGGTAATTAAATTTAAAAAGCCTTGATTGAAATTAAAAATGTCTTTTACTGCTCCCACTTTATTTACTGTTTCGGGAGATTGGCAAACAGTTATCCAAAGAATACGATTCATAAAAAAAATGCGTTGTGGTAAGTATAACAGCAATGTTACTGTAAAACTAAAATATATGATACAGATTTTAGTACACATATAATATCCTTCTGCGTATAAAACGATATTGTATGTTCTTTTATAGCCTAACGGCTGTATCCCCGAAGGAAAAAGCAGAGGTACATAATAATACACCCACATTTCGTCTTGAATTTTTAGGTCCCACGTAATAGGAGGCAAGCTTATTGCCGTTACCGGGCTTATCACCAGACTCCGTGCTGCTACTGAGAATTAGGAAAACCCCAGTAACACTTTTGCCCGACCCGGGAATCAAACCCGGGGCCTCCGATCAGCTGTCGCATACGCTATCCACTGGACCACGGAGGCAGTCTGTCGGATATTGTATGTATATTAAGTTAAGTTTAAATTCTAACGACTATTATATTTAACTCTCGCCATGATAGTACAGCGAATAAAGGCACTTTAGGCGAGGCAAACGTAGGTGACTCTGCCAACTGTAACAGAATTTATTATTTAGTTCTCGCACCGAGAATGGAGACAAATGTTAATATTATGTGCGTCTTGCATATGCTAGTAGTCTTATGTGTATATTAGCTCACGTGTTCATATCTTATGTGTACTCATTAAAATTTTCATAAGTGTATTAACAGCACTTATATTTTGGACGTTATTGGATGCGCGTTTCTGCAGTATCCAACGTAAGATACGCGTGGTGAAGCGCCCTGTTTTTATGGAAGCTTCCCTATTTTTACTAGGGAATATTGACGCACTGTCTAAGGAATATTTAATATGACGCAGGTGTGGTCATCAGTCGCAGAGTTTTATTACGTAGGTAGATGAGCGGATCAGATATCCAGCTGTGGGTGAGTTACTACATTTACTACACTAGCGTACTGCCCATCTCTCTACCTGCTAGCTGAGGCCGGCTGACGCCGCCTGCGCCTGAGCGAGGCCGTCACTGAGCTGGCCTAGCGAGTGGATTCGTTATCCATTTCTTACGACGCGAACCTAGCTATGAGGTCTACCGCACTGCACAACCACTTATTCCACAGACTCCGTAGGATGGAACGTCCTACGGCGTATTCAAAACATATTACCGAATTGTGCAGCCGGTTCGACAAGCTCGCGGCGGAGCTGTCCGCCATTGAGAAATCCGGTGTTCGCTCAGCTAATGCTGTGGCAGAGGTCCAACCTGCGCCGCCTACCTCGACGCAGGCAGGGTTAGCCCCAGTATTGCATTGCGAGCATTTGAGAGTTAGCGAACTGTCTAAGCTAAAATACGACGGTACAGGATGCGTCCGAGCGTTCCTACAACGCGTAACCGAATTCCAAACCGCGCGTAATCTACCTTCCACAAAAATTTTATCGTGTGCCTCCGAAATATTCACCTGTAACTGTGAGTGAGTTACTACATTTACTGCTCTAGCGTACTGCCCATCTCTCTACCTGCTATCTGAGGCCGGCTGACGCCGCCTGCCTGACTCTATTGGTTGTGGCTTTCCTTATGCTGTTTCCCTTCAGGTTCCAGGTCCACCTTAAGGCTCCGGGCTACTCTACCTAGACCGCTACACTACCCTGCACCGTCATCGACGTCGCCTCTGCCGAAGAGTCTGGCCTGCCCTGCTCATCGCACTCAGACCGCCGGCGCCTGCCAGCTGAACCAACGGCCTGCGAGGATCTGCCCGCTACGCGCAGCCCTTCGAGCAACCTGCCCTGCACACTACCGGAGGGAACAGCGTGGGAGACTGCAGCCCTAAGTGTTCAGGCCAGTGTCGTGTTGTTGGTCGGTCATACTCGTGCAAGAGAAGTGAGAAAATACTCGGCAATAAACGCATCAAGAACCTCTACTGCGTTTTAATGCCAGAACCCGTTACAAGTACATGTAGGTATCAAGAACGTAGATAACACCTAGTGTGTAGATGATCGTCATGTAGCATGTAGTCACTGATATAAAGCCTATGGGCGCATTAATGACGCATGGTGCTTAGAAATAAAGGTGAAAGCTACCACTTCATCGCTAAACGCAATTGATGATTTCGTCAACGTCAGGTAAGACGTTGATGAGATCATCGATAGCAGTATACGCCGCCACTAGCTGCCGTCGGTGCCCTTGCTATCACCAAGCAACAATGTACCGTAGTCGTCTGTTACGTACTGGGTGAAGGAGGATCGATGTGTAACACGGAGTCGCCGTGGTACCAGAGCGCTGGGTGCACGAGTGACGCTTGGCGCGTGGCGCTACAAGTTATAGCCGCCACACCACCACTTGCTGCTGTCGGCGCGCTCGCCACAACCTCCCATCCACCGTCCACCACTTAGAAACAAAATTGTATAAGAGCAAACAGAAAAATAGGGTTATTATTGCTAGTTTTGTGAGAAACGGGCTTTAAACTTATTGTAAAAATTGAAATGCGATGATAAGGGGGTATAGAAGATAGATAAGAACAATGCATCACCGATTAAATACCTTTTCTTCAAACTTCTTGCACACAATACATGAACGTGCAAAGACAAACTTAATGTCAAAGGCGTCTTCTTTTTACTCTTGGACTTGTGAAGTTACAAAATCAAGTTAAATATTGTTACGGTAAATGTGAAATTTTAAGGTTATGTTGTTTAATTTTTTGTTTCAAATTGCTACGTGCAGAATGCATATCTTGCCTAATTCCGTGTCCCGTACTAATGTATTTTATAAAACTCGTATTATTAAATGATTGTCAATAGTAGATGTTTAAAGACATACCTGGTTGCAGCGACACTTCTCTTGAAAGTGCAACTCCATGTGCGTTTGCGGCGCGACATCGCACCATCGTCGCGGCTGCCTCATACCCGCCGGCCGCCGGCAGCACCTCTAACGTACCATTACCGT
This sequence comes from Euclidia mi, assembly GCA_944739405.2. Taxonomy (NCBI): domain Eukaryota; kingdom Metazoa; phylum Arthropoda; class Insecta; order Lepidoptera; family Erebidae; genus Euclidia; species Euclidia mi. The sequence goes on from OX123189.2 coordinate 9,550,121, forward strand.
ACACCCGCCTGCACAGAAATAACAGCAAGATAAACATTACAATTTTAGGACCGCCTAGTCTTCTAATACCAAGTCATAAAGATACTGATATATTCCTAAAGGAATGAAATATAGAAGTTCATCTTTTTGAAAGTAATGAAATATCGTAAATTAGATTTTTTGGCAATTGAGGTATGAAATGGAAAATATTTTTTTAGTACTAGTTACCTTTTCTTACACACATGCCAGTGCATTCATAAAACGTAGTACAAATAAGAGCTCATCAAAAAAATATTTGACAGCCAGGGTCATTAACCTAAAGACCACCGACCGACCTAGTCAATTTGCACTATTTCAATGAAGGCTCACAATAAAACAAAATGCAACGTGAGGAGAGTAAGCGATACAAAGACGGCGCTACCAGTAATGAGTCCGTTTTGTCCCATTGTCGGTGACACCAAATATAATCGCTCTCATTTTGCATAATTATCGTCTAGAAGGAAAACACTTTGAAGAGACTAACGATTATGGGCTCAATTTGTGCCGCCGGCCTAATTATTTGCTATTCATAAACAAAATTATAACACTTTCAAAAGACTACCAAGCATAGGGATCGGCTGATGGTGATTTAGCGACTAAAATAAGCACAATTGTGTGTTAAAATGGTTTCTATAGCTTGGTGATACAAAATCACCTAAAAGCACCGTGTAATCGTCATCTTTTTTACAGGAAACCGTATTTCGGTCAAACCATTTATGAGATACAAGTGAAAATAAATGTCCTCATGCACACAAATAATGCGCTACCCAGACGGAAAATGCATTGTTCTTTCCCTCTTGAGTAAAAAATAGCGGGTGTATATTTAATAAATAATAGTAGGGACGGTTCAATAGATAATTAATAGCAAAGACAGAGAAAAATGTATTTGGGTGAGATTTTAACCTTCAGACTTTCACCTTAAAACTTGACAATAGCCATCATTTGAAAACTGTTACTATAATGTCGAAATTCAGTGAAGGTTACTACATAGAAAATATTTTACAAGAAATTTGAGTCAAAGCCTGGTCAGTGGATATTTCTTTGAACCTCAGACAACACGTGTGATCAGCTAAAAGTAGGTTCGGGTGCAAGAAAATATTTTCTAAAAGATGCAAGAGTACGTCAAAGTATACGCCACGTAACAGGTGAGAGTGTGAGCCCATACATTACGATACTGTAGTGGAACTGAAGATACACCAAAATACAGAGTGTTGTGATAACAATAGGCTAGTTGACAAAAAAATTTTTATAAGTCCGTCCTTTAGATTATTCAAAAATAAGCGATAATTTTTTTTTTATTTGTAATTTAAACCAAAAATTACCAAGATATAGCTCATTAAATTTACGTATAACGTCACGCCGTGCTGCATTTTTTAGCACTAGATGACGTCACACGTAACTTTAATGGGCTATATCTTTGTTATTTTTATTTAATCCAAAAAAGAAAAAATACGTGTCCAATATTTTTTTATAATCTAAAATACGGACTAAATAAAATGTAATTATTTTGACCCTGGAAAATACCCTAAGACAACCATCTGAAATCGACCAAGTGAGAAGCAGTTTTAGCTACTAGAAGGGAAATAAAATTGTTGCTTCATTCGAATGAATTTATTTATTTCTTGTAAATAAATCGAATAGACTGTCGTACAGAGATTTGCTATATAGTACAATGTGTTACTTATTCCCTGCACTAGTCGTACGATATATAAATAGTATTGATTGCAAAGTACCGGGTGGTAGTAGGAACGTGCCTAGCAGAGTGCACCCGAACGAACGAACAGATGGCATCGTTCTATAGACGTCCCTAGACACCTGTTCTACTGAACTGTCACAAATATATTCTATTGAAGATCGGCTATAAAATTTTCGTAGATTGAATAGAGTTTGGTTTTAAAATATTGTCGTTCCTTAAAAATACTAGCTCTAGACATACATACGGAGTTTGGCTATACCAGACCGACTATTCTCTGATGTAGTCTTTGTAATTAATTAGCGACCAAACTTCAGGGAACGAATAAATTGTAATTGTGTATTACATATAATAATGATACTGGAGTGTATATCCGTCAATAATTAGCAGTAATTACTTAACATTAGGTACTGTGATATTTATTTCTTCTTAACTACTATGGTAAAAAATAAATATGCATAATAGGCATCCTTTTGAAAAGCTACGCGATTATCTTGTTATAATGGCGTAGCACATTAATATCGGCTACGGCATTATACTGCTACGAGATGTAGTAAGTTCAGCTGATAAATACTTTAAAAGATTCGCGATTTCTACACATAATATTTAGGTAACTTATCTGTATCGCATAATTATTTGAAAATTAAGGTGACGTTATCTTCTATTAGCGCCGAAGTTTCGGCATCTGTTATATCAGCAGTGATCATGCTATAACCTAACATATCGTCTCAGTAATTACGCAATATAGACTCATTATATAAATATCAGTTAGCTTACCTGATGCCTGGAGCGTCGTGTAGCGTAGTCCCATCATCAGCAAGCCACGTGAGCGTAGGCGGAGGGTGGCCCCGCGCTGCGCAGCGAATTCGTACGCCACTGCTCGCGGCGTACTGCACGCGTGATGCTGGCTCTACCACCAGTGAGGGACCCAACATTGACAGGTCACCGCGACATACTACAAAAGAATACTGTATTATTATTTACGCAAATACTATCACACAAGGGCTAGACTAGTGCTACGTCATTGATACAAGTCCAGTATTGCTATTAATTCTAGTCTCTCGGTTGAGAGTACATGAGTTCTGGACCCGTAATGCAGAAAAGAAAACTGTAAATGTACTTGGAATTTGAAACGTGCTTCGAAAAATGTTTCTTAATAGCATTCAAAAAGTTCATCGTCCGCACTGGGTGTAATTTCTGGGTCACAAGGGACTTTAGATTAAAACGACTGATCTAACGACTTATAACACCTTGAACTGCAACAAGTATTTGCAATTCATACTAATTAACTTCCCAGAAAATATGATTTATATTATGTGACGAATAGAATTTAGTTCGCAGTGACAGATTGACTTATTTACATACTAGAGGACACTCGCACATTATTTTTAATTTAACTGTTTCTTGCCGATCTCGTTGGAATTTCGGCAAATCCCTTTTTAGCGCACGCCTACGGTCACCAACGAACATACAAGAAAAATTTTTGCTTCTTGTGCCGACTAGTTTTGTCTGCCAGGCAGCCAGTAACGCAAGAATTTTATAAATACACACCAACATATTCAAAATTCCTCTACATCTGGCATTATTATCGTAGGATGTCATACTGTGACCATAATAGAGGCTATATTTAACATAGAATTGAAATGAAAACGATCATCAGGATCACAAATAATTATGACATCGTTGCGTGCACACCCGCCTGGCCGTTGCCAACATCGAATATTGCAGGTTCAAATTGAACGTTGGGAAACAATATTTTGTCCGTTCGGTGCATCGTAACAAATGGCTAAGGATTTTCATCGCTAGCACAGTTTTGAGAATGAGTGAGACTCCTGAGTATTATGTATATCCATGCGTGTTACACTGATACTCAGTAATTGTTCATTCTCAGTGACCTTATAAATTCGTTATTCCTTCATTCCTCGATAATCATTCCCAAAATTAAGAAATAGACCGTTTGTATATTGATATCTGCCAAGTAATTTAGCAGATGCGTATTCAAAGGTCTGGCAGCGGCTGGACACGAAGAGCTGAAAATCGGGCTCAGTAGCGTGCCAATGGAGTGGCCTATATCCTGCTGTATATAGGCCTCTCCAATGGCACTATGTCAAGCAGATGATGATCATGATGCATCTAAGGCTTCCTGTAGACGACCCCGGACTCGCACCGGTGCCGCACCGCAATACTGTGTATTCACATCAAAACCGCATCGCCACCGCGTCGACGCCGCACCGACGCCGCATAAATACCGCATTGTCACAACGCTAAATTATAAAGCAGTGATCACAGTTAAGTAAAGTATTGTCTGTGTAACTGTACAGACTTCACTGTTCTAGTTATATTCGCATATATTCGTAATATTAACATTAAGCATAAAAAAGAAAGTATTAAGTAGAACTTAGTTATTTCAATCTACAAGCAGCGGCGGAAATAAATTATAATAAGTGTAAAAGATTTTACTCCGACAATACTATACTGAACTGTGATCGCTGCCTTAGCGTTGTGACAGTGCGGTATTTATGTGGCGTTGGTGCGGCGTCGGTGCGGCGTCGACGCGGTGGCGATGCGGTTTTGATGTGAATACACAGTATTGCGGTGCGGCACCGGTGCGGGTCCGGCGTCGTATACAGGAAGCCTAAAGGATGTGAAATTGGCACCTAATACGGCAACAGTGATGTAATGAACTGTCGTGCCGTCTCATTTAATTATTTCTATTTCATCAATTGCTTGAATCAAAATTATGAATATATTGATTTGAGATTCTTAAACTGTATACCACGTCTAATACATATTATTATATTAGTTCTGAATTCCCTACAACTGAATGCTACCGCCAATAATACACTAGTTTTAGATTCCTATCTCCACAATAACTGGTTTGCGGGAGCAGAATACTTACCACGACAGAACGCTGTCCCGTATACATACGTCAATAGCGGTTATCTATCCACTTTTCGGAATAAATAGCTCTGCAAACGCAGAGTGACGTAGAGGCGTTCGAAATCGCAATTGAATGCAGAGAGCTACGGGTATGGTTGTTATTTGGCCGCTGTCGAAAATTCGGTACAAAAAGATTTATTTTATTCGTAAATTCGGATATCCTAGATAGTATTTAGAGGGAAAGAAAGCCTTTAGTCCACAGTCCCAACTTCCAATAGATGATTGTTTCATATAGTCATAATTTAATTGATAATTATGAGCGATATGTCTCGAGCACACATTACAGTTACTTAATTCATCATGTCAGCCTAGAGACGTCCACTGCTGGACATAGGCCTCCCCGAAGGTTCTCCACACAGACCGATTTTAAGCCGCCCGCATCCAACCGCTTCCCGCGATCTTTACCAGATCGTCGGGCCTCCTTGCGTCGTCGCCACTCCAGAACCCGCCTGACCCATCGGCCATCGGTTCATCGCGCTATGTGCCCTGCCCATTGCCACTTCAGCCTGGCTATTCGAAGAGCTATGTCGGTGACTTTGGTTCTCCTGCGGATCTCCTCATTTCTGATTCGATCTCGCAGGGAAACTCCGAGTATAGCTCTCTCCATCGCACTCTGAGTGACCCTGAGTTATCGGTTACTTAATTAAATAAAAAAATTATAACCCTTATGTTTGAAATAGAATTAGTTTTTATTATAAGTCAAATCGATTAGATCGATTGAGTAACATTTTGTTTAGTCTATTGAAAATTTCTGACAATGGTCACACTGAACTGTCAGCTTTTTTCATTCATTGTCGTTTCCCGCGGTCAGCGAAAAAAAGCTAGCTCTGGATAGATTTCGTGTTGTGAGCGTTTTGATCTTGTATTTAGAACCCGTTTGATTGCCACTTCCTTGATCAATAACTGGCACCGGTTAATTGTGATAAAAATAGTATTTTAACGAACATTGTAAAACTCGAGTGAATCCGATGCACGTGGTTGGTGCCGGAAGAATTTGCTGATTGAAGACGCTGCGTGGAGTCTGGTAAAGTAAAGATAATTCACTTGCTAATATTGGCCAATTTTAGTCTCGTGTGTGTCTAACTTGCCTCCAGGACTCCACTCAAGAACATCACCAGGAGATATTTGGTAAGTAAGTTGTTTAATTCTTAGCGCCAAGAAACTTGGCCCATGTGTTAGATCCTTTGTCTTGGGCTAAGACTGGATGAATTAATCGCTTCCACTGATCTGTGTTAAAAAATACCCATTCTTAGCCCGAATTCTACACATAACTTTTGGTGCAGAGCTGTAGTTGAAATTTAGCCGCTGTTGCATTACTGAGTATAAACTCAGATTGGTATGAGCTTGTATCTTATCACCTTGTAGACAGTATTGTAGTGTTTGTCAGGTCAGTTATTGTCTAAAATACATAATATTTAATTGTATAAGTTGACCTAGATAATTTGAAACACATTGTCACATAACCTCAATCAGTAATTGTTGATTTGTATCGTTGGAAAATCTAACTTAAATTTGTTGTTGCATTAATAAGTCAGTTTGTTTGGATACATAACAGCTGTATGTATCAATAAATTTAGTAAATTTAGTTTATTGCATATATTCATAAACATTGTAATAATCAAAAAAACTTTGTTTGTTATAATATAGATAATATTGCTAGGTAACACATATTCTGTGCTTACTTCATATTGTATATCATAAATAACACAGTTAGTCTGTCTGTTGCAAATAATTAACTAATTAAGTTGAAGTTTCAACTTTATTAATTTGTTATAAGTTATAACTTTGATAACTTTTGTGTTTGTTTCAATATACTGAAACTTTTAATTTTGTTGGGCAGTAAATACCTGTCACTTGCCTGCACTTGCAATAAACAGGCTAATACCTTGTTGGTTTCAAAGAATTAAGAAAAATTAAGTTTGATTGTTAATATTGTTTAACGCTTGTCCGGGCTCTTTTGAAATTTTGATTATGTCAGCTATCAAGGACTTGCGTGCGGCTGCTGGTGCTATTGCATCAGATTTGCGCTGGTTTGCCTCAGCCAGTGCTTTAGTGAACCGGCCTGATCGCCAGCAGGCCCTACTTCAAAGGTACGAGCGGATTGACGATCGCCTGGCAAGTGTGGAACAGCAATTCCGCACTTTCAGCACTTGCTGTCTTGAAGTGTCAATCAATGATTTCACCGCTGACCAGCGAAATAAGGTCAGCGAAGACTATGCCCAGGTCTTAGACCTGTATGATGCTGTCTCCAATACTGCGAGACAACTAGTTGCCGATAGGGAAGGGCAACCCGGCCTGAAGCAGGAGCTTCCTAGGTCAGCACCGGGGCTGGTGAGTAGGCTCCCTACTTTGGACCTCCCCCATTTTGATGGCTGCCTAGGAAGCTACCTGGGCTTCATTAACTTGTTCGACAGCCTAGTGAATGATAGGGCTGACCTTCGGCCGGCACAAAAGTTGGCCTATCTAATGTCGGTACTGGATGGGGAGGCTAAGGGCCTCATCCAGCATCTGCCCGTGTCTGACGAGGCGTACCAGACGGCTCGGGACCTAATCACCCGTAGGTACCATAACAAGCGTGGCCTCGCCGACACGCATATTGAGCAGATTTTGGGCTTGCCGACGCTCACCCGGGTCTCTGGGTTGCGCACCCAACTGTTGAACCCGCTTTTGGTGGCCATCAACGCACTTAAGTGCCTTGACCTGCCCGTGGACCAATGGTCCTATCTATTGGTGCACATTGTGCTGAAGAAGCTGCCTGCCGACCTGAGGTCGCGTTTTGAACAGCGCTTTGGTGGGGATAGCGCGACCCATCTGCCCCCCTTTGCTGACCTGGAGAAGTTCCTGGAGGATGAGTGCCGGGTCTTGGACAACTCCGGTGGTGACACGCCGGCTAAGTCGCAGCCGCCCAAGGTCAAGGAGCAGGCTCGCGTTCACACCCGAGCCAGTGTTGACCGGCGCCCTCCTCGCTTTGCAGTCACGCAGAGCCCAGTGGAGTGCTCCTACTGCAAGGTCACGGGGCACAGAACGGCCAGTTGTAGGGCATTCTTGGACCTGCATGTCGCCTCTCGTAGGCGCATCGCGAATGCCCGCCGCCTTTGCTTCTCTTGTTTGGGGTCCCACTACCAGCGAGACTGCCCAAATTCTCGCCCCTGTCCTCACTGTGGAGGACAGCATTTGGACATTCTTTGTATGAATGCCAGAGAGGTTGGCCGCTTGTCCAACCAGCCGACGCCGCGCACGGGCGGGTGTTTTGAAGGTGGCAGCCGAGGCTCACCGGCGCGTAGCCGAGAGTCGCCTCGCTCAGTTGATCGCCACTCGCCCCGCTTGGAGAACCGTAGCGTGCGCACGCCTCCTCTCTCTCGCGCACCTGAATGTGCGACCGCGCAACGTCACCAGCACCATGACTGCTGCCCCAGGTACTCCCCTCCTTTGGCGGAGCGTCCCCGCCTTGACTCGCGCCCACCTCGTTTTGGGCGGGTGCGTCATTATGACCCCCCACAGATGGCGCGCGGATCGAGTCATCGCGCCTTTGAGGACTTCAAGCCGCACCCTCATTTTGACTTGCCAGGTCCTGGCCAACGGTCGCCGCCCAGGCAACAATAGGTCATTGACCCCTGCCCTATAACGCCAACCTCCCCCATTGAGACCGTTATCCTACCAACGGTTGCTGTTAGGGTCTGGGGACCCACGGGGACCTCTGTTGTTGTCCGTGCTATATTGGACACAGGTTCACAAGGTTGCATTGTTTCCACTTATTTGGTAGGGCAGGTTAAATTAAATATGGGCTCTTTTCCGAATTGTATACGGGGCATAGGGGACGTAGCCTCTAATGTTGAAGGGCAAGTTAAAGTTTTGTTTGGCCCTGTTGAATCTTCACACCCGAGGATTAAAACCTCGGCTATTGTGCTGAAGAATATTTTGGGTATGCATCCACAGAAACAGCTACCCGCTGCTGTGGTGAATTTGACATCGGGATTGGAACTGGCAGACCCCAAATTTGACACACCGGGACAAATCGACTTGTTGATTGGCTCTGATGTCCTCGGTGGAATTTTGATTGGTGGGAAACGGGTCTTGGTGCCAAATAGTTTGACTGCCATCCCGACCATATTTGGATTTGCTTTGATGGGCCCTGTACCTAGGGACCCCCCTCCACCTGAACTTGATAATTTGTTGGCTGTAGGCTCCGCTCTCTCTGATGCGGTTCAGAGGTTTTGGGAGGTAGAGGAGCCCCCTCAAGCTGCCCGTTTGAATCCAGAACATGAGGAGTGCGAGCTGTTCTTCCAGAACAACACTGGTCGACTCCGTTCTGGTCGGATTATTACGAGGCTTCCCTTCCTGTCTGTTCGGCCTCCGCTTGGTGAGTCACGACCTTTAGCCGAAAAGAGGTTGTTGGCCATGGAGCGCCGCATGGGTCGTGATCCGGAGCTCAGACAGAAGTACATTGAGTTCATGAGGGAATATGAACAGTTGGGACACATGTCTGTGTCAAATTTGGATTGGCGTTCGGTGGAGCATTACTTTCTCCCGCATCATGCGGTATTGAAGCCATCGACTGGCAAGCTGCGCACAGTGTTTGATGGTTCTGCGCAGACTTCAACAGGCGTATCCTTGAACCAGTGCTTGCATTCTGGTCCCAAGTTGGTCAAGGACCTTTGTGACGTCATCACCAGCTTCCGACGACATCAGGTTGTCTTTGTGGCCGACATAAAAATGATGTTCAGGCAGACGATTATCCACCCTGATGACCGTCGCTTCCAGCTGATCCTTTGGAGAGAGTCTCCTCGCGATCCCATGGTCGTCTACGAGCTCAATACTAATACGTACGGGTTAAGGTCAAGCCCCTACTTGGCAATACGTTCTCTTTGGGAGCTCGCAGACCGCGAAGGCCTACGTTTCCCACGAGCCTCCGCCATCTTGAAGGACGATATTTACGTCGATGACATTTGCTCGGGCGCCTCATCAGCGGACGAGGCGATCCTCCTGCGGGACGAATTGATAGGTATTTTGGCCTCCGCTGGTTATGAGTTGCGCAAATGGATTTCCAACTCACCAGCGCTTTTGAAAGGCTTGCCAGAGGATCATCAGCAGGATCCACATTTGTTTGAGATTGTTGACAACCCCGCCATGATGGCTGTTCTCGGCGTTCAGTACAGACCAGTCCAAGACATCTTTACATATAACGTAGACTTGAAATTGCCGTGTTCTTGGACTAAACGTCTCGTATTGTCTACTGTCGCCAGAACCTTTGATCCGAACGGTTGGATCTGTCCAATTATATTTTGGGCAAAATGCTTCTTGCAGAAGCTTTGGACAGCAGGATTGACCTGGGACGAACCTCTGCACGGCACTCTTGTTGAGGAATGGACCTCTTTTGTATCCTCACTTCCTGCCGTCAACGAGATCTCCTTGCCTCGTCCCATCCTTCCTCCCGGGAAGTACAAGGCCTCCCTTCACGGGTTTTGTGACGCCTCGGAACGTGGTCACGCCGCCGTGGTGTACTTGCGCACAGTCAGTGCCTCAGGTCAGGTGAGGGTTTCCCTGATCATGGCAAAGAGCAAGGTGGCACCCCTTCGGACATCTCTGACCATTCCAAAATTGGAGCTCTCGGGAGCAGCCCTTCTTGTACGCTTATTGAACCACGTGTCTAACACTTTGGGTAAAAGCATTTGTATTAGTGGGACCTACGCCTGGACAGACAGCCAAATTGTACTTTGTTGGTTGAAGGCTTCTGTTCACACCTTGGAGGTATTTGTCGCTAATCGCGTTTCCCAAATCCAGAAATCCGAAGTCAAACTTGTTTGGAGACACGTGCCAGGTGAGCTCAACCCCGCTGATTGTGCCTCGCGCGGATGCTTGACGCCTAGTTTGATAGGTCATTCGCTGTGGTGGGGTCCGGAATGGTTGAGTCGACCAGAAATTGATTGGCCTCGAACGCCAGTTTTGAATACTTCTGATTTGCCGGGTCTACGAACACTCGCTCTTGAGAAGGTAGAATGCGCCTTCGACCCCGATTTCCTGTTGAATCGTTACAGCTCCCTCGACAAGTTGTTAGGTGTTACTGCTTGGATAAAGCGTTTTGTTTTTAACTTTAGGCACCCACAACAGAAACGACTGACACCGTTTCTCTCACCACAGGAACGACAGGAGTCCCTCACCTTTTGGGTTCGTTCTGTGCAATTGGCGCATTTTGAAAGGGAGATTGCTATCCTCAAGTCGGGGAAATCGAAATTGTCGGGAGCTGTCTCTAAATTGAACCCCTTTTTGGACGATACGGGTCTCTTGCGCGTTGGAGGGCGTCTCAAGAACGCCAACCTCCCTTACGGAGCACGTCACCCCCTTTTGTTACCTAAGGACGGTCATTTGGTACGCTTGTTGGTAACTGACCGTCACCTTAAAAATTCGCATGCTGGTTGTAATGCGCTCTTGGCCATTTTGCAACGCGAGTTTTGGATCTTGTCTGCCCGAAGAATTATTCGGAGTGTAGTCTTTCGCTGCATCCCTTGCTATAAGCTCAAGGCTTCTACCATGCAGCCCTTGATGGGAGACTTACCGGCAGATCGCGTAACTGAGAGCAGGACGTTTGACGGTGTTGGCACGGACTTCGCAGGTCCCTTTTTGGTGAAAACGTCGACACTTCGAAACAGCAAGACTGTTAAGGCCTACTTGTGTGTTTTTGTTTGTCTTTCCACAAAGGCCGTACATTTGGAACTGGTCTCCTCGCTTACGACCGAGGCGTTTGTAGCCACATTTGACAGATTTGTATCCCGCAGAGGGCTGCCTTCCTTGATCCGTTCTGACTGCGGCACTAACTTCAAGGGCACCTATAATTATTTGAATGATGTTGTTAATTTCCTTGAAACCAACAAAGCTGATATAGGTGATAGGCTTGCCCGACGTGGGATAAATTGGTTGTTTTCCCCACCAAATTGTCCACACTGGGGTGGTATATTTGAGGCCGCCGTAAAATCGGCCAAAACACACTTGCGCAGGACAATCGGTGAATCTGTCCTTACATTTGAGGAACTCGCAACTGTGTTTTGTAAGATTGAGGCCGTTTTGAACTCTCGGCCATTGTGCCCGATCTCCTCAGATCCGAATGATTTGGAGGCCCTTACGCCGGGCCATTTTTTGATTGGTCGCCCACTTGTCGCCTTGCCTGAGTACCCCTATATTGATACGAGACCTGGTCGTCTCTCGCGTTTTGAATTGCTACGCCAGATTACTCAGAGCTTTTGGAAACGCTGGAATTTGGAATATTTGCACATACTCCAGCAACGCGTTAAGTGGACCGACAAGACCGATCCACCCAAGATTGGTGACCTCGTTTTGATCAAGGAGGCTAACCTTCCGCCACTCAGATGGCGCAGGGGGCGCATCCTTCATTTGGTAACTGGGGCTGATGGAGTTCCCCGATTTGCTGAGGTCTTGGTGGACGGTTCGATTCTGAGGAGAGCGGTTGCAACATTGTCGCGTCTACCAACCGATTAGCGGACCGGTAGGCCGGTCCGGGGCGGGTGGATGTTTGAAATAGAATTAGTTTTTATTATAAGTCAAATCGATTAGATCGATTGAGTAACATTTTGTTTAGTCTATTGAAAATTTCTGACAATGGTCACACTGAACTGTCAGCTTTTTTCATTCATTGTCGTTTCCCGCGGTCAGCGAAAAAAAGCTAGCTCTGGATAGATTTCGTGTTGTGAGCGTTTTGATCTTGTATTTAGAACCCGTTTGATTGCCACTTCCTTGATCAATAACTGGCACCGGTTAATTGTGATAAAAATAGTATTTTAACGAACATTGTAAAACTCGAGTGAATCTGATGCACGTGGTTGGTGCCGGAAGAATTTGCTGATTGAAGACGCTGCGTGGAGTCTGGTAAAGTAAAGATAATTCACTTGCTAATATTGGCCAATTTTAGTCTCGTGTGTGTCTAACTTGCCTCCAGGACTCCACTCAAGAACATCACCAGGAGATATTTGGTAAGTAAGTTGTTTAATTCTTAGCGCCAAGAAACTTGGCCCATGTGTTAGATCCTTTGTCTTGGGCTAAGACTGGATGAATTAATCGCTTCCACTGATCTGTGTTAAAAAATACCCATTCTTAGCCCGAATTCTACACACCTTACATAAGTGTTATAACATACATTCATGGTATACTAACACTAATAGTATTTTATTTTATATTGGGTTTGTTGTAAATTTTTACTTAACAATCCCATTTCAAAAAGAAGAAATCTCGATTTTGTAACAAATGTTTGTAAAGTATTCCGCGATCCTGGTTGTCGGTTTAGGGCTCGGTCCTTTTCAAATCAAAGTTTTTCTTAAATATACTTTTCGCAACACCGGTTGCCGGACATGAGAAGTTTAATAATAATAATAATAATAATCTACCACATTCACACAACACCATCTAGTCCCAAACGAAGCAGAGCTTGTACTATGGGTACTAGATAATGGATAAACATACATATATACTTTTTTTGTAAATACATACATATTATACATAGAAAACACCCAGACCAAGACAAACATCTATGTTCATGCGAACAAATGTTTGACTTGAGCGAGAATCGAACCCGCGACCTTCGGCGTAGCAGTTGCTTACACTCCCGCTACACCAACCGATCGTCATAACAACGGCACGTTGTTAAAAGCCAAGTTAGAACAATATTATTTTATTGAGTTTCTGGTCTTCGTGTGTAATATTATCCAATCCTTTTTAGCAAATCTTACCATTTTCGGCAAGCAGGGGCATCGTCTTCATTCTTCTATGTACAAATATCGTAATATCTACAAATCTGATCTGCTCTTATTAGCACGCAAAAATCATACAACACATTATCACCGTTCTTGTAATAGTTTCAGAGCAGTAGTTTCAGTGTTTAGTCAATCTCGCACTTACAGTACTACTGGGCTGCACTTGATACACATTACGCTGCCACATTAGGCAAAACTTGCTCGGCACAATGCCAGAGGAACATTTTATAATGTTGGAGCAATTCCCTCTGCGCTCTCGATCTAGCCTATTTTCCAACTTGGCCGAAATATATTGCCAATACAACCTGAACTATTACAACATAGGCTTGTCGAATCAAGACAGACTGGCCCATACTGGTTTTGGTTGGTGTTTGCTCGTGTGTATACTTATACATGAATGCGTCCGAATTTCGGTGTTTGATTAACCGTTTTATGTTTTTCTGAACATAGCCTACAACTTATTATATTAGTACTTCGAAACTCCCATGTGTGCATAAATCTGTGTAGGTAAATGGAAAGTTACACAGTATTTTCCGCTAAATTTCTGTTTGTTAAACTTATAAAGATTTTGTTTTTACAATTTACTCATCATCATCCTAGCGTTATCCAGATTGTACCTAGTAGCATTTAAGCCCTCTTTTAATTTAAGTGATAGAAAAAAGTAAGCGTCGTCTGAACTTCGCAACCCAAAAGCGATATCTGTTCTTTAGACTTTAAATCAGTGTCAGGTAATTTATGGTTTATGGTTTAAGATATTTATTTCTCAAAACAGAATATAATTCGCTTACAATGAGAAACACTATTCGGTAGGGTAGTAATTTTTTAATGGAGCGAGTATGGAACATAAATTAAATCAAGAGTACATTTGAGTTTGTTAGTTATTTTCTTATAAATATGTTAGTTAAACAGTATGTATAGTATAAATAAAATTATTTTTCATATTATTTATCATACAAGTATTTGTTTGTTTATATTCCTAATGTAGGTAACTCGAAAAAATAAACATAGCCGGTATTACGTATGGAGACGCGGTTGCTATCACCATTTCTATTGATGGCATTTAGTACTTCTAGTAGATTAAAGTATGTGTAGTGTAAATTTAGATTAAATGTATTGTATGTTTTAAATTTTTAATTTGTAATGTAAATATGATACTATAATATATGTTTTTAGATATGCTAAAATAGGTAGGTATATGAAATGTTTTTAATAAATGGCATTTCAATTTCTTTTTAAATAGGGGATAGGATTTTATTTCTTTTAAATCTTTACGTAGTTTGTTTTACATTTTGGCACCTTCATGCATAATATTTTTTATGCCGTAGTTAGTCCTTGGTCTCTTTAAACAGATATCATTGGCGTTTCTTAATACTCGAAAAAATTATTTGAGAATGTGTGTCTTTCGTCAGGATCTTTCTTATTAATAAGCAAGTGTGAAATGTATATAGTTGTGCAAGTGTCATTAATTTGGTTATCTTAAAAACTTTTTCCGTTGGTGTTAGATAGTTTAGATGGAAAAGTAGCTTGATGGCTTTATTTTGTGTTATTTGTAGTTTTTTATGGTTTGTTTTGGCAGCAGAACCCCATACTTCAATCAGGTAAGTCAATTGGGATTTAATAAAGGAATTATAAATTGTATACCTAACAGATTCGGGAAAGCATCGGATGTTACCTCGTAGGATGCCCATCAATGAGGATAATTTTGAGCGCAGTTTGTCCAGGTGAGGTTGCCAGGTTAGGTGATTATCTAATATAAGGCCTAGATATTTCTCAGATTCTTCTTTAGTTAAATGTTCATTGTTTATGTGTAACGGTGGAAAATTTGGTACGTCTTTATTTTTGGCACTGAATATCATGAAATTTGTTTAAGTAACATTGAGGGTAAGTTATATTGAAACCAAGTGAATATAGTGTTAAGGTCCTCTTGGGCTCGGCTTACAATCGATTGAATCTCATTTCCATAGTAAAAAAGACAAGTATCATCAGCGTATAATGTTACATAAGCGGTCAAGTCCAAATCTTTCATGTTATTGATGTAGATTAAGAATAATAGGGACCCGAGAAGAGAACCTTGTGGAACCCCGTTAGTTATTGGTTTAGGAGTACTTTTAGCCTCACCTATTTTAACTATCTGATATCTATTGGAAAGATATGACTCGATCATTTTATGTGCAGATTTATTAATGCCAATGTCGAGTAGTTTTGTAACAGCAATTTATGACTTATAGTGTCGAATGCCTTCTTCAAATCTATAAAGATACCAATAGCTATTTGTTTTTCATCTATTTTACGTTTTAAATTTGTAACAAGGTCTATACAGGCTGACAGTGTATTAGATTTAGAGCGAAAACCATATTGCTTGTCATAAAGAATATTGTTATAATTCAAGTGTTTGTTTAGGCGATTCAAAATAACTTTTTCGAAAATTTTTGAAATAACAGGTAATACCGAAATTGGGCGATAATTGCCGGGATCTCTTCTATTGCCGGATTTGAAAATTGGGCTCACTTCGGCTGTCTTGAGAGGGTCAGGGAAATAAGCACACTTAGGGCACTCGTTAATAGTGGCTGTCAATGGCTCAAGTATCAAATTCTTGATAAATTTCAGGGATTTACACGAGATACCATCAAGACCAGTCGTGGTATTTGTATTTAAATTGTCTATTATTTTGCTAATCTCATCTAGCGAGGCAGGGGCAAATTCAGACAGTTCAGTAACTATTAATTTGTTTTTATTGCCGTAGAATTGTTTGTATCCTTCACTGTCATGGTATTTAGGAGGAATTTGATTAGTGTGGTTGACGGCATAGAATACAAGTGACACCACCCCCTATCTTCCCGTGGGTGTCGTAAGAGGCGACTAAGGGATAACACGATGCAAATACCATCTTTGCGTAGAGACGGAAAACTCGACATCAAACCCTATACGACTGCCTCGTTGGTCTCGCGGCATAAATGTGCGCGTGGGATCGGGAGGTCCCGGGTACGATTCCTGGGTCGGGCAGTGTTATTGGGTTTTTCTGTCACGAAATTCTCAGTAGCAGCACGGAGTATGGAAATGTGCCCGGTACGGCAATAGGCTCGCCCCTTATTACGTGGGACTAAAGTATATCTGGCGAAAAGTGGGTGTAGAAATACACCTCTGCCTACCCCTTCGGGGATAAAAGGCGTGACAATATGTATGTATGTATGTTGATTAGCTAACACGGCGCCAATATTGGCAAAGAAGTAGTTAAAGCAGTTGCATATATCGGATAATTCGGTGAAGCAGCCAGACTGGGTTTCAAGTTTTGTTGGGGCAATGTCTATTTTTGTTTTGTTTATGCTTAAGGAGTTAATTATTTGCTACATTTTTAGTGGATTTTTGTTACAGTTTTTGAAGGCTTTAGAATATAATACTTTTGGCATCTTGTATTAGTTCTCTGACTTCTTTTCTTGCTGTTTTTAGTTGCATTTCTATAAGTTCTATAAGTTCCTTCTGGTCTTCATTTCCGTTAATTTTTATCAGGTTTCGGGCACTTAGTATTTGGTTTCTTCTGTTTATGGAATCGATGATGTGTTGATTGATCCAATTTGATTTAGGTGGATTTTGTACTTTTATTTTGGAGATCCTGCTTTGCTGTAGAGATTCAGCTAGTTTTATTTCAAGTTGTTCGTATGTTAGGTCATAATCTCGGGTAAGGCTGTGTTCAATCGTCTTCTGTAGTTTGTTGTAGTCAATAGCGTTGTAAGTAATATTTTCCTTTTTTTCTGGATTGTGTTTGTGAATTTCTAAATATAGGTGTTTATGATCAGACATAGCTAAATTAACAATGGCGAGATGAAATTTGTTAGTCTTGAGGTTGGTGCTGACATGGTCAAGGATTGTTTTGGTGTTTGGGATTTCTCTTGTACAAAAGGTAGGCATTATTTTGTTTAATATGTTGTAACCATTTTCTTTTAATATCATTTTATAGTTTTTGGTTGCTTGGCTCTTATTTAAGATTGCTATCTCTCAGAAATAGCTGTCATTGACTGACATGACAGTAGGGATGAATGGCTTTACGTACATTATTTTATGAAAAACAATTTGGTTTTACTAGGGGTCGCTCAACTACCGATGCTGGAGTTGAGCTTTTAGATAGTATTTTTGATGCCTGGGAGGAGTCGCATGACTAAGGCTTTTGATTGCGTTTTTCATGAAACGTTGATCAGGAAATTACATTACTATGGAGTTAAGAACACTGCTTTGGATCTCCTAACATCATATTTGAGTAATAGGATACAGAGAGTTGAGGTAAATGGCAAAGTTTCTATGGGTTCAGTGGTCACAATGGGAGTGCCGCAAGGTTCAATTCTTGGTCCATTCCTTTTCCTTATATATATTAATGATTTGCCATATATTATGCAAAATAATGAAGAGATAGTGTTATTTGCTGATGATACATCACTTATCTTTAAACTTAGACGAGAACAATCAAATAATGACGATGTAAATAACGCTCTCTCTAAAGTAGTTCAATGGTTTACTGCTAACAATTTACTGTTCAATGAAAGAAAAACAAAATGTATACGATTTTCAAGACCGAATGTAAAACAAGTTAAACCTAACATATGTTTGAATGGAGAAGAGTTGGATCTTATAGATAACACCGTATTCTTAGGCATAACCTTAGATTCTAAGCTACAGTGGGGCCCACATATAGGTCAGTTGTCGAATAGACTTAGCTCTGCAGCATACGCGGTTTACAAAATTCGTCAGTTAACTGATATAGATACGGCCAGATTAGTATATTTTAGTTATTTCCACAGCATAATTTCATATGGCATTTTATTATGGGGCAACGCAGCTGTCATTCAAACTGTGTTTGTACTGCAGAAGCGGGCTATTCGTGCAATCTACAGTCTTGGTTCAAGGCATTCACTGAGGGAAAAATTTAAAGAAATTAAGATAATGACTGTTGCATCTCAATACACTTATGAGAACTTGTTATATGTCAGGGAAAATATAAATATGTTTTCTAAATTCAGCGACATTCATAATTTAAACACACGAAATAAAAACAAACTTGTTCTACATTCAACTAGACTACAAAAAATAAGTAACTCATACAAGTGTCAAAGCATACGTTTTTACAACAAAATTCCAGGCAATATTCAGGAACTAAGTATTAATAAATTCAAAGTATTTATTAAACAGAGCTTGTGTTCAAAAGCTTATTACACAGTTAAAGATTATTTAGCAGACAAAAATGCCTGGAATTGAGTTTAAAAATTATGAATTTTGACATTTTGAAATTAGTGACATGATATTTTTATTTACATTTGTAATACTTATATTTTTACATTTTGACATTTTTAATTTTATTTATTTTGTTTTGACATTGTTTGATTTGACATTGTTATTTTATTTATTTTCTTTTGACATTTAAAATTACTTAAGTAATATATTATTATTCATAAATTGACATTCAATAATATTTTCTGACATTTAATAATATTTTCCGACATTTTAAATATATGACATTTTATTGTTTAAATTTTTATTATTTTTACTTATTGTTTGCAACATGTATTTTACTGTGTATTAGCATGTAAAGTTGTGAGTACGATGTGGGCATTATTAAACATATAAACAAATAGTTGTGGCAACCTGTCTGATGGCTTAGGCTGACATGCTTATGCATACACCTTCTGATGGCGTGGAGGCATAGTGATACAGATCGTGCTGGCTCCCTCAATTAAGGTTGAGCCGTACGATTGCTGTTGAATGCGGGCCATCAGTGGGCCGAGTCAGTCAAAAGCGTCAGATAATTTCCTGCATTGTACTTGCATACTAAACCCTTTTTTGTCTGGACTTTAAAAGATGAAGAAAAGACTAAAGAAATTGAAGTGACAAAAAAAAAACAATGACTCTGAGTTTGTTTCTGCCTTTCTTCTCAAGAAGTCATTTAGCTAGGAAAAGCCGGCTTCATCTAGAATAAGGTATTGACATGTATAAGTGTTGTAAATAACCAAAATGCAGAAATAAATATGTCTTTATGTCTTTATAAAGCACGCAAAACCTTATTTTAGTGACTGGTTACAGATTTACGGAAAACAGTGACGAATGCGCTTAAACTTATGAAGGAATAGGTTCATGGCGTCGCCATTTTACCACGCGTACCTCAAGACCCTCCAGTTACAAATTACCTACTAGGTAGGTACATATATAATTTTTTGACCTTCTTAGATAGACAGCCTATGCTAAGGGTCTATGTCAATTACGCAATGGGTGAGAATCAATGATTACATACATACATAGATAGACTCACAGCTTTTTCCCAGAGGGGTAGGCAGAGAAAACGGAACGCCATTTGCAACGATTCTGACACATCTCTCTTGCTTCACTCACTCCCATCAAATTTCACATGCATGCTCTTCGGTTAAGGGTAGTAGAAGTTGTTACTACATCTTCTTTTACCCCACAACAATCTCTTATCACACAATTCTTTACTCTGTCATTCAAAGACACTCCACACATACTTCTTAGTGTTCTCTTTTCTACGGCATTTATTCTACTTTCATGTCTATTCTGCCATACCCAACTCTCACTACCATACATACGTGTAGGTACTAACACCCCTCTATGCACAGCCAAACGTGCCTTTTTGGACACGTTTTGACTGTTCATAAAAGCCTTCAAAGCTCCATTCACCTTATTACCTGCATTAACTCTTCTTTCAATATCTTCTTCATTCTTAACATTCCTAGTAAAAAGCGTACCTAAATATACAAAACCATTCACTTGCTCCACACTTTGTCCATCGATCATAACATTACAAGCCGTAACACATTCCTCCTTTTCAAAAACCATAACTTTTGTCTTGATCACATTCACTTTCATTCCTTTGCTCTCTAAAGCACCATGCATGATTGCCACCATCTCCTGGAACTCCTCCGCTGAAGTCGCAAGTATTACCTGATCATCAGCATGAAGGAGGCATTTGACAAGTAACTCATTCATCCTTAATCCACAGTCGCTATTGTTCAAATCTTGCATACAACTGTCCAAGCAGATGTTGGACAGCCACGGCGACACTACACATCCCTGTCTAAAACCTGTCTCGATGGTAAACCAATCAGTGTACGACCCATTTATCCTCACACCAGCTCTAGAATCTTCATAAAGGGATTTTAGAGCTCTAATGAGGCTGCTGTTCACCCCATACATCGACAGTACCGACCACATTTTTCATTCCTCATCACTTTATCGTAAGCCTTTTCCAAATCCACGAATGCGCAATAGTCCTTTTGACCTTTGGCCAAGACTTTTTCGGCTATGCACCGCAAGGAAAAAGACTTGATCCGTGCACCCCATACCCTTTCGGAATACTGCTTATACATCCCATATTTTCTTGTCGGTTACTTCCATAACTCTATCAATCAGTACCTTTGCATACAATTTGTCAACAATGCTGAGAATCAATGATATTATATACAATATCATTGGTGAGAATTGATCCTACATCCCCTTTTAGACGCGACCTCAAACTAACCATTAGTCACGCCTGTAGATTTTGTACTAATAACTGGCATACTAGCCGTAAAACGTAATATTTGGTTTAATTTAAAAGCGAATACCTTCTACAGAATCAGCATAATTTTTGTATCGGAGAAGTTTCATCTACTTTTACTCGCTGCGTCCGCCTCTGTGAGCGTCCGCTATCGCGACAAAAGGTAACCTACGCATTATTCTGGTCTCTTAGTACTGTAACTGAAAAGTTTTATCAAAATCAGCCCGGTAGGTTTTGCGTCAAAGACATTGTGTGCATTACGATGTTTTCCTTCCCTTTTAGCAAGTTTTAATTAACAATTTGTTTTGCACTCAATTTTAAAAAGTCGTTATTGTGTGCCGTGGGATTGAACCCAAAAACATTTGGGTAGTATCCTGTCTGTTTGTCCACTAAGCTCTTGCTGCATAATACCCGATGTACCTAAATCCAACCAGTTTCTATCACAAACATTGACTTTGATAATCCGAGGCACCGCGATGAGTTTCTGTTCCAAACATAATTGTATAATAGATTGGCGCTAAGCAACGCCAGATTCAATTAGCATAGCATATCACGGCTGCATAATTAAGTTAGGTTAGGATGAATCGTTGCCTCAAAATCACCGGAGAAGCATGGAACATTTAAAAGTAAATAAACATACAATGTTAATTCGCCCATAATATAAATCGCGGGCGCTGCGATAAAGTTTAGGTGCACCCGTAAATATAAATTTGGTAAGGCAAAGCAATAAAAGTTTATTTTTTCCTTTTATTGAAGCATCTCTGGCAACAATCACAATGTGTCCCAAGATGCGAGTACGAATGGGATGAGGCACTTGGTGCGGACCACTCTACAAACAAAGACTAACTTTAAGCCACTTAAAAGTCTAACAGCGCAACTTCAGTTTTAAAATCGTTTGACCTAAAAAAAGTCGACGTCGGGTGCCGAGGGTAGCGGGAGTCTCTACCGCCAAGCGCGAGCCGCACTTTGAAAAAGTTTTCCGTCGGCGCCCCAACGAATCGTCCTCAAATGTGCAGTTCACTTAAGTTCGTAGCGGCTGGTTTGTTACACTTAGTTTCAGTTATACTTGTACAATTAGCTGGAAGCGGTCGAAGGTAGAAGAAGTAAAGTTATCGAGTAGCCGAGCGAGCTTTAATTAAAAATCAGCACGCGTTCCATTCCTCCTTTGTAGCTCATTGTGTTAACGTCCCAGAGATATCACTCCACCACAAATTAACGTCTCTCCCAATAACGTGGGGGCGACAAGCGCGTCAAATTAAACATAATTTAATACATTATCGCGTTCACAGATTGCGTGGCGCCGTCACAAAACCAATCGTCTATTTCAGAGCAGAGAATACGAGCGTCACCGCCGACGGGCTGTCGTGTGGAAAGGGAAATATCTCGTAAAGGAATTGTCGGGACGAGATTGAAATGTGAAAAGGTGCGACAGTTAGGAGGTGTCTCAAGTGGAGATGTGCGGGACAAATGAGCGAAACGGGGAATACAGACACCAATAATATTATTTGCTTGAGATATATGTACATATGTGGTTATAAGTGAAAGTAGAAAAATAATAGTAATATTTATATCACGTAATCATTTGACAATTACTAGTAAAATTACGCTGAAAAGTTAGTTTGGAAGAACGCACTGATCTCAGGAACTACTAGTCCAAATAGGATAATAATTATTTTCGTATTGCATAGCCCATTTAATTTTATGGAGGAAGAGTATAGTATACTATATAAAATTACGCTATGAGCCACGAGTATGAAGCAGTATCCCTAAGTAGCGTGGTCGTAACCGCGGGTAGGTAGTACCTTATATTTACCCCAACGTTTTGGCATGGGTACGGAAAAATTACATAATTCCGTTGCTGAACATGTTTAGTCCTTCGCTTAGCTCCTTCGCACATAACTAGTGCAAACACAGCCTAAACTGAGAGAATAGCGCGGGTCTCGAGTTTGCAATCGACCGGAGCCTCATTCTGTTACACAATCAACATTGCGTGCCATTCATATGAATTGCTTAATAAACATGCTTGGACACGATCCTGTGATGTAGTTGTGGCCACACATAGCTACTGAGATAGTAAAATTGTCATAGTAAAGCTTCTAGACGGGAATAATCCGCGCCAAATATTTTGTTAATTTTCAATTTTTTCTTGAGCTATAGATAATTTGTTTTTAATTACTTGGTAAAATATATACAAGATCTTATGCCGGTATTAGATCGAGCTTAATTTTAATTTGATCTTATAAGAGCTATCCATTCCAATTTTAATTATGCTCAGAAATACAGAAGTGAAACTATTTTAAACTAGAGGACCCGTGCTGCTCCACAGCATATTTTAATATTTTAAAAAGCTGTTACATAGGAATAGCAGTTTTGGTAAAATGGTAGATTTGGTAGCAATCGTAAGTAACATTGCTACCAAAACTACCATACATGCCAAAAAACAAATACTATTCCTATCAAATCTACTATTTATACCAAAACTACTATTCGTACTAACACTATCATATCTACCATTTTTTTAAGACTACCATTTCTACCAAAACCGCCGGTGCTGTCAAAAGTACCTTTTCTCTCAAAACTACTATTCTTACCAAAGCTATAATTTCTACCATAACTACCACTTGTAATATAATTATATGACAATACTATGAACCGATGTAATATGTTCCACATAAAAAAAAAATTAAGATGCCCGAAGAAAGTCCGTAATTTAAAAACACAAAAATTTTCCTAACAGAAAACATAATTTACCCGTCTGTAGGGTTGAAATTATTAAAGATTTTCCCAACATTAGGCGGAAATTTCACTAAATTTGGGGAAAATTCCTCGGGTCGCGGGTATACTGACGTCGTTACCGCGACCCCGTCATGAGGGTCGATAGAGGAACACCGCGGTGTTTTAGTGCCATGCCAAGCCAAACCCCCCTCCCTCCACCCGCCCCAAACTCGGTACAGAGTTGGCGGAGGGGTCCCGAGGGACAGTCCGTAACTGGATTTCATCGCGATACAAAAATGGGGGAAAATTCCTCAAGTTTAACTGGTAGCATTCGGGGAATATTACCTGCCATCAGCGATAATTCACTATAGTGATAATTTTACCAACATCGGGTATAATTTTACACACCACCACACTCACACCCGTATGAAAGTAAGGCAAGGTCACCTTAAGGAGGCATAACGGTTTTTCCTGGCAGTTACCGCAAGGAACTTAACAATTAGATGCCATAAAAATATTTTTGAATTTAGAATCGTCCATGTAGAGAGAAAGCATTGGAATCTTAAAACAATTATAGGAAAATATTGAAAAATAAGTTCATTGTCCACACCTACCTTCTTTAAAACTTACCCAATTTAAATGAGCATATCATCAAATGAAAGAACTCTTTTCAGCGCGTGTTATAGGCCTATAACGAAACGCCTACCTCAATGAGAACCAGATATATAGAAGCAGAAAGTCATTGACTATGGCTACGAAAACGTAAAAAATTTATGGGAGAAAACTGTTTTTGCATATAACTTGATGTGTGTGCAAGTTAGGTAATTTCTAATGCTTGATGACAAATCTATGCAGCGAGAGCTTTCATTTAAAAAAAACCATGCGAATCGGTTGTGTAGAACGGGCTGGCCGACTCGTATTATAAAACACAAATTCTTTTAATATATAGAAGATGACAAGACTTTTTATAAATACTCTCGTATATGGATTACAGTGGTACTGTATAATAATATGTACAAGGCTAATGCTGATAGGTCTAAGTATCTCCAATGAAATTAACTCTATAATTTCTGGAAGATCTGCCTATTGAGACGCCGATATTTTGGCATGTCGTCGGAGGATAGCAGAAGTATCCTACGTCTTTCCTCTATGAGCTCGAGGGTCGGACCAGAGATTTTATTGGCTCCTTTCTTCGTGTTGGACTTCAAGAACTTCAAGCCCGTTGTATGGACAGCATCCACGAACCTGTCACTGAAGTTGTCCACATCTACGCACTCTCCTAGGCATTCGAAGCAGTTTCGCAGTTCAACTTGAAAGCTCTCGGGGTTTTGGATTTGAACTGGTGCTTTTTATTAAGTGGATGGATATTTGCGAATCGCAGAAAAGCTTCTTATTTATTTATATTTTATCCTTTCGATCATGTTATTTACTTTTAATTTATTTTTATCCTTTCATTTCTAGTTTACGGCAGAAAAATCCTATTTTAATGGTAAGCAAGGACTTTGTTTACATCTTTCTACAAATACCGTCATACCTTTAATCATTTATCGCTTAAACAGTCACACACAACACAGATTACCATTACTGTTCTTGAAACAGTTGCAGTAGTTTCAGTGTTTAGTCAAACTCGCACTTACAGAACTACTGGGCTGCACTTGATACACATTACACTGCCACATTAGGCAAAACTTGCTAGACACAATGCCAGAGGTACATTTTATAATGTTCGAGCAATTCTGCCGGCGCACCCGATCTAGCCTATTTTCCAACTTGGCCGATATATAGGCCAATATAAGCTGAACTATTGGTATATAGGCTTGTCGAATCAAGACAGACCGGTCCATACTGGTTTTGGTTGGTATTTGCTCGTGTGTATACACAATGAATGCGTCCGAATTTCGTTGTTTGAATAACCGTTTTATGTTTTACTGAAGTTTCTATTTGTTACACTTATAAAGATTTTGTTTAATTTTCAATTCAATCGTCATCGTGTTTTAGCCTTGAAGCCTACTTCTTATTTTTAGTGAT
Source organism: Euclidia mi (assembly GCA_944739405.2). Lineage (NCBI taxonomy): Eukaryota > Metazoa > Arthropoda > Insecta > Lepidoptera > Erebidae > Euclidia > Euclidia mi. Next base: position 9,575,808 of record OX123189.2, read on the forward strand.
AGAAAAGAGTGACTGTCGTCTGAGCTTAGCAACTAAAAACGATAGCTACCTTCTGTGGTTTAGACTTTAGATCAGTGTTAGAGAGTTCCATTTCCCAGAAATAGCTATCATAGATTGTCATGACAGAAAAGACGAGTGATTTAACGTGCTTTCCAATGCACAGAGTCTCGTGCCTTTGTGTGACCAATTACCAATTTTTAAGCGTGCCAGTGGCAAATGTTCTTTACCTCACGATTCGATAGGTTTGTGCAAATGCCATTTTACCACGGGTACTCCAAACACAATCTACTTACAAAATTCTACGTTTAGTATTACATGAAACATTAAGATACAGTAGAGCTTATACATATAAGGGATCAATGTCAATGATACCATTGCATGGGTGAGAATCATCTACCCTATTAGGAGCGACCTCGAACTGTAACCATTACTCACTCCTTTAGATTTCTGCGTAACATATGGTTTAGTTTAAAAGCGGATACTACAGAATCAGCATACATTCTGTTTACATCTTAATTTAAAATATGTATGTCATTCCATTGCCTAGTACCCATAGTACAAGCTCTGCTTAGTTTGGCACTAGATGGTGTTGCGTGTATTATATGTATTGTGTCAATATTTATACTTATAAATAAATTGAAATTGAATAGTGATTGTATCGTAGACATTTCAGCTAGGTACTTTTGTATCTATTTACTATCTAGCGACTTTTTCCCGCGGGTTCGCCTTTGTGAGTGTCGGCTATCACGATAAAATGTAACCTATGTGGTGGACTGCCTCCGTGGTCCAGTGGATAGCGTATGCGACTGCTGATCGGAGGTCCCGGGTTCGATTCCCGGGTCGGGCAAAACTGTTACTGGGTTTTTTCAAATTCTCAGTAGTAGCACGGAGTCTGGTGATGTGCTCGGTAACGCCAATAGGCTCGCCCCCTATTACGTGGGACCTAAAAATTCATGGCGAAATGTGGGTGTAATATATACAGGGTGTCACAAGGCCCATCACCAAGCCGAAGTCTACTCGTTTTGCACTTCATGCGAAGTCATACTACGCGAAAATAATACCTGGAAAACAAAATATTTTTTTAAGCTTAAAAAAATAGACACATTTTATTAGCGGCAATGTATAGCACGTGCTTGCAGGAAAAATTGGCGTGAGTTATGCATCGTACCCACGCCGGCCGTATCTACCTACACCGTGCGCCGCGGTGGCGGCAGTTTATGATCACGTGGTCGCGCGGCCGAGGGGAATGACCTCGCAGCTGATTGATGGTAGGCATACACTACGTGTCGGGAACTTTAAAGCCGTTTATTTTAGGGAAATATTGAAAAATTTGTGTATGTTTATTTTGGCAGAAAGTGTACATTTATCATTCTAAACACGATTTTGGAATAATACGAAAAAAAAAATCGTGACTTTGAGCCTCAATATCTCCTGAACCAGTAATTTTCCAGGTATGCAACCGAAGTAAAAAATTATCGTAATAATTGTTACAATATGGGGTTGCAGTTTTCGTTAAGGGTCTTTTTACACCCTGTATATGTGTATACACCGCTATCTTTAATTAGTACAAAAAAATTAACAGAGCACTAAGTATCTTTAACTGATCATATTTATGTCGTTAAAAAATAAAAACACTAAGTCCCAAAACTGTCTCAAAACTGTCCACAAAAATACGTGATATTGGTAATGCAATACTAATACTATGACCGACCCGCATACTATCATAGTAAAATGAACCATTGATAAATTTTCCCACCAATCCCCCCCCCCTCTGCGCCTGCGCCACGCCCCGACGATGCCACAAACAGTGCTAAATTGCTAGCGAAAGTGAGCGTACCTACCTAATTTCGTTGCAAAAGTTAATTGTTTGTCTACGTTTGCCCGACGCGATGGTCTATCATATCAGTTCATATCACGGAAGTATGTAGCTATCCTTCGTGCGTACTTTTTGAGTGGAAAAATCGCGAGTGCAGCTGTGTACCCATGGACATCTTATTGTGAGTGTACAAAAGTGAACCGGTCAGTGTCAAACAATGATTAAAACAGTGCATATTGGATGCTTTTGACAACGGTGGTGGATATTTCGAAGGACAATGGAAATACTTGTAAGTTTAGTAAATAATACGTACTTAAGTAAATAATAATTTAATGCGGGCGGCTCAAAATCGGTCTGTGTTCTCCACACACCTTGAGGAAGGCATATGTCCAGCAGTGGACGTCTCTAGGCTGACATGATGATGATAAAATAATATTTGTAAATAGCAGATGATTCTAACTTCATAAATACGCCAAAATTACTATTTTCTTTGAGTCCAGAACACCTTCTTTTATTTTGATATTTGTTTGCTTTCTAATTACATACCTCCGTATTTAATTACTTGTTAAACGATAAATTTTACCGGTCCTAAGCCCGGAATGAAGGATGAAGGAGAGGGTAGAATTAACAAATTTAAAAAATAACTGCCTACATTTATTATTTTCTTCATTTTATTTTCTATGGCTACCTACATCATAAATGCGACAGAGAGAATGCGAATGAGCAGGATGCAATATTGTCAATGAATAAGTGAATGGATAGTAAAATATGACTATGATTTAAGTGAGATTTTCTACAATAACCAATGATAATAACTTTGCTCTTTATTGATATTATGAAATTCTTGCGTCACATATATGATAATAATATCTTCGTTAATCTGTCCTTAAAGTTTTTTTACTAATTAAAAAATAGTGGTGTATATATAATACACCTCTGCCTACCCCTTCGGGGATACAGGCGCGAGCCTGTGTTACTCTGACGTAAAAGCGGTAACTTACCTGTTATTCTGATAAATTATGGAACTGAAAATTCTTACCAAAATCTGTCTAGTACTTTTTACGAAAAAGACGTGTGCGTTACGATGTTTTCCTTCCCGTTTAGCAAGTTTTAATTAACAATTTGTTTTGCATTCAACCTTAAAAAAGTCGTTGGTGTGTACCATGGGTTTGAACCCGAGACCGTCTGCGCAGTAATCTATCTATCTCTCCACTAAGTTATCGCTGTATATATCCGACGTACCTAAATCCAACCAGTTTCTATCACAAACATTGACTTTGATGATGGAGGTACCGCGATGAGTTTCTGTTTCAACCATAATTGTATAATAAATTGGCGCTAAGCAAAGCCAGATTCAATTAGCATAGCATTTCACGGCTGCATAATTAAGTTAGGTTAGGATGAATACATACATACATACATACATAGACTCACGCCTGTTTCCCGGAGGGGTAGGCAGAGACTACGGAACGCCATTTGCAACGATCCTGACATACCTCTCTTGCTTCACTCACTCCCATCAAGTTTCTCATGCATGCTCTTCTGTTAAGGGTACTTCTGACTTGTCCTTTTTTCAGGATGTCTCCAATCTGGTCAGAGAACGTTCTCCTAGGTCTTCCCCTTTGTCCTGTCCCATTCACACTAGCATGATATATCTTCTTTGTCAGTCTATCGTCATCCATCCTCTCCATGAGCCCAAACCATCTTAACATGCCTTTCTCAATGCTTGTCACTACATCTTCTTTTACCCCACACCACTCTCGTATCACACAATTCTTTACTCTGTCGGTCAAAGACACACCACACATACTTCTCAGTGCTCTCATTTCTACAGCATTTATTCTACTTTCAAATCTCTTCTGCCATACCCAACTTTCACTACCATACATAAGGGTAGGCACTAACACACCTCTATGTACAGCCAAATGTGCCTTTTTGGACAGGTTTTGACTGTTCATAAACGCTTTCAGAGCTCCATTCACACAATTACCTGCATTAACTCTCCTTTCAATATCTGCTTCATTCTTACTATCTCTTGTAAACAACGTACCTAAGTAAACAAACTCTTTCACTTGTTCCACTCGCTGTCCATCGATCAAAACATTACAAGCCGTAACGCTTTCCTCCTTTTCAAAAACCATAACTTTCGTTTTACTTACATTCACTTTCATTCCTTTCCTTTCTAACGCACGATGCATGATTGTTACCATCACCTGCAACTCCTCCGTTGAAGATGCAAGTATTTCCTGATCATCAGCATAAAGGAGGCATTTGACGAGTAACCCATTCATCCTTAATCTGCAGTCACTATGTTTTAAATCTTGCAAACAACTGTCCATGAAGAGGTTAAACAGCCACGGCGACGCTACACATCCCTGTCTAACACCTTTATCGATGGTAAACCAGTCAGTGTATGCCCCGTTTATCCTCACACAAGCTCTAGAATCCTCATAAAGGGATTTCAGAGCTCGAATGAGGCTGCTGTCCACCCCATTCATTGACAGCACCGACCACATTTCATTCCTCACCACTTTATCGTAAGCCTTTTCCAAATCCACGAATGCGCAATAGACCTTTTGACCTTTGGCCAAAAATTTTCCGGTTATGCTTCGCAAGGAAAAAACCTGATCCGTGCATCCCATACCCTTTCGGAATCCCGCTTGTACATCCCATATTTTCTTGTCGGTTACTTCCATAACTCTTTCAATAAGTACCTTTGCATACAATTTGCCAACAATGCTGAGAAGGCTAATGCCTCTATAGTTTTTGCAGTCTTGTTGCGAGCCTTTTCCTTTATAAAGAGGCACAACTACAGCTGTGGTCCAGTCATTAGGTACTCGGCCGGTGTTCCAACACAAGTTATATAACCGCTGCAACTGACCAACTATGATGCCCTGTCCAGCCTTCAGCATTTCGACTGTAATCCTATCATATCCTGCAGCCTTACCTACTTTCATACTTCCCAGTGCCTTCACGATCTCATCCACGCTAATAACGCTTTCATCATTGCTATCATTACAATTCACTTCAGCTATCGGTGTCTCTATCGCCGTTCTTTCGAATAAACTTTCAAAATACTCTTTCCATCTATTCAGCACGCACAATTCACCACTTACTATACTTCCATTCTCGTCTCTGATGGATGTGTGTTCTGAGGATTGAGTTCTTCCTCGAACTGCACGAACGGATTTCCAGAAAAACTTTATGTTCGGCACGGGCCTCTTCTTACTATGTGAAGGCTAAGGCCATAGTCCACCACGCTGGCCAAGTGCAGGTTGGCAGACTTCACATGTCTTTCGAGAACATTATGGAGAACTCTCAGACATACAGGTTTCCTCACGATGTTTTCCTTCACCGCTAAGCAAGCGATAATTAACAATTTAATATAATAACTTCGAAAAGTCATTGGTGCGCGCCGCGGATTCGAACCCGAGACCCTCTGCGTAGCAGTCTGTAGGTCTCCCCACTCGGCTATCGCTGCTTTTTTATCTTGATAAATAAACACAAATTCAATAGGTAATCAAATATAAATAACGCATTATAATTCGATCAGATTCAGTAGTCCTACTATCCTACTAATATTATAAATGTGAAAGTTTGTGAAGATGTATGTATAGATGGATGGATGGATGTTTGTTACTTTTTCACGCAAAAACTACTGAACGGATTTGGATGAAACTTGACAGTATTATAGTTTATACATCAAAATAACACATAGGCTACAATTTATAAAGGTTTTGTATAATGTTGCCATAATATAAGGAAAATTATCAACTAAGTCGGCAAAAATCCTGAGCTCTGAAAGCTATCTTCGCGTGCGTTGCCTAAACCGTTGAAGTTACTTGAAGATAATATACGGTAATATTGTTTATCTTAAATAGTTCTAAACAAAAGTCCGCGGCAGCATTTACTTATTTATTTATTTGTTTATTTACTTATTCACCACAAATACCTCAATATGGGTATCAAATGAAAGGGCTTGATTCGTAGAATAGAGCTCACTATGAAAAATCCAAGATGCCTGTTGCCGCAAAATGGCGGATTACATATTTTGTACAAATACCTCAATATGGGTATCGAATGAAAGGGCTTGATTGCGAGAATAGAGCTCACTTTGAAAAATCCAAGATGGCCGCCGCCACAAAATGTCGGATAACTTATTTGCCAAAAATACCTGAATATGGGTATCAAATAAAAGGGCTTGATTCGTAGAATAGAGCTCACTATGAAAAATCCAAGATGGCTGTCGCCGCAAAATGGCGGATTACATATTTTCCACAAACACCTCAATATGGGTATAAAAATGAAAGGGCTTGATTGGTAGAATAGAGCTCACTATGAAAAATCCAAGAAGGCCGCCGCCATAAAATGGCGGATTACCTAATTTCCACAAATACCTCAATATGGGCATCAAATGACAAGGCTTGATTGGTAGAAAAAGGCTCACTATGAAAAATCCAAGAAGGCCGCCGCCACAAAATGGCGGATTACCTATTTTCCACAAATACCTCAATATGGGTATCAAATGACAAGGCTTGATTGGTAGAAAAGGGCTCACTATGAAAATAGAATGAAAAGTATCAACTAACAACAAAACTAAAAACTTCAAAATAAAATTAACTAAAAAAAAAATTTTGGGCGTAGCGTATCCAGAGCAAACATTATGATAGAAATTTCACTTGCCCAACGATTCTATATTTGTCTGATCAGTACCCCAGATTGATGAGAAGATTGGTGTGATCTGGTAGCTAGGACTTACCGAATTACTTTTTAGCTTTTAGTACATAACCAAACTACATCATTTTTATTGTAATAAAACAGTATACCATAAAAAATAATATTTATGTTTTTTACAATGCTTATTCTAGAGCAGTTATCAAATTGTTTTCAAAATTGATAGATTTATTGCCTTCAGTATTTAATGTAGATGAACTTTGTCCCTACAGTTTGGACGAATAGTTTATTAGTTATCACTATATATTTGACCTAAGCGCAGCGTCATTAAAAGCGCTTTCTATGAGTTGGCGCGCTTAAACACAGCGGGACGGCGCGGCGCGGAGGTCCCTCCGCGGTCCGCGGTCTGATACACTGATAGACAAAAATGACCTTAATGAAAGTTAAATGTAATTGAATAGGTTATTTTGTATCTACAACTAGTCTGTAACTAATCTGCATTTTTAGAAAATTTCGATCACCCTCAGTTTTTTTGCTACAGGAATTAATCATTTTTTTAAGTAAAAACGGTAAAAAAATGCTTAAAATGAAGAAAAAAATACTTATATTTACGTTTATTTAGGATTTTCGGGAATATTTAGCATCAGGTACATCCCTTTTGAGTGTCCAGCTAACATGTTCGGACTCCACTTGCCTTGGTACCGTTTTTCCATGTTGGATATGTCCTAATGGAACCGCTCACCGTGTTCGTCGCTAACGGCTCCCAAATTTTGAGGAAAAAAATCCAAATGCGAGTGTAAAAAGTGAATCTTGAGCGACATTAGCGACGAGCGAAATTACGAACAATATTTCGAAAACATGTCCATGCGGATTTTTCGATCGGATTAAGTTTTTGTTCGAACTCTTCATCAGTCAGTAGGTCTCTTATTTGTGGCCCTACAAATATTCCTTCGTTTATTTTGGCATCACTGATTTTTGGGAATTTTTGTTTCAAGTAACAAAAACCATCTCCATTTTTATTCATAGCTTTGACAAAATTTTTCATTAGTCCGAGTTTGATATGCAATGGAGGTAGCAATTCAGGATTTATTAAAGGAGTGTGAAGAACATTTCGTTGACCTGGTATAAGAGCGTCTCGCTTAGGCCACTCTTTTTTGACATATGATTTTTTTTGTCTCGACTATCCCACTCACAGAGGAAACAACTAAACTTCGTATATCCAAGCTGTAGACCTAGCAAAATAGCAATTACTTTCAAATCTCCACATATTTTCATTTAATTTGTTCTAGCAGTGATTTCATATTTTCATCATTATGATTACTTATTTCATTTCAGTAACAGTTTTTAACTAATGGTGTCAAACTACGACGTTGACTTTTAACAGTAAGTTGACCGCAAATATAACAGAAGTTATCAGGATGGTTTGCACAAATTTTCGGCATCTTAGTATAATACTAATCTAAAAAAAACTGTTTTAATTTCAAAATTTTTTCGTTAATTTATTCGGAAACACACGTCGGTAAGCAAAATTCGCGTAATTGAGTTAGTCGATATTTTATGAAAACTGAAGGTGATTGAACAAAACCAAGTATGGGGTTTATATGCGGGTAGGTAGTAGTGTTTGAAAATATGACTTGATTTCGTTTAACAAATTTACTGTTTATCAGTGATATGTACTTTGTGGTAATGCTTTCAGTTTTAACTTTTGCTGCTGTTATATTCAGTAGGTATATAAGCTCTTCATAACTTCAATGATATAACTACATACTAATCTTTACCTGAAGTTCGACGATGATAAAAACAAAAGTATTTTTTAAGTATTATCTGTTAATATGTTTGCTACACGGCTAATCTGCAGAGCCATTTGTGATGAAATTTGACATGGATAGTCTGAAACCCGTGGAAGTACATAGGCTACTATTTATTAAAATTTCATGCTGGCGAAGCCGCGGGCGAAAGCAAGTTTTCCATAAAATTACAATGTCATCGATGATTTTTTATATGAAATTCATATGATATAATGCATAAATCACCGATTATAGAGAAAATCAAATCATAGTATATATTGTTTCCGTGTTCAACTTAAAAAAAAATCAGTAGAATTACGAAAAACCACTACTTGGTTTTTCGTAATTCTACTACCGGAGATATCACTCCGCCACAAATTAACGTCTCTCCGAATAACGTGGGCGCGACAAGCGCGTCAAATTAAACGTAATTTAATACATTATCGCGTTTACAGTTTGCGTGGTGCCGTCACAAAACCAATTGTTTATTTCAGAGATGAGAATACGAGCGTCAATGCCGACGGGCTGTCGTGTGGAAAGGGCAATATCTCGTAAAGGAATTGTCGGGACGAGATTTAAATATGAAAAGGTGCGACAGTTAGGAGGCGTCTGCAGCTGAGATATGCGGGACAGCTGAGCGAAACGGGGAAAACAGATACCAATAGTTTTACTTGTTCGAGATATAGGTAAAAGCTAAGCTAGAATTTTAATAGTAATATTCCAGTCACATAATTATTTGAAAATTACTTATATGTTAATTATCGGTCGCATAACAATGTACTCGGTAGATTTCAATAGGCTCGCCACCTATTACATTGGGACCGAAACATAGCTGGCGAAGTGTGGGTGTGGCATAGAGTATTCATAAGTTACCTATAGAGTGAGCGTATCGCATTACGTCCATTGTGCCAAACGTAAGCAGATGTTCTATAGATACTTACAATAGATGTTGCGGTCAAATCACTATTTGACCGCAATATCTAACTAAATGTGTTTCCGAAAACGGTGGCGCATCACTATGCGCCACCGTTTTCGGAAACACATTTAGTCATTAGGTAGTAAATATTATGCTATTGGATTTTTAACAACGTGAATATAAATTTAAAAAATACACAGTGATGTCCTTATTAAACAATATTTAATCTTCTGCCTGCCCTGTTCCCATATTACTTGGGGTCGGCGCAGAATGTTTTTCTCTTCCGTTCTTTCCTATCAGACGTCATCTCATCATTCACTCCCTTTTCATGCATGTCACCCTTCACACAATCCATCCATCTTTTCTTTGGTCTTCCTCTTGCCTTATATCCCTCAACTCTCATCTTCATCACCTTTCTAGTCACATGATTTTCATCCCTCCTCATCACATGCCCATGTACCACCACGATAGACGATTTCCTTTCAGCTTTTCTTGCACCGGTGCAACTTGCAGACTTCCCCTAATAAACTCATTTCTAATTTTATCCATCCTTGTCACCCCACACATCCATCTCAACATCCTCATCTCTGCTACATGCAATCTTCTTTCATCCATCTTCTTCAAGGTCCAGTATTCCGATCCATACAGTGCGACAGGCCTTATTACGGATTTGTAGATTTTGCCCTTTAACCTAAGGGGCATCCGTGGGTCAAGTTGTTGCTGTGACCTATCGCCATTTCATCCAACCTGAGTTGATCCGGTGCGTGACGTCGCGGTCTATTTCCCCGTTTCCTTGAATAAGTGACACGAGGTACCGGAAGTCGGAGCAGACCGATATGAGCTCTCCACCAAGGGATATGGGCGCGGGACTGGACAGACCGCCGAAGTCGCAAAACATATACTCAGTTTTGCGTATACTGACTTTCAGGCCAGCACTCTCCAGCCTTTGCCACCACTTTGTCAGTCTGCCCTGGTCTTCAGGAGCACTCTCGGCAATCAACACAATGTCGTCGGCGAACAGCATACACCAGGGAGCCTCTTCCTGTATGTCCGCCGTTAGAGCGTCCATTATAAGCAGGAAGAGGTAAGGGCTAAGAGCCGACCCATGGTGCAAGCCTACAGCCACATTGAATTTGTCGGTATTGCCCGCTGTAGACCGGACGTAGGTTTAACATTAAACAATATAATAATAATTAGCTATTACGCCATGAAAAGGATGATTTAATATAAACAAATGTGATTTTGTTTGGTATTTTAATTTACTCGGTGTTTTATTGTGATTGTTGCTCCCAGTTCGGCCTTTTTATTGCTGTCACCCATTTATTTGTCATCTCGCAGCTTTTAGGAAACCTAAAAAGATTGCATTTATCTAAATCAGGTCATAAATTAATGAATAATAATTACGTATCATAGGTAATAAAAAACCGGCCAAGTTTGTGTCGGGCCACGCACAACGTAGCGTTCCATAGTTACCCTTACCCAGAGTGCTAAGAGTACAATGACACAAGCATAATATTCATTTCATCGCTCAAAAATAATTTAATTTTTTTTTGAATATCATAATTAATGAGTTATCTCGTTAATTACTAAAGTCAAGTCTGTAATAATTTTTATTGTAACCTCATAATACATTATTAAAAATAGTTTTTACATAACCAAATACTACGGTTAGGCGATAGAGGAGAGGACAACTATTAATTCCTCATTAATGCTAAATATTTCGCAAACGAATCCCTGAATAGAAAAAGTGATTCTGATTATTATGTTGTAGATATAAAATTTACTAAATTAAAGGTTTCTACGTCAACTCAACTTATGTAGCTTACTGTACAATACCCGTAAAATAAACATTTTCAATATTTTAGTTTTGTCGCCGTGATGAATGTATAACCATATTATAATAACCATAAAGCCGCAGACGGACAGACGGACGGACCGTCACGGACGGACATTGCGAAACTATAAGGGTTTCTTGTAGTTTACTACGGAACCCTCAAAATTATCCTATACAATTCAATTCATAGAGTGCAGTAAAATATATTACACTTACTATTTATTTATTACACTACATACTTATCATTATCACACAAAGATTTGTCCAAGGTGGGCATCGAAACATTTTTCAATTACAGTAATGTCTCTTATTATGATCACTAGGTACTAAATACGAAATTATTTATTTTACAAACAAATCAAGTTCAGTTTGGCGCAACACTATTCCTATTGCGGGGAAAGGGTGAAGCGGGAGGTGCGGCCGCACCTGCGGAGTTGTCCCGCCCGCGCGCCTCCCGCAACCGTCTTTCACGCCTTGAGTAATTTCTTTAAAATCAGTGTTTTCTGTTAAAATAAGACTTCCCTATGAAAAGAAATTCCATTGTTTTTTTTTTCTTTTGTTTCCTTGAGTCATTTTTACAACTTAAAACTGCACATTTCACCATTTTGACATGAATTTAACATAAATTTCGACGGGAGAAAGACTCAACGCGCGCGCTTTCTTGTGACTAATGAACGTCAAGTGTAAGTTTTTGAACTGTTCATCCCCGTGCTCACAGTTCATACTCGGTAAAAAGCGCTCTATAGCTTGCTTATGGATACTCTAAAGGGTGCAGTGTAATACACCTCTGCCTGCCCCTTCGGGGATAAAAAGCGTGAAGTTAAGTTCATCATCAGCCTTTAAGGTTGAAGTTATGTTAATGTTACTTATATAATTATACTGAGGAGTTTGTTTAGGATAATTCTTTTTGTATTAGCTAGCCCATTTATCGAGGAAGACTATCATTGCGTGATGATATATTATTATAACCTATATTAAAAGGCAGCGATAGCCTAGTGGAGATACCAACAAACTGCCATGCAGAGGGTATCAGGTTCGAATCCACGGCGTGCACCAATGACTTTTCGGAGTTATGTGCGTATTGAATTGTTAATTATCGCTTGTCCCGTGCCTCGGAGAGCACGTTAAGCCATAGGTCCCGGTTGTCATGAAGATCTTTGACAGTCGTTATAGGGCGTCAGTACCTTCTAAATAAACTGACACTAGTCTAAGCCATGGAATATCGCTATCCCTTCGGGTTGCGGAGGGCAGACAGGCAGTCGCTCCGTGGAAAAGCTAATATTCAGCCAAATTCGGTTAGACTAGTAAGCGGACCCCAGATTGAAACTGGGATAACGCTAAGAGGATGATGATGATGATATTATTATAACCTATAGAGGTTATTTAACATCACGCAATGAGCTACGGGTGCCGTATCAATAACGCGAGTGTAACCGCGGGTTCACCTAGTACCTTATCTTTGCCCCAGATTTTGATATTAGTACGAAAAAATAACATAATTCCGTTGCTGAGCGTGTATTTTCTTCGCTCAGCTCCTTCACACATAACTAGTGCAAACACAGCCTATAAGCCGAGAGAACGGCGCGAGTCTCGAGTTGGCAATCGGCCGGAGCCTCATTCTGTTACAGAATCAAACATTGCGTGCCATTCATATGAATTGCTTAAAAAACATGCTCGGACACGCTCTTGTGATGTAGTTGTGGCCAAAGCGACTGAGTAAGTAAAGTTGTCATAGTGCAGCTTAATTACATAGGCGGGTATAATTCGCGTCAAATATTTTGCTCATTTTCGCCACCAGTTCTTACGCTATAGATATTTTTTTATAGACTCATTTTTCCCCGAAGGGGTAATATTACTTAAATTAGACGTTTTAAGGTCCCACGTAATAAGGGGCGAGCCTATTGCCGCTACCGGGCACATCACCAGACCCCGTGCTACTACTGAGAATTTGGAAAAACTTAGCAGCACTTTTGCCCGACCCGGGAATCGAACCAGGGACCTCCGATCAGCAGACGCATATGCTATCCACTGGACCACGGAGGCTTTCACTATAGATAATATGTATTTTAATTACTTGACAATATATGTACAAGACCTCATGCCGATATCAGATTGAGCTTAATTTTAATTCGATCTACCGAAGCTCAATTCCAGTTTTAATTACGCTCAGAAACCACAAGTGAAATTATTACTGAAACTTATTAGAATGACAAAACCTACTCACGTATATAAATAACCAAATTATAACTACGTCTGATCATTTACTCTTTATAATATTAAGCTCTATAGCTCTTTTCAAACGCATCATGGGGAGATTGGTTGGACGAGAGAAAAATAGCGAGGTACTGCGTTATGTATAAGTTCACATCGTCAAAATGAAGAAAACAGTTTGATTTATAATTCTTGTATCTGTTACATATAATATTTTCAGTTTTCTGCACTAATAGTCAAGTGGAGAAACTGACAGACTACTCAACAGCGGGTCTTGGGTTCGACTCCATGTCCCACACCAATGACTATTCAAAGTGAAGTGCATACATATAAATAGTTAATTATCGCTAGCTTATCGGTGAAGAAAAACCTCGTGAGGAAACTTGCATGTCTGAGAGTTCTCTATAATGTTTTTAAAATACATGTCAATTGCGCCAACACACCCTTGGCCAGTGTGCACTATGGCCCTAGTCGTTTCATAGTAGGGAAGAGGCCCGTGCCCGCAAGTGGGACAATATACGCACAGGGCTGACGATGATAGATCTAAGTATTTTCAACGATATTCTCTTTAAATTCTCAGAGATATCACCTGTAAACAACAGTTTAGGGCCTACAAAATACTGCAGATTGCGTAACAGTGTCGATTGAAATTATTATAATAGTTTATCACAAACTATAAAAGACATGACGTCAGAATATTTAAAGACAAAGTCAAGTATTTATGTTAAAAGTAAATTGTGTTAATTCTATTAATTTTTGTTCTGTACAACAACAAGTTAAAACATATAACAGTCGCCAAATTCTTCAAAAGTTTTCTGTCTGCGGTTTCTTTTGTATTCAGAACTAAGTTAAGTGTATCAAGTCAAACAATGTCGTGTTTGAACCATTTTGCGGTAGCGATGCCGCAGTGGGATTTTCAACTCATTTGATATTAAGTGGTATTATGAAACCTCTTAAAAGGAGTGGTGGGAAGTATTTTCAGTAAAGATGTTTATCGTGTTAACTAAGAACAGTTTCAAACGAAATATAAGAAAAGTGTGCACAAAAATAATTTGTAGGCACCTATAACTAGTCTAAAAGCATATAATTTTTAGAAGTCATCATTGTCCCAGCGTTATACCGGTTACATCCAAGACTTACACGCCTTGGAGCCCGAGGTCCACTTACTGGCCTAACCAGATATGACAGATTATCAACTTTTCCACAGAGCGACTGCCGTCTAACCTCCTGAACACAAAGGGATAGCGATATTCCATGATTTAGACCAGTATCAGTTTATTTGAGGTAGTCCTCGTAATGACTCTCAAAGATCTTCATGACAGCCGGGATCGACGGTATAAGGTGCTTTCCGAGGCATGGGGTAAGCGATAATTAACAATTTAATACGCACATAACTTCGAAATGTCAGTGGTGCGCGCCGTGGATTCCTCTGCATGGTAATCCATTAGTATCTCCACTAGGCCTTTTTTTTAAATAGACGTGACAGACATGACGTGTACACACACACATTACGCCTGGTCATAGGATGACCACAGGAGCCAAAACGTCAAGTAATGGAAGCTACATAATTTTTATTTAAAAAGTATAGCTATACATATATATATATATATATATATATATATATATATATATATATAAATATATATATATATATATATATATATATATATATATATATATATATATATATATATATATATATATATATATATATATTCGACTTTAATTCACGACTTTGCATTAAATGACGTTTTTAATTGATTAAAACTTTTTGGGTAATATAGTGCCTCCACTAGAAATTATTATTAAATGGTTTCAAAAATTCTTTTCAGAGGCTTATTTTTGTGAATTAACATATTAGGTATAATAAATAATTGTGAGTTAGTGCCTTAAGAGTAGTCGATGGCAACACTGTCATTTAATGACGAAACTCTATGAATCTGACTGCCGCGGCCGAGCGAATCTGTTTGGGGTGAAATCAGCATAGCTCTCATCTAAACATATAAAAAAGTCCTGGCGCGTCTAATGTCTCTCGCTACGAACTCCTGAACCAATTTTGTGCGGTTTACACCAATCGATGATTTGCTGTTTGAGAAGGGTCTAGGTGCGTGTATAATTCACGAGGGTGGACCTGCGAGCAAAACCTCGTATTCTATAATATAATGTTCTGAATGCTTACATGTGGCTTGAAGAATTGCTAGCAGCGGCAGCAGCAGTGGCGACGTGCGCATGTCGCCCCGACGCACGCGCCGCGCCGCACCCTGCCTGAGAACAAACAAAACACATATTAGAACAAACCAACACACACTGCATCCTATGATCATGACACTACGACGACATAGAGTCAGCCAAGAGTTTGTCGGTTCTATGCCGTTTAGACTATAGATAACAGACTCACGCCTTGGACTGCTGCATCCATTAAAGTAACATAACACTGCATCTATGAATGAAATATTGAATCGGCGCGGTAATTGGCTGGCTCGCGCTTAATAAGGTTTTGAAAACTTTAAAATATATGATAACTAGCGACCCACCCCGACTTCGCAGGGGTGCAATGATTCATACATATAAACCTACCTCTTGAATCACTCTATCTATTGATAAAAAACCGCTTCAAAATCCGTTGCGTAGTTTTAAAGATTTAAGCATACATAGAGACAGACAGACAGACAGAAGGCCGACTTTGTTTTATACTATGTAGTGATGGAGCTACGTTCGAGCGACAAGCCTTCTTAGACTGAGATGAGTGCGTTATAGTGCTCTTTTGTATAAATGTCAAGGCACATTTCTCCTGCAACCAAACGGCATAGTAAAAATCGGCTGAATAGTGTCACATGCGACCCGTCAATTGTTAGGTAAATAGGCGTGAGCACACACACACAGACACAAACATATACATGCACGTCCGATAAGTAGTATTCAATTAACAGAGACGAGTAGATCGGCCACCTCCATCAAACGCCGGCGGGATTATTTAGAATATTGTCGCGCTACTAGATTACCAGCTTAATTGGACCACGTACGCCGCTAGGGACGGTAATATAAGCATTTTACTATCACTATGTGTGTGGTGTATTGGATTTTAGACCAATATTTTGATATTCAGGTTAAAATATGTAAGATTTCATTTTTACCCGACTACGGCGAAGCCAAAAGGAAGGGTAATATTTTTGGATATAGCGTGTAAAACGAAGGTTTCAAAATGGTTCATTCACAACTAGACTTAGTCCAGTAGTGTGGGTGACGGCTAACGCGCCAAAAGGTAGCTTTTGCGTTATTCTTATGTATTAACTATATAACTGCAAAAGATTTACGAAAATCAGTTCTATAATTTTTGAAAAAAAGAGCAACAAATATTCATTCATACATGGATGTGTGGCCACCATCATAATTTATCGCAGTAGTAAAATTGCCCCTCCGTTGTTGAATAGGCACCAATGTAATTCTCGTTTCGAAAAGTTGTAAGAATATGTAGAGGTTTCTTTGCCATAAGTATATCAATCTAAATAATAAAAGTTATCATAATATTTCTTCAAAGATAAAAGTCGTATTTTAAAGGTTAAACAGAATATTTTATTTCGGCTTCTTTATGTTTACTTAATTCCTAAAGATTATATAAAATCACAGTAAAGAGAGAGTACCTATTACCTAATTTCCATTACTTTACTAAAAGTATGTTTGTCTGAGATATTTTCAAGATATTTTTGCCAGTATAAAATTGACAGGAATATCTCGAAAATATCCCGCTTTTTATGTACCGCTCATAAAATAGAGAGAAGTCGTTGTACTACATAATCGAAATAATTGTATCTTACGCGATGTAGGTGTATATTGCGACATCCTGACTTTTTAAGCGTATTATAGATTATTACATATTTATAGAATAACTATTTTCTACTCAGATAACATAAGGCGTTAGTAGCGATATTTATATAATTATATAAACATGTCTTGAATATAAACTATAAAGGAACGGCGGAAAAAGGGCAATACATATAGGTAATTTTGAAAAGTAATCGTTTAGATGAAACTAAACTCACCGGGATATCTTCAAGCTACAAAACCACTTTTCCAATCTTTGAAAGTACACCGCTACAAATTTAACCAACTTGGTGCCTCACCAACTTTTTGTGGTTAACTGTAGGTAGTTGTTCTTTCTGTAATCGACACAAAACCGGGTCGACTCGGCAGCTTACGTCAAAAACTTTGACTTTTGCCATGAAAAAATGTAACTCGTTTACATAAAGCTATTATGTTTTTAGATTGAAAACTAGTAGTAGAATACAATAGGTACAAGTTTCTTGCGGCTTTGCAAGCTTAAGTTGAAATAATGAGAATTCTTTAGAAGTTACTGCGACCTATAGAATGCTGTACGTGGGTTCTCTTTAGTTCAACTTTTCTTGTCTCAACTACTTGGATGTATTTTATATCTTCTTATAAAAGACAACTACTGCACTAGGAATGCATCCTGTATCGCAGAGGAATTAATAAATAGATAATAACGGACACAAAGAACGGCAGCTTTCTGAACAATGGTTTGATCACACAGTTTTTTAAAAGCAGCGACGTCGTAATCTCCTCTATGAGATCTCCACCTTGTCGTGGTGGGGGGCTGAGTAACCGTGGCTTGGACACCCACGATGAAGCTAAGCGGGATCCCGGGAGTGGAAGCTTCACGTGGGCTTGGGTGTGGCCTGCGAAGGATGCGTCCAATAAGGGGGCGGGTGCGGGGGACAGTTCTGTCTGTCCCTCGCGGTCGCGGGAGGAGAGGCGTGTCAGTGTTGCGTTGCGGCGCGCCCTATCTCCCGCGACCAAATGGGGGCGCACCATTTGCTGCGTTGAGGTGTGGCTGCAGGGGAAGAGGAGATGCGGTGTTGCCAGGTTGCAGTCCTCCCTATCCTCTGCGGCCGCTGGGTTTTAGCGCCTGCGGACGGCGAGCGCTGGGGCTGCTTCCCGTCCGCCAAAAGGCAAGGAGGCGGCGTAGTGTCCGCGCTGCCACCCAAGTAGCTTTGAAAGATGACGATGGGGCCCGCCAATACCAACGGCGAGCCAATACCGGGTGGAGTTACAGAAAAGTATGCTATCCGCGAATCGCGTGACCCTGCCACTACATGGGACCCGTAGGAACACCTCGGTGGTTTTTGGACGATCACACTCTGGCCTCCGTGGTCCAGTGGATATCGTATGCGACTTCTGATCGGTGGTCCCGGTTTCGATTCCCGGGTCGGGCAAAAGTGTTACTGGGTTTATTCGAATTCTCAGTAGCAGCACGGAGTCTGGCAATGTGCCCGGTAACGGCAATAGGCTTGCCCCCTATTACGTGGGACTTAAAATTATTTAAGGTGAAAAGTGGGTGTAATATTACACCTCTGCTTACCCTTCGGGGATACAGGCGTGAGTCTATAAATAAATAAAAATAAACACTCTGGCCATCGGGTTGAGATGGCACATAGGGAGGGTTTCCACCGTAGTCAACAAAAAAAAAAGCAACGCCCAGAGCGCGCTTAAACAGTTATTCCTCAGTCTTAATGCCCGTTTATTCTCTGATATTACGAAGCTACGGCATTTTCCATCTTCCAATACTTCGTTTTCCGTCTATATTGC
Organism: Euclidia mi; assembly: GCA_944739405.2. Classification (NCBI taxonomy): domain Eukaryota; kingdom Metazoa; phylum Arthropoda; class Insecta; order Lepidoptera; family Erebidae; genus Euclidia; species Euclidia mi. The sequence goes on from OX123189.2 coordinate 9,594,650, forward strand.
CCATCATGATATTCTTGGTTAAACCATACTGTTCGTTAGCCGTAGTATATGACCGAGATGACTTTCAGTAGCCTAATCGTCAGGATACATAATAATATAGATAATGTAATTGTAAGACGAATATGAGTTGGTTAAAGTGCATGAAACTTGCAATTAGTAGAGCTGTATCGCGGTATACGTCGTGTCGATGTCACATGCACAAAGGGATACCAGCAACTCTTGCCACCCGTTGCACTGTGTTTGTAATGCTATTCGAACATTTGTAAAACGATTCACAAACAATGTGCTTGCACAATATTGTTTAACCTGTTGATATATAACGGTTGAAGCGGAGTAAAAGAAGGAGCAGCTTTAGACCTAGTCTTTGTTTTTCAGTTCTGACAGTATTTTTCTATTACATTGTTATGGCAAAAAATACAAAATGGCCTGTTCTATGAAGAGGTTTAATGGTCGTCTTGTTCTCATCAGTCTCACCACAAATTGTTTTAACTCCACTGCTGGACAAAGGCTCCATCAATCTCCATTGAGCCACCTGCATTCATCCGCAGCTCGTGATCCCAATAAGATCGTCGGTTCACCTTGCGGTAGTCCTACCTCTTCTGTGATGTAAGAATAACCAAAGGTGTTCTGAATGTTCATGTTTGGATTCAAGTACATACATACATAAATCTAACAAACACAGTCTTGTATATATTTGTTGCAAAAAATAGTAATCTAATTGTATTCGAAGCAAAATCGTCAAAGTTAGTTCGTAATGATACAATACGCAAGTGGTATCGTTTGCGAGAAGAAATATGGCAAATTCATTGTGAAATCTGTTCTCACAAATATAGTCGTATGTGAAATCGTTGTGATGGCAAAAAGTAATTAAAACTCGAATAATTATTGCAAAATAACTTTAAGAAGTGATATTATCATAAAGTCTGTGTGTTATAATAAAATACTTTCAATTGAGTGAGCCAAAATATCAACAAAAACCGGAAAAATATTGACAATGACTCAGCTGAGCTTGTGAGTAATAAACAAGTTATCCATATACACACGTATAAATATCACTACCAACTACAATATTGTGCACTATACAGAAATACACAGCAAGCGATCACCAACTTCTTATACACAATCAAGGTAAGCTTGGTACCGTTCCATAATCCACTACTGCAAACACAGAGTGGTCACGGTTCGATCCTCACCGAAATCGAGCAGCACTTTTTGTGAATTATTTAAGTTTCATACTTAAACAATGAACTTCTTTGAAAATATTACGACTCGTCGAAATATAAAATACTCTGATACAAAAAGTGATGATTATAACTCAACCATCAACGATACTGATATAACTTCACACAGTAACACGACAACAGATAGTTTACCAAACATATCGGATAACGAAGACTGCGATACAATCACTCAGTTAAATAATAAATTAACAGAACTAACATCACAATTAGATTCAGCATATAATGAGGTAGAAATTTTGAACTAAGAAAACACACATCTTAAACAAACAATTGAAGAATTAACGAAGCAGAAAAATATTTATAAAAAAATCACAACTGATATAGTAAATAAAAAGTTTTTAACACCGAAGAAAAATGCTCAGAAACCCGTCTGTACTACTGTCATCACCGTAACAGTGATATGGTGATATATGGTGTAACACCAACAAGTACAAAATGCTTACACCCATTAACACACAAAATGCTAACAGAAGTTACACCCAGTAAGTCGAATAAAATAGACAACTCAAACACTGACCAAGAACAAGTGAGCCCTCTAAGTGAGGTTCTACCTTCCAAACACTTATTACACTCACCTAGAATTATGAATAGAAAATTATGTGTATTAAGTAATTGCACTCCAAAGTACACTATAGGGGCTATTGAACGTTACTTTGATAGTTATTTTGACTACTGCCATTATGCTATACCAAATGGCAAAAATACAAAGCAACTGTTAGGCAATATAAAGTCTAAAGTAAAAAACTTTAATTTGTACGACTATTGTATAATTTTGTTGGGAGAACAAGACTTCAAGAGTAGTTTTGACACCATCGAACTAATAAAAACTATAAAGGAAAGCCTAGGAGAATTCTCCCATACAAACATAATATTGTGTACACCTACATATATAAGAGGAGCACCTATATTCAATTACCGTGAGCTTTTTTACAACTTGTTATATATGGATCTGCTGCGCAATAATTATGCCTACTTTTTCGATACCAACCAAAATCTTTCCTATGATATGTTTTCCTACAATACCGGCAAATTAAACAAACTAGGTATATAACACATAATTAGACAGATAATGGCTATAATAGAAATCAACATGAGAATATATCCCTATAACTGCAGCACTCCCACTGTGTCTAATAAACACCTTTTAAACGAGGTAACTGAGACCGGAGGAAAAGCGAAGCAGTTTTTTATTCTACACACATAAAACACATAAAATACACACTAGTATTCAAATACTAGTATAAAAACTTTCTTAAGACATTTTAGTACCTAACACATTAAACTTATCACAGTATAAATGGATAATATTTCAACGGATGGTATCATTCAGTAATCGCAGCCAGCCGAGTCCCCGAGCAATTTCCGATCGCATTTAGATCGGTACACGCGCGAAGTGGCCTGTATTGGCAGCGGTTCAATGAATTGATAACGATATGTGTGCTATGTCTCGTATACAGGTGGAACACACACATATATTGAGCTAAGACTTAAAACTACGGCCAAGATACCACACATTTTATTATTCTGTAAAAGACAAGAAGTAACTGTAACCTATTGAACTTGTTCTTTCTTTTTTTTTCGTGTGAGTTTGTGGTGAGTGTCGGATTTTATAGAACGTCCAAAATCTTCCGAAATGACTTGTAGATTATTTTCCTGAGACAAGAACCCGATGGCATTGCGTTTCCTCCAAAACACAGTTACGCTCTGATCTTAAAGGGCAGTAACTAATCCTAGTAATAATGTAAACGTTGCATAACTTTGACGATCCATTACGTATACATGTAATGTCCCGCTATGGGCGTTACTTGAGTTGCTGTTCAAGTACCATGATTATGAACTTAGTCAGGATAGCAATTTTTAAGGTTTGGATATCAATATCAAATAAAAAAATATTTATATAAATATTTGATTGCTGATCTATTAAATAGTTTGTATATACATATACTTTGTAATTATTGTAATAATAACTTTAAAAAAGATTATTTGAAAATGTACCTACATAAAATTAAATATTTTAAAAGTAAAGTGTTTGTAAAAGTAGTCTAAGAGAAATTACAAGGACATTCATAGCAAATTCATCGCTTTAATGTCTTAGTGACAGAATAATTTGCTCATTGATTCTACTTTATAATTCAACACTTCGCTATATGTAATATCAGCGGCTTAGATTAGGTTATTAACAAACCCAAATTGGTATTCAATCCAATATGTTTAACCCTTGAGGTGCGATCAAACTAAAGGCAAAGTGCCACAAGTGCAAAGGGTCACGTTGCTGCAAATTTTCATTGGCATAGGTTACCGGAAAAAAAATAATTATGACACCTTAATATAATTATATCACATAAATTGCATATCATTGTGTTGGTTATAAAATCAGCTATGATAATAATAACATAAATTACTACTAAATACTCACCTTTCCGGCAAAACAAGCTTACAAACTTAGAAGTTTGTTATTTTTCACTGGTTCGCACAAACATTTCATCACATATTAATGAATTTCATTACTTGTTTGGTTCATAAACACAAAAACATTATCACATATACCTTTAGGTTTTCACACAATACATTAACGTCTAACGAATCTAACGCCACTAAAAAAATTATAATCCGAACGCGTAACAAAAAGTTCGCCGTGCCGGGCCGCCATGTTACTGTAGCGAACACTGTGGCTGTGAATTATTTACCATTTGAAACACGATAACAGTGAAAACGTACAACAATACTAGTATTTAATTGCTAAAATATGTTTTCAGATAAATAATCTGGGTACTTTTATGTCTTTCATAACTATTAAAAGAGTATTTATCATACAACTATTACGAAAATAGCAAGTTTCAAGAGTAGAAATAGCCGTTCTTAAAAGTTTTTGCCTTTTATCACTGTACTAGAGGACGCCAGCAGCTACGCCTGCATTTTTTTTAAATTTACCCGTTTTGGCCGACCCCGTGGGAATTTCGGGAAATCCCTTCTTAATGCACCCCTATGGTCCCCAAGGAACATACATGCCAAATTTCAGCTTCCTGCGCCCAATAGTTTCGGCTGTAGCGTGTCTGTCAGTCAGTCAGTAACGCAAGGATTTTATATATTAAGATTTCTTGTCTCTGTCACGAATAATGTCACTTCACAATTAATATTTATTTATTTCTGAGTAAATCTATATAAGTATCTTTATAAAATATTCACCGGTTTCTTCCACAAGACAACTTTTATTATAAAGATCGCGGCACAAAACATAACAATGGCGGACGCTTTCGCAACAAGACACAGATAATTATATTTCAATATTTGTTGGCACGTTTCGTTTCCCTCACCCTTCTAAAACGATTTAGTTGCATAGAATATGAACTATTCTAATAGTTACTACTTTCGTTTCTTGGTTTAAGTGAAAAAAAACGTAAAAAAATCCGCGACCAATAGGACGACTTTTTTAGAGCACGCCCATGCGTACTGTAAACACATGGGACCACTTGAATTAGAGCACGACCGTGCGTGCTGTAATCACGTGGGGGGTTAAACTGTAAAGCCTTTACAATAATTCATACCTAAAAATCTAGTATAGGTAAACTCTGTTAACATTCCTAACATAGTTATACCCGCAGACATCACATTTCCGATAAGCTTTTAATAAACGCTAATAGATATGAACGTGTATTCCCATCAGTGCATTAGAGCCTCTATGATAGAAAGGGAGAGGGGTATGAGTGAAGGAAAGGGGTGCACGAGTACAATAACGCGTAAATACCGCGCGTGTTTGCACTGAGTTCTCGAGTTTGACTCGAGCACATGATTGGCTTCTAATTGAGTTCGAGCCGCTATTTCACCTGAAGCTGAATATCTCCAGGGCTGCACCCCTCCGAGGACAGTGCCGATGTTAAAGAAATATTAGCATTTTTTCCTCCTGATAAATATTAATGAAACGCTTTTCAACGTTTATTAGAAATATTTACGACGGAAAATATAATTACTTTTTTTATGCGTTTGAAAGTATTCCTTAATAAAATTTTCAAGTGATTTAAATTCACCTTGAATTAAATCACTTTCTTTTCTGTAGTAGTTTGATTTACAGAGGCGTAGTTTGAGAATTATGCGCTTTAAAGATTTGTATACTTGATTAAACAAAGATACAAAATAAGATAAAGGCGCTGATACACTTGAGCATTCACCTGTAATGAGCATTCTCGCGAATGTTACAAAACGAATGAGTGTGTTTTAGCGAACATTCTCACGAACATTCGGGCGAGCCTTAGAATATAGATAATACATAGAATGCGCGCTACAATGGCGGTTAAACCCAATATATTTACTTCACTTTGACTTATGATTTTAATCTAGGGAAGAATCTTCGTACTTTATCACTAATTTTAACTTGCCTAGTGATGGGCTAACTCAGAATAAATATCGATAAAATTTCGATAATGATTACAATAGATCCTTAGATTTGGTTTACTCAGAATTAATTTCAATAGAATGCTGATAAACTCTCGATATCGATAAATAAATTTGAACGTAGGAACAGACACTTGTGTGATTAATAAACCTGTTCAAATTACAATCTGTATTTTATTATTTAGAAACATCATATGTTTATGTATCTTTCTCTAGAAATATTTCATAAGTGAAACTGAAGTAAACATATTGAGGAAACCTGCTATTTATATTTTTTCTATATTCTACGGACTATTTGAATTTAGAGTGTTCGCTAGGATGATCGTGAAAATGTTCGGTTCGACAAAACAGAAAACGGCGAATGCTCGCTGTTCTGTTACAAGTGAATGCTCAGGTGTATCAGCGCCACTAAGCGATCATTAAGATCTTTGACACTCGTTATGTGGAGACGTACTGCCTCCGTACATGAATAAATATATTGACACTGGTCTAACCTATGGAATATCGCTATCCCTTTTGGTTGTGAAGGTTAGGCGACAAATGTTCATGGACATGACAATATTTGGAAAAATGCTATTATGAAAATGATAATAATAGTAATTAGGATCAATTGCAATTAACGCAAACTCAAAATTCAACTCTCTAGCAACCCGTCGGGCTATGCAGCGTGATAAAGCTCCTCACATCCGATCAAATAATGAAATTTTAAAATTATCTAGTATTTGAAAAACTTCACCGTTATCGCTTGCTAAACGGTGAAGGAAAACATCGTGAGGAAACCTGTATGTCTGAGAGTTCTTCATAATATTCTCGAAAGACATGTGAAGTCTGCCAACCCGCACTTGGCCAGCGTGGTAGACTATGGCCTTACCCTTCTCATAATGGGAAGAGGCCCGTGCGCAGCAGTGGGACAGTATAAAGGGCTGATGATGATGATGATTTGAAAAACTACGACTAAAAATAGACAACATGTTGCTACTACAGAAAATAAAACGTGCCACTGCATGTTCAATGATGAAACGTAAACTGTTAGTGTGTCAGCCCTAACACGAGTGAGAAACACGGCCTCCCTACACTCGCGTGGGACCCACGTATCAATTGCGAGGACTATGGCTGCACTTGAGGAGATGTCCTCCCCACCCCTCTCCCTTCGGACTATCGTTAAAACGTTACAACGTGTATATTGTCGCGACCGAGCTTTACACACACATAAACATTTTTTATTTTCACATACACCTTTGCAATAGTAAAGTATCGGATACTTGAAACAAAGGTACGTGCTACATGTTTCGTAAGACAATTCAAACTGATATATTTTGATGATGAGAATGCCGTATAATGATTAGTATTGTTCCGAAAAACATAGGTGGGTTGAAGTGCATGTGCAGCTTCACACAAAAGCAATAAGATAAGCGTTTTATACGGAAACCAGAATCAAGCGTCAGAGGACCTGGCAATCAAACGAAAAAAGAAAATTATGTTTTAATTAAATTACCAGTAAATTCACGGAAGTTCCTTTCCGTGAATTGAGATATTCTTTGTGTAAGTTTGAAAAATGAGAAACAATAGTTTATTGTTTTCTGCGAAACTTATCAGACACGTTCTACGTGCGCTGTAAATCTCTTTGAATTATATATTTTTATCTTAATTTTATCTCTACTGTATTTTATAACAATCCCACCCTCCCAATTCCATGAAAAATATTGTGAAAATTAAAATATAGGTCGGTACAAGAAAAAATACACTACAAGTTATGTAAGTATATTTTTTTATTTAGTAGTTATAATTACTGTGAAGTATAAGATTTTCTAGCAAAAATTTTTAGATCAAAATGCAGGTCGAATTTAAAATTTGCTCTTCTTCCCATAAAATCGAGTGAATCTGCTTTAACAAAACTTTTTCAATAAATTATGCCGTTTTGCATAAAAGAGACGATTCCTACATTGTTAAATAGTTTGCATTCTGCTCAAGATTTTACAACCACAAATTGGAGGAACAAATGGACTAGTCGATTTATATTTAGTTCAATTTGTGGTTTGACTTTCATAAACTGGTTGCTATGAATGTGTTCTTTCAAAATGATCATCATCTTAGTATAAAGCCGACCATAACTAAACATAAATACGTCTAACTTAAGGTATCCAACAGACATTGATTTGGAACTGCCCTCATCTAAGGCCGCGCTGCGAGTCGGCCTGAACCCAAACGCTTTCCGTTATTCTAGAAAGATTTTAGGAAGTGGCTTTCACTGCAGGACCTTCCTGCCCATCAGTTTTTTCTTGACAAATACTATGTAGAGTTGAGTGAAACATTTGAGAGAAATAGTGCATTATTAAACTGTAAATTCCGCTTTGACAAGTGTCAAAACGACTACGGAATAAAAGGTAGAAATATAAAATACCTATTTTACCTATATTTCTAAATAATTACGCGACATAGACCCGTCACATAAATTAAATAGCTATCATTAACTAAACCTTGCCGTGTGGTTGACGGCATAGAATACAAGTGTCACCACCCCCTATCTTCCCGTGGATGTCGTAAGAGGCGACTGAGGGATAACACGATGCAAATACCATCTTTGCGTAGAGACGGAAAACTCGACATCAAACCCTATACTGCGACTGCCTCGTTGGTCTCGTGGCATAAATGTGCGCGTGGGATCCCGTGTGGTCTCGGGTTCGATTCCTGGGTCGGGCAGTGTTATTGGGTTTTTCCGTCACGAAATTCTCAGTAGCAGCACGGAGTCTGGAAATGTGCCCGGTACGGCAATAGGCTCGCCCCTTATTACGTGGGACTAAAGTATATCTGGCGAAAAGTGGGTGTAGACCCTTTCGGGGACAAAAGGCGTGACGTTATGTATTGTTACGCCATCTATCGGTGAATACTAGAAGAGATTGAATATATCGGTGGTTTAAAGGTAATTCAGCTATTCTGTACTAGATGGCGTTGGACTATGTCGACTGTTCCCGACTTACTAGAATGTTTCGTCTGTAGCAGGAATGTTCGGGAATATGCTAGAAAGATCTCGTTGCCTGTCCGGCCGGTATAAATATACGGCGGGCGAGCGAGTTCACACAGTTACAATTGAATATCGAAGCGATCAACAAGAAGCGAAGGAAATAAGTCGGAAGTGTTTAGTGTTGTTCTAGTGGTGTGAATAGTGTGATTTATTAGTGAAGTGAAAATTAAGTGTGTGTTTCTAATGTTTGTGTATAAATAAAGTGCAGTTTTTCTGGCATAGTGAGTTATAATTTATCGTCGAACCCCAGCTCGTAACAAATTGGTGTCAGAAGAAAGAAATAAATTATGCCGGTTATGCCGAAGGCAGAAACTGAAGGAGTTCGCACTAGGAACCAGCGCCAGCAAGACCTGGACCAGAGACGCTTCGGAGACGTTCCTTCTCCATCGTCTGGTGGACCAGGCGACTCCGCGGCTGCAGTGGAGCCTGCAAGCGCACACTCCGTGGCGGTGCCCGACATCGCGGCTCTGATGGCGTTCATGCAGGAGCAGGCCCGCCGTCAAGAGGAACACGCGCGCCGCCTGGAGGAACAGCTACAGCGCAACAAGGAGGAGCGGGCTCACCGTCAAGAGGAGCACGCGCGCCGCCTGGAGGAACAGCTACAGCGCAACAAGGAGGAGCGGGCTCGCCGCCAAGAGGAGCTGGCCCGCCGTCAGGAGGAATAACTACAGCGCGACAAGGAGGAGCAGGACCGCCGTCAACAGGAGCAGGCTCGCCGTCAAGAGGAGCACGCGCGCCGCCTAGAGGAGCAGCTGCCGCGCGACAAGGAAGAGCACGCCCACCGTCTGGAGGAACAGCTGGTGCTCATGAAGGACCTCAGCGCCGCAGTGGGGAAGGACTTGAAGGCGGTCAAGGAGGAACTCCAGCAGCACGAGGCCCGTATCAGCGACATTGAGAAGCGTGTACACGACCAGCTCGAGACCCGTATTGCCAGATTGGAGAAGAAATTGCGTGGGCTTGAGACCAACGACGTTACACCTGCAGCTGTGGCGCCCTCGCCTCGTTGGTTTAAGGTTCCACCCTTTGATGGCTCGTCATCGTGGGTTGCATACAAGGTTCAGTTTGAGGCCGTAATGCGAGCGAATGGGTGGGACAAAGAACAGGCCTTCACCGCCCTAACCTTGGGCCTTCATGATCAGGCCTTGACGGTGTTGAAGGCACTCGGGCAAGACGCCACCTACGAGAAGCTTCTGGAGGCGTTGGAGGTGAGGTACGGAGCCGCGCACCTCGAACATGTGTATCGTGCTCAGCTGAAGGACAGGACACAATGCACCGAAGAAACTCTGCAGCAGTGGGCTCTAGAGGTGGAAAGGCTGGTCAGGAAGGCATACCAGTCGTCGCCTGCGCTCATTGACGGGAACCTCGTACAAGCGTTTACGGATGGGATCCGGGACCTGGAAGTTAGAGCAGCGGTAAGACTTGGGCACTTCAAGTCCCTGAAGGCAGCCTTGGCCTACGCTCTGGAGGTGGAAGCAGCGCGTCACGAGGATCGACCTTACCGTATCAGGGAAGTTGTTTCTTCACCACGGTGCTACAACTGCGGGGAAAGAGGCCATATCCGCTTGAGCTGCCCAAAGCGTAAGCGGCACGTTGGTACCCTGTCTCCACCAAAGGGGTCACCTGACGTACCTGTCTGGCGGCAAGAGCAACGTAGCGCAGATGCTCCGACAGGTAGGGCTTACCTCGACCAACGCAAACACTGTGCAAGACAGGAAGCGAAGCCGGCAGCGCTAGTAAGAATTTTGAAGACGGATCTGAGCGACGGATGGAAAGAAGCTTTACAGAGTGCTCAGCAAGAAGACAAGGACGTACAGCCGATTCTCGAATGGAAGAAGTCAGGCGCTCCTAGGCCCAAATGGAGTGATATCGCAGCAATGAGCCCTGTCACCAAAGGTTATTGGGCACAGTGGGAAAGCTTGGTTGTCCAGGATGGAGGTCTGTGCCGCAAATGGGAAAACGCTCGAGGTAACCAATGCCATCTGCAAATGGTAGTGCCCAAGACTAAGGTGCCGGAAGTACTGCGGCTCTATCACAATGATGCTTCGGGAGGTCACATGGGTGTTAAGAAGACGCTTACTAAGGTCCGAGAGCGGTTTTATTGGCTCCACTGTCGGAATGACGTCGAGGATTGGTGCCGCAAATGCACAAGTTGTGCGGCTGTCAAGAAACCACACACTCGTAGCAGAGGTGCATTGAAGGTGTACAATGTAGGAGCTCCAGGGGAATCTGGACAACAGATGTCTGAGAAGATGAAGACTCGCTACGACCGGAAGGCAAACAACAAAGGCTCCGATGAGGGATCATTGGTGTGGCTTTATAACCCAGTACTAAGCAACGGTAAATCGCCTAAGTTACAAGCCAGGTGGGACGGGCCATATCGCATAATTATCAGGATGAACGAGTCACCTATCGAATCCAGAGGGGGTTGCGAGGTGCACCGAAGATAGTTCATGTGGACCGGTTGGCTCGTTACTATGGGTCCAACGATGTTCGAGACGAACACGTTTAAGAGGGGGACAGTGTTAGGCCATCTATCGGTGAATGGGGGAGGGGGGGGATTACTAGAAGAGATTGAATATATCGGTGGTTTAAAGGTAATTCAGCTATTCTGTACTAGATGGCGTTGGACTATGTCGACTGTTCCCGACTTACTAGAATGTTTCGTCTGTAGCAGGAATGTTCGGGAATATGCTAGAAAGATCTCGTTGCCTGTCCGTCCGGTATAAATATACGGGGGGCGAGCGAGTTCACACAGTTACAATTGAATATCGAAGCGATCAACAAGAAGCGAAGGAAATAAGTCGGAAGTGTTTAGTGTTGTTCTAGTGGTGTGAATAGGTGTTTTATTAGTGAAGTGAAAATTAAGTGTGTGTATCTAGTGTTTGTGTATAAATAAAGTGCAGTTTTTCTGGCATAGTGAGTTATAATTTATCGTCGAACCCCAGCTCGTAACAGTATGTATGTATGTTAACTAAACCTATTAGTATCTAACCTCGAGAATCTTCGGTGGTTACTTAATATCAACATTTTACGTGCTTAGTGATGAAATTGTCATAATAAATGACTATCTAATGTTGAGAATTTTGTAATGATAGAGATAATGATCAACTTATTTTCGGCATAGTTGTTCAAAAAAATTGTTGACATATGAAACATATTATGAATTTGTCGTATTAAAGTAATTGAACTCTTGAATTCTTCGCTAGCGTTGTGTAAGTTTGAACATGTAAGACTAAGCACTATCGAGAGCATCCCATATTACTAAGAGCCAAGTTACTCGCTTAGCAACTAATCTTAGTAAACATTTGTACGTATTTCATACTTTCACAGTTGGCCACAATGCTTGCATTGTGGCCAACGCGCCAAGTTTGATGTCTATTTAGTAATCTTCTCGTCTTCTCCGTAGCTTGGGTCTTAACAATAAGTGAGTTATTTCATAAAGTGGCTTTAGCTTAAGGGATTTTTTTATACATATAGTAGTCTTTTGCTCTCGGCTCCGCCTACTTAGATATTGGTTATTGATGGTATGTAATATAATGGTAGCACATGCTTAATTAATATTCTATAAGTTAAATTATTGCAAGATCGCATCCAATTTCATTCAGTAGTTTTGCGTGGAAGAGTAACAAACATCCAGCTATCCATATGTTATATCCATTCTCACAAACTTTCGCTTTTATAATAGGAGCAGGATGAGATAGAAATAAGATAGACACTTTTTGTTTTCTTAGTAGAACCAGTGAGTTTGCTTGAAGCACAATTTGACGCGATTGATTTATACGACCCTCCAGATATCTGACCTCCGTAACCCAATTAGTGAGATAGCGATCGACCCAACAGTTTCTCTAGTTGCACAATGTGATGTAGGCCATAATAATCAAATCGAATCAATCAATACACCATTTGGGCTGTCAAGTATACCTTTATGTTTATTTATAGAGCGATATAAAGGCGAAGGAAATCAAATACACTAACTTGTGTCCATTTTCGTTTATAAGTTACTTCTATAGTCCTCTGATTTTCTACTATAATGTATAGGTAAAAATGCGCAATGTAATTCAAGATGTAGTTAAAATGTACCTTCTTGATCTTTCAAGTCTTTGACTTGAAAAATCAATCTAATTTTTAAGAGCTACATATATGTAAAATTTCTTTTTAGGGTTCCGTACCTCACAAGGTAAAAAAGGAACCCTTATAAGATCACTTTCTTGTCCGTCTGTCTGTCCGTGTGTCACCACCGATTTACTCAGGAACGGGTGGACCTAGCAAATTGAAATTTATACCAGATACTGAGGTCTATAGTTCCAATTAGGTGTATAAAAATCAGGGTCCTGGGTCAACCCGATAAAAAGATACGGTCAAAATTAGATTTTTGCGAAAACTTGTAAGTACCAAAATTAACCTTAATTTTCAACTTTTTTTTAATTTTCGGAATTTTTCCTTTACTTGTGCTGTAAGACCTTGGTTTTAACCAAAATTGACAATTCTAGGTCAACCGTAAGTACCCTATAGGTTTTGGGTCGAAAACCTATATGGTAGTTCCCGTTGACCTAGAATCACGAAATTTGGCCAAAAGCATGGTCTTACAGCACAAATAAAGGAAAATTACAAAAGAATAAAAAAGTGGAAAGTTTAAGGGTGTCACCATACATACATAGTAGACTCCATTTAAAATAGTCCTCTAAGTTCACAGATTTAGAGGACTAGCGTAATTAGCACCAACTTCAAATAAGGTAAAATGTGTACGGAACCCTCGGTGCGCGGGTCAGACTCGCACTTGCCCGAATTTTTTATTTTTGGCATTGGCATAATAAAGCTAGTATCCTTTCAAATCTGGTTAGACTAGAAAGCGGATTCTGGGTTCCAAGGCTAAAGTCAAGTGGATGCAACCTGGATTATTTCACAAAAACATAGATACAAATAGTATTCTTATAATATTATATTAAACTTACGGCTAATAGTGTTCAAAGAATCGGAAAGAACACCACCCCTGTACTAGTGAATTTTTTTTCCCCCGACAGTTGGGTCCCTCTTAACAAATTTGTTGATTTGTATTTTATCAATACAACATAATTACAAAATTTGGCAGTACAATATAATCAAGGTAATAAATAAAACTAAGGTATTATTTATTAGGTACATATTAATAATCATTGTTCGTATATTAGAATCAATAAATTACGATATTATAATATGGATAACGCTAAGACGATTGATTGTTCTGATGCTTGGCTTTAGAAATAAATGTCTACCGTGCGTCGACCACGAGACATTTATAATTTCACCATAATTCTACAATAATATACTAATTATGTTAATAATAAATGAATAGCCCACTACAAATGCTCTTCACATAACTAATATTCAATCGGAGCTTAATTTTAGCTCTGATCAAAAGTATTTAGATATCACTAGAAGGTGGCGTCATTGTCGATATGATCCTCTTTACTCACTATTATATAAACGACTATAATTATTACCTAGTAAACTATAGATAAAGTTTATCGAATAACCCTATTCTATTTTAAACCTAAAGGCTTCTAATACAATTTAATGTACATGAATCAATTCAGTCTACAATTAGAAAGCAAGTCACATTTCCATTGGCAAATGAAACAAAATTACTGAAAGTAATGTTCTAAATAAAATGAATGTTTAACAAATATCTGGTTGAAATTTCCGCTCGATATAATTAATGTCGATCGCACAATAAGCTTCAGTTATTTCATTGTGGTGGAGCGGCCTACATCGCACGTCAAACGGAATCAATGAGCTTATTTTCATTATGAATATTCATTTAAGCAATAATATTACGTAACAATACAATCGGGTTCGATTCCTGGGTCGGGCAGTGTTATTGAGTTTTTCTGTCACGAAATTCTCATTAGCAGCACGGAGTCTGGAAATGTGCCCGGTACGGCAATAGGCTCGCCCCCTATTACGTGGGACTACAGTATATCTGGCGAAAAGTGGGTGTAGAAGTACACCTCTGCCTACCTCTTCGGGGTTATAGGCGTGAGACTATGTATGTATGTATGTATTACGTAACAGTATGATAGGCAATGTAGCGAAACTAATAAAAGTACGATTAAAAGTAGTACGGTAAGTTGGCAGGCGTTTGCTTCCAGCATAATAATAAGCAAGGCTTTGGACTAAGAGCAAATTTGAGTGTGTATTATAGCAGTTTGGAAGTTGCGCCGTGGTCGAGGAAGCGGCACGCGGCACGGCGTAGTACCACGTAGCAACGTAGAAACACAATGTGATTTACAGAACGTTTTAAGAGATTAAACTCGACGTGCTCAAGTGTTGCGTAGTCTTGCATATTTAGTCACAGATGGAGAGTTAAGGTCCGTCTTGTTCTAATGAAGAAACGTTTAGGCTACGGACTTGCGGTACCACGATATACGTATTCAAGACCTAATCGATATAAGTAATTATGATAAACAGTGATTTAATGTAAAGCATATTAGAGTAAAAACTATCGTGAGTTGTCATAATTAGAGTAACTGTAACCGGTTGTACTCACGTATTATTTTTGGTCGGAGTAGCCCGACTAGTTTCGGACCATACGGAGGTCCTTAATCATGAGCAAGCGTGACCGTCCGCGTCGGCGTCGGGCGCTCCACTGAAGCGGGCCCACCGCGCAGCTTGTCGTTGCGAGCGTGTAGAGGACGTATTCACCGGCGCCTGCGATGAAGTTGGTTGCGTTGCCGGCGTGTCCGGTGTGCCTGTGTGAACGTCATCTTGCAACGTGTTCCGCTGCACCGTGAAGGACGTTGGATGTGTACACACCGTGCTGACTGTGTCGCATTCTAGGTTCGGGGTATCCAGATGTGTGGTCAGTTTTAAGGCCGGTCTCCAGGCAGGTGACAGTCCCCAGCCACTATCTCGGTTGAAATTGGGACGACGGCTGATCTCGATGGCCTCCCGTACTTTCCGCGGTATGAAGTATTTCTCCCTCGCTAGTACGGTGGCCTTGTCGAAACGTATGTAGTGAGCCGTGTCCGTTTCAGAGGCATGTTCGGCGACCGCCGACCTGTTGCTGTCCATGCTCTTGACGCTTCTGATATGTTCCCTTACCCGTGTCGTAATGTTGCGACGAGTCTCGCCTACGTAGCTCAGGCCACAGTCACACGGGATCGTGTAAACGCCGGGAACATCCAGTGGATCTCGGTCTTTTGGGGAGCGCAGTAGCTGTCTTAGCTGCCCAGGTGGGCGGAAGATTGTCCTGATGCTATACCTTCGGCGTAACAGGTGTCCAATCTTGTCGGTTATCCCCCGAATATACGGTAGGAAAGCGGGGGTCCTTTCCGCTCCAGCTGGACGACGGCGGCTGTTCGTACTAGCAACTCGCATACATTGTCGCCACCGATAACCGTTGCTCTCAAGCACTCGTCGTAGGTGACTCAATTCAGTGTCCACGTACTGTGGATCGCAGATATTGAGAGCTCGATTAATCAGTGACCTTGGCACCGAAGACAGTTGGGATGGGTGATGATGAGAGCTGGCGTGTAGATATCTATCCGTGTGCGTTGGCTTCCGATATACGGTATGTGATAGATGACCATCCAGGTCACGTATGATCAACACGTCTAGAAACGGTAGTGCTCCATCCTTTTCTTCTTCAACCGTGCACTGTATTTTTGAGTGTATGGAGTTGAGGTGAGTTGTGAGATCCAGCAGAGAGTCCCGGTTGACGATAGCAAAGATGTCGTCCACGTATCGCCACCAGTATCGTGGTTTCAAGGGTGTGTCAAGCGCTCGCTCTTCGAACCACTCCATGAAAACATTGGCCACCACCGGTGCGAGAGGGGACCCCATAGCCACTCCATCCAGCTGCAAGTAGTATGCTCCTCTCCACAAGAAGTAGCCGCTTTCGAGACAGAATTTTATAGCGTCAATGTATGCAGTGGGTACTTCAGTGCCTTGCAATAGGGTGCTAATAATGTGTATGCTCTCTTCCACTGGTACATTAGTAAACAAGGATGTAACATCGAAGCTAACCATAATCTCTGTGTCCTTGAGCTTTACTCCTGACAGCAAGTCGACGAAATGTTTCGAGTCCCTGATGAAGCTACTCGTCTTACCCGTAAAGGGTTGCAGTACTGTTGCCAGATGTCGCGACAGTTTGTATGTCGGCGCGTCTATCTGGCTGACAATGGGTCGTAGTGGCCAACCGGGTTTGTGTATTTTAGGCAACCCGTATATTTTCGGTGGAGTGGGGTTGTGCGGTCTGAGCTGTGTTGCCAGTTCCGGGTTTTGGAGGCTTTGCAGTATTTTGGTCAGTTTGTTGGTAACCCTGGTGGTCGGGTTATAGCCAACTTTCTTATATGTGATGGAATCACTCACTAGCTGTGTTATTTTGTTATCATACGCTACGGTGTCGACAACCACAGTAGCATTGCCTTTGTCGGCAGGCAGCACCAGTAGATCCGTATCGTTGCGCAAATGTTGTATGGCCCTTAATTCATGACGCGTAATATTGGCCTTTGGTGGTTCATACCGCGGAAAGTACGGGAGGCCATCGAGATCAGCCGTCGTCCCAATTTCAACCGAGATAGTGGCTGGGGACTGTCACCTGCCTGGAGACCGGCCTTAAAACTGACCACACATCTGGATACCCCGAACCTAGAATGCGACACAGTCAGCACGGTGTGTACACATCCAACGTCCTTCACGGTGCAGCGGAACACGTTGCAAGATGACGTTCACACAGGCACACCGGACACGCCGGCAACGCAACCAACTTCATCGCAGGCGCCGGTGAATACGTCCTCTACACGCTCGCAACGACAAGCTGCGCGGTGGGCCCGCTTCAGTGGAGCGCCCGACGCCGACGCGGACGGTCACGCTTGCTCATGATTAAGGACCTCCGTATGGTCCGAAACTAGTCGGGCTACTCCGACCAAAAATAATACGTGAGTACAACCGGTTACAGTTACTCTAATAATGTAAAGCAATCTTTATAAAGGCAATATTATGCCGCTATAAGGCTTTATCAATAATTATAAACATAGAACCTCTGAAATATCTAAAATTATATGATACTGATGACCAATAAATACTCATATTGCATTATTTATTATTTGAATAATGGATACTCTTATTACAATATTGAGAAGTCAATTTGTTTTGTGAACAAAGAGATATAGAGAGATTTGTACTGCTATGACGATTCAAACATTGTCTGAGAATACCGATTTTGACGTTCATTAATCTTATCAATATATTTTGTACTACTGCAGCGATAAGTACACAACAGTAACTTCGACCGGCATCGCGAGATCGGTACATGAGCCACTTGTAATAATGATATCAGCCGAGTGCACTGTGCACAAACTTTTTAATAAAGTTGCGTCATTAAAATAAGATTTGTAATACTCTACATGTAGGGAACATTGTTGATAATGTTCTAATTATTGCAAGCGACGGACGATTGTGAATAGAAAATAGGGAGGGGAGAGTGATTGGCACTTTACATACTTCTTCTGTATACCTAAATATAAGTGTATGGGCATTTGAGAAAATCAATGAAAACTGACCCTCTTTAAATTTTGAGTGTGGTGAAAATCGTGTGTGGTATTTTAACAAATCCATTACAAATATCAAGAGCTTTTAACGAACATTTTATATCAACTACTAACATATTAAATCATGAAATGACAGTGATAAATAGTTAAACCCGTGAACATTTCTATATTTCTATCACCAGTTGATGAAGCGTACATCAAAAAAGTAATAATTCTTTGACCAATACGACTTCAAAGGGGTATGACTCTATTAGCACAAGTGTCATCAAAGCCTGCAAAGATCAGCTCTGTACTATTTTAGAATTTCTAATCAATCTTTCATTAAAAACTGGAACAGTCCCAGAGAAGCTAAAGTACGCAATAGTAAAGGTGCTATATAAGAAAGGTGACAAATAGGATATTTGTAATTATCGCCCAGTAACAATACTGCCCATATTTTCAAAAATATTTGAAAAGGTAATGCACCATAAATTAGTATCACTTCTTAGCCAAAATAATATTATAAGGCAACACCAATATGGCTTTAAAAAAAATAAGTCTACTAAAGACGCAGCTTTTAATTTGGTTAATGAAATTTTATGGAGTGTAAATGATAAAAAAATTACCACTGCTTCGTTTTTGGATATGTCGAAAGCTTTCAATTTTTTATCGCATAACCAATTACTGAGAAAGCTAGAGCACAATGGTATTAGAAGACTACCTCTTAATTGGTTGGCACAATGCGTTCAACTAACTCTTCTTGCTTCAAACACTTAAGCAAATTTACGAATCAGAATACAAGCGCAATGAATTTGGTATCCCTCAGGACAGCATATTAGGTCCTCTTCTATTCCTTATATACGTTAATGACTTGCCTGAAGTTACAGAACACAAAACTATTCTGTTCGTCGATGACATTTCTATTATTGTGACATCGAATAAAACAGTGACATTGGAAGAACATAAAATTGACATTAAAAATACTTTGACATTGGTAATAAATTAGTTAAATCATAATAATTTACAAATAAATTTGGATAAAACTAATTTCATAAATTTTAATAATTATAGAAATAAAAATACTGACATAGATTATAATCAACATATTCTAAAAAAAAAAAAAATAACGCAACTTTCTTAGGACTTACAATTGACACAAAGCTAAAATGGAAAGAACAAATTGATAAGGTTTGTGGTAAAATTAAGAAGTTCGCATATGCTCTACATAAACCTACACTCGTGGCAAACAAGGATACTGCCCTAACAGCTTATTATGCATACGTTGAATCTGTGCTCAGATATGGTCTATTGATCTGGGGCAAGACTGCATCTGTGGTCCAGTGGATAGCGTGTGCGGCTGCTGATCAGAGGTCCCGGGTTCGATTCCTTACTCCTTACTGGGTTTTGCCAAATTCTCAGTAGCAGCACGGAGTCTGGTGATGTGCCCGGTAACGGCAATAGGCTCGCCCCCTATTACGTGGGACCTAAAAAAGAAATTATGGCGAACTGTGGGTGTAATATTACACCTCTGCCTAACCTTTCGGGGATTCAGGCGTGAGTCTATAAAAAAAAAACATAATATGTTCAAACAAGCCAGAGAAGTAACAAAGAGAACTAATATTAGGAACCCTAATCGACTAGTAGTAGACTTGGTTCCAAAAACAAGTAAATTGCAAAACAATTGCTATGTTATATGTAAAACGGTATACAATAAGATACCTGAAGAAATAAAACAATTACCATTAAAGCAATTCTTATATTATGCTTTGAAAAAAACTACTTTTAGACAACACTTTTTATTCTGTTAAAGAGTTTTTAGAATACAAAAACTAAATGCAAAGTGTAAGATTGTTAGTCTTGTTTGTAAGTCTTTACTGTGAAGAAATTATAAAAATAACGCTAACGCTACATTATGTTATAATGATAGAATATGCATATTGTAAAATGTTTTAATAAACCACTTAATTACAAGCTATTAATCAGATAGTTTATTAGGCCTGTTCTGTTACATTTAATCCCAACACCTATGTAAAAACCCCTAGTTACTGCGAATAGAGATTATTTGTATTTGTGTATTTGAAAATTGCGGCAGATTGGGGTATTATAAAAAGGTTTTGAACTAGACCCGTTATATGAACAATTACGTAGGCAAAATTTATAAATTATATCAAACTCTGGCAGTAGGGATAGGCTTCCCGCAAGGTGGACCGACGATCTGGTTAAGATCGCGGGACGTGGTTGGATGCGGGCGGCTCAAAATCGATCTGTGTGGAGAACCTTGGGGAAGGCCTATGTCCAGCATAGACGTCTGGGCTGACATGATGATCAAACTCTGAAGGTATTTCAATAATCATTGTGTGAGTTGTTGCGATGATATAAAAATTTATAAATAAGTCGTTTCGAGATCCTATGTCAACGAGTATATTAGCGACTCTTTCAACATATTTTTCTAACAACTACTGGGATACAGTCAAATAGACTGTGAGATTGCTATGTACCTTATTCCGTTTAAAACGAATATTTATTTTGACAAAAATTATTCACAGTAGCCAGTTCAAAAATATATAAAGCTTGTTTATTCACTGTCACACCCCACTGTATAGAAACTTAGTTTTAAAATAAATGAGTTTATAAAATAATTCCGCCACTCCAGCTAAATCTGAACAGAGTTTGCACATACTTTTCAGAATACAACAGAAAAATCTCAGACAATGTGTTTATGTTACAAAATATTTAGCAAGCAGTGCAGAATGGAAATTAATGCAAAAGTAAGAACTAAGTATTCTGAGGGTATTTTCTTGAATATATTTGTTTCAAGTATCTATAAAATTCATAGTGTTAAAAACGTGATTTAAATTGTCGTTCGTAATAAACCGGAAAAGTTAAGCAACGTTTACACCGGTCACCACATGGATGGGTAAACGCTCGTTGTGGGTTTTACAACGGAGTACTACCATGCTTCAGAGAGCGTGGCAGCCATTATTTGGATGCCGTTATAAGCTCGGTCTCCATTGCTGGCTACACATTCACAGGAAAAGGAGGCCGATATAACTTTGAAACACCGGTACATGCTACGAATGAAATATGAAATCGGTGAGTCGAAAAGTAGCAACTTCTTATTTTAGCTTACTTAAGAGACGGAGTATTGAACATCAAACCCTATACCAACTCGTGTGGCCAGCATGGTGTTGTAGACCAAATCTTCTTATTGACTCACAATGCTACTCATTAAAATTATACTACAGTTTACGGATACATATTATACATATAAATACCCAGACCAAGACAAACGTCCATGTTCATGCACACAAATGTCTGACTTGAGCGGTAATCGAACTCGCGACCTTCGGCGTAGCAGTCGCTTACACTCCGGATTCGCCAACTCATTATAAAAAGTAATAATGTTAAGATTTTAAATCATTTTAGATTTCGTTCTATGTTTAAAGCAAAAATATACTGATGACATGATGAAGCAAAAATAGATTTATGAGGGGATTTTATATACATTCAATCAACGGATACAAAATTCATCCAGACTCAAAACAATAATTTATGGATCTCACAAAATACTGTCTGAAGAACAGGACAGGTTAGAAGTAACTTGAACAGAAGAGCATGCATGAGGAATCTGATGAGAGTGAATGAAGCAATAGAGATATATCAGGATCTTTGCAAATGGCGTTCCGTAGTCTCTGCCTACGCCTCAAGGAAACAGGCGTGAGTCTATGTATGTTTGTATGTACTGTCTGAAGAGGGAACGAATCACAACACTCGGCGCAATTGAAAATATTGAGGGGACCACTATAACAATTTTAAAGCCATATCACGCAATAGGAATAATTTATGTGTTGCTGGGGACTTTAAAAACATGCAGCCAGTGGACAAAAAGTGCACCCAGACTCAAAACAACATTTTATCGATCCCTAATCTATACGCCATACGTGCAGTCATATTATTACCATATGCACACCACTGTTTATATTATAAAAGTTAACTGCCTCACATTAACATACATATTGGCGAGGAACCGCGAATGCCTTTTATTTTGTCACTTCAACCGCCATTAGGCAAATTTTATATGGAATTTTTATTCAAATGACATGCGCGTCTTCTGGTCGAACCTACAGCAGGAACCAAAAGCGAACTGATAAAGGTGAGACAACCTTTTCAATCGTTATGCACTTATTTAAGGCAATAGGGCTATGTCAGATTTAATATTCGTGCATGCTTAATACTAGAATACTGCTTTAATCACAAGCTACCTATAAATATCATAGTTTGTTTTAAATACTTGCAGTTTTATAAGAGAAGCAACAACTTTGTCTACATACATGTTTAGTAGACCGTGCGTATACCAGTGTGTGATGTGATTTGACGTGGTGAAAGTTTGTTTTGAGAAGGAATAATCTAAGCAAAAATTTTAACTTAAATATAAACATCACCAGACAGGCCCTTGTTTAATTGATGATGATTGTTATGATAATTCCATAGATGCCTCAAAGCCATGGATGCATTACTCATAATATAAGTAATCTTCTGCATCCAAGGCTTTGTCAGCGACGACTACTAAACTGAAACCTTTGAAAAGGAAATAAAATTGGCTGACTATTAATGAAGAAGTGTTTCTTCCATCCATCTTCACATTTCAAGTCCTTCAATACGTACGTACGACAATTATTAACGTTTTATGATACAAAATCCGTGATCAATAGAATCAAATAATATTTATAAACCAATAAATCAGCTGTCATCCTTTGACAGAGGTGGACATTACCCAATTGACAGTACAATACTATCAATCAGCTGTAGACAGATATCGGCTGTCAGCTTTTAGGACCACAATACTCGCCCTTTGCGTTTGGTATAATATCTAGTTTACCATTCAGCTGTACATCTACTTAGCATAAAGTTCTAATACGGATTTACCAAGAAAGTTCTAGACCATGTTCCATGTTGCAACTATTTTCAAATAGCCAACATATTGATTTTATCATGATTTTAGTTATACCGGTGGGTTTGTTTTTATATAAGTATATTGATTTTCTTGTCGTAATTGGTTTTAGATACATAAGAAATATAATCACAATAGAAATATAAACGCTGTTTTATCTGTATAGGTATATAAAATTATGTCGTTACTGACTGGCTGACAGATAACGCACAGCTGAAACTATTGGGCGCAAGAAGCTGAAATCTAGCATGAATTTTATTTG
Organism: Euclidia mi; assembly: GCA_944739405.2. Taxonomy (NCBI): domain Eukaryota; kingdom Metazoa; phylum Arthropoda; class Insecta; order Lepidoptera; family Erebidae; genus Euclidia; species Euclidia mi. The sequence continues at coordinate 9,618,024 of OX123189.2, forward strand.
GGAACGTAGAGGTGCACTGAGATTTGTCGGGGTTTTACCAACATTCCTGCAGGATCGACCAGGAACGGTAAAATTTACATATAAGGCGTGGCTAGCTGCGAGAATCCTCTTGTACTAAAATAATAAGTATATATTATATTGGTCAGTAATATGAAGGCAGCGATAACCGAGTGGATATACCAACGGACTGCTATGCAGACGGTATCGGGTTCGAATCAACGGCGTGCACAAATGACTTTTCGAAGTTAAGTGCGTATTAAATAATTAATTATCGCTTACCCCGTGCCTCGGAGAGCACGTCAAACCGCGGGTCCCGGCTGTCATAAAGATCTTTGTCAGTCGTTACGGGGAGTCAGTACCCTCAAATAAACTGATACTGGTCTAAACCATAGAATATTGCTTTCCCTTTGGGTTGCGGAGGTCAGACGACAGTCGCTCTATAGAGAAGCTGATCTTCTGTCAAATCTGGTTAGACTAGTAAACGGGCTCCGGGCTCCAAGGGAAAAGTCTTGGATGCAACTGGGATAACGCTAGGCCGATGATGATGATGATTGGTCAGTAATATACAAAGCTTTGAATAAGATTTGAACAAATATTTGTACGATTGATACCCCCGAGAATCCTCTTGTACTAAAATAATAAGTATATATTATATTGGTCAGTAATATGAAGGCAGCGATAGCCGAGTGGATATACCAACAGACTGCCATGCAGAGGGTATCGGGTTCGAACTCATGGCGCGCACCAATGACTTTTCGGAGTTATGTGCGTATTGAATTGTTAATTATCGCTTGTCCCGTGCCTCGGAGAGCACGTTAAGCCGTCGGTCCCGGTTGTCATGAAGATCTTTGACAGTCGTTACAGGGCGTCAGTACCTTCTAAATAAACTGACACTAGTCTTAACCATGGAATATCGCTATCCCTTCGGGTTGCGGAGGTCAGACAGGCAGTCGCTCCGTGGAAAAGCTAATATTCAGCCAAATCCGGTTAGACTAGTAAGCGGACCCTAGATTGAAACTGGGATAACGCTAAGAGGATGATTTGTACGATTGATACCCGTGGTTTACTATGGGCCTAAACCATCTCATAGCGTGCAGAAGAACTGGCCCACCCAACAATGAAACACATTACACACAAGGCAAATGATGATATTCACCATAGTTTCAAGATCTCAATGTGTCTGTACTGCAAGCACCATGATAGAATGTACTTTATGCATTACTAGGCGTCGCCAGCGGCTTCGCCCGCGTCAATTATACATATATGTATATAAATCTTCCTCTTGAGTCATCCTATCCATTAAAAAAACCGCCTTAAAACCCGTTGCATAGATTTTAGATTAAAGATTTAAGCATACATAGGGACAGATAGACAGAAAACAGACTTTGTTTTATACTATGTAGTGATTTTTGTAATCGTACCAGCGCCTTTTGTACGGCGCAGAAATTACGCTCGGTGACATATGTAAATAGATACCTACAGTTTACCCATAGTTTACAGTTTCTATAACCACAGAGAGACAAAACTTTAAAAGTAAAGTACAACAGTAACACTGTTTAATATATTACTTAACTATGTTAAGTTTTACTTAAGTTGGTAAAGTTTTAGTAGTTATGCAGAATATTATATTTTAGATTTATTAAGTGAATCTTTTATGAGATAATAAAATGTATTATATACTTATATATCAAAATGTAAATATCTTTATAAGTTACATGGTTATCATAGTACAAGCACTGCTTGGTTTGTGATTAGTTATTCTATATTATTATGATATAATATATGAGCCACTTTTCAAGATAACTCTCACACAAGGCATTCATTCTATGCCGTGTGGCATACAGCATCAAAGTACACCCAGATTAGAAATAAAAATTGATGGATCATGAAAGGAGCTCTCGTGGGGATTAAATTCGCAACACTCAGCACGGTTCGAAGTAAACACTATGCTACATATACATCAAGCAGTCAAATATAGCATATTTTTGCAATTTAAGTATTGGAAAGAACCGTCTAAAAATTACTTATCTTTTTCCCTGATCTGTTCGTAGTAGAATCCGTTGTATTTTATTTTCATCCATATGTTGTGACGTTTTTTCTAAATTTTATGCTTTAAACTAATATTTGGTAAATATAATATATCGTATTTAGCATTGATGTATTGGATCAGAAGGCCGATTCTTGTATTTTATTAGACATCAAAACTGTATTTTGTACGAACTGCGATTTGATTTTGAATTGACTAACAATTGGTATTCTGCTACACTTACTCTGTTAATCTCATTATAGTCTAATTTGACACAAACAGATTGACTTTTAGACATAATATGTAGTTTTACACATTAATCAATTATCTAATTGCGATATAATTCAAATATATGTTTATTTGTGAGAACACCACTTATGTCATATTAGTATGACACCATGACTAGATCGAAACTGAATTTTGTACAAATATATTACGAGAATTGTCCTCCGAGATGTCCGTTTTGTCGATATTCAGAGAGAAAAATATATACCAATTTAGAGATTAAAATTGCCTTCTAAAGAAGGCGGTTCTTTGTTTAATTTGACTTTCCTTATTTTTGTATTCACATTCACCACACGTCTCAGTGGTCCCATTGTCACCAAGTCAGACATTGATGATGCGATCCTGGGCCTCAATTTATATGCCCTTGATTTTCGTTCGATTTTAAATATTTGTCTATAAATTATTACGCTGGCATTCTAGCAGGCGTATTTAACGATTGGTTTAATGCAATAGTATCTGACGTAGTCGTTTCATTTTATAATCTTCAAGCTCATCTGATCATTGTTACCAATTTTCATCTCAACTCAATTTATGTGTGAATGAAGATATTTCCTTTTTACCAATTTTGTAAAGACATACAATGTATACAAATACTAATAAAATCCGACGTAGAATATCGAGGACAGTTACAGAACTACTGCCACTGTCGAAGCGTTGGACAGATAGTGGCAGTTTGAATTGATTGCGTTGTACTGTGAGCTGCCAAGACTTGTTTTATGCGCGTCACACTGCTCTAATCTGAGTTATTGAGCAAATGACGTCAGGGGTAGTGCAATATATTATTATGTATTTGTAACATGCTAAATGCTAAAGTTCGTGAAGACGCAAAGATGGATGCAAGTTTGAAATACGTATTTATTACAATTATACAGTGAAGTTAAATTTATCACGGTGGCGGCTCTGCAGGCAGAAGGGAAAAAAATGTGAGGACGTTGCTGCCGGCATTTTCTACTTGTTATATAAAATGAGTCTTTCGAGATATTGTTCTAGATAATAATTGGTGAAAGAATATAATTAATTTATTAAACGTTTTGCACCACCATACTATGGCACGAATGTCTGAGGATGGTACTGTTATTTGCTATTTTTGATTTGTTACACTTACTTAGAAGGGATTTTACGAAATTCCCACGAAATCGGGCAGAAAACGTTAGTAAAATATGCCAGTGTAGCAGTGGGAAATCCCTAGTTGCTATATAAAATGAATCTTTTCAGATATTGTTCCTGATAACATAATATATGTACAAAGATTATAATTTATTAATTTAACGTTTTGAACCAATAAGCTATGGCACGCGTGTCTGAGGATGATATTTGATTTTATTTATTATATTCGACTTGTTAAATGAAAAGGTAGCATAATATTTCAATTCATTTATTATTTTAACAGGACAATTGACTTCTGGTAAATACAACAAAATGTGTTAAAATACAACCTAAATATTAATTTTCCCCCGTAAATGAAATTTAATCTTATTACAACTTATTGTTATAATAATTTGTAATATGAAATTTTGAATAAAATATTTTATTATTCAACTGTCCCTGCCATCTACCAATTTTTTTATTAGTCAACGTAGATAACTTGATTACGTTGGGACGTTTTCGGGCCATGTTAGTCAAAGGTCTAAAGAAAATGACTTAGATATATTGTTTATGAAAAATGGTTCATATTTTTTGTCAGAGATTGGCACGTCACAGGCATTGCTTTAAGAGAGGATGAAATTATTGATGAGGATTTTAATTCTTGCCTTACAAAATTAAATACCTACCTCATATTATCCTATTTCTGAAAATATTGCAGAAAACTAACACTTTAATGGCGTGAGAGCAAAATCGTTTCATATAATTATTTAAGTTAAATTTTACCAATAAAACTTACCGCTTATACTGAAATCCAATGAACAGTCTAAACCATGTGGAGCACAAAGCAAGCGTCACGATAACCTTTACGCACCGCAACACCAATATAAACTGCAATCAAACTTAATGTCGCGAGACAACGGAGCACTGAAAGTTCGCGCGCGATAAACTTAGTGACGCAACAGCGTGGTGAGCGCGAGCAGACGTGCGCTTTCCACGACAGCCGAGAGCCGAATGACGGCGGGCGGGCCGCACTCACCCTGCCCGATGCCTCAACCGCCTCGACCGCCTCGTACCACTCGCGTACAACCCGCCTAATTACCCACCAATTGTATCGCGATCTCGCTGTTCAATTATTTAATTAACCCTTCACTGGCCGACCCGAACAACGCACCACACTTGTACCAAACTACCCTCGGGCGAAACCGCCATTTTTATTATGATCGAACAATACTGCGAACATGATCATAATTATTAAAGAACGGAACAAAATCTCTCTCCAAATTTTGAATACAATCGGTGTTGCTCTGTCGTGTTGTCAGTGCACACATGAGATACATTGTGTCAACTGCCGATGCACGATACTGCAATAAGCACGTTTTAAACTAATTAAAAGTGGCCTTCATTTATGATATTTCAATTTTCCAAGCAAATTAATATCGTATTGTTTTCCGTTGATATGTTTTGTAACTTTATTTATATGAAATCACAGGCGAATGCGTTTTAATTATTATTGGAAACTAATTTATTGTATGAACAAATTAATTATTAATATTCGAATGTTACTGCAATAGACGTTTTCTACTTGAAAATGCTGATATAATAATTTTTCAAGTACATAACGTGTTAAATAATAAAAGTTAAAGCTTGAAATTATATACGCTGGCATAATGTGAACGGAAATTACAAGTGAATTTATGTATTACATATGTATGTATGCGTCGAATTATGACCTTAAGGTTTTAACACCCTTCAGTGTTTGCTATTTAGTTCTTATCGACATGAGCCTAAGATATATTTTTTTCTTTAAATCTTTCAAGAGATGATGATATATGAAAAAAATGACAATGATATATTTCTTTTCTTAATATTTTACGGAAGAGTATTTTGCAACTGAAAGCTAACTGAACAGTTTTAGCTGCCTAGAAACGAATACGCGCTATCTACATACCCTAATTTACATTTTTCCATTAGACGCGTCTTTTTTTATAATTAACAACATTAATTAGTCATGAGTTCGTCACATCTCACACAAAATTGTACAAAATAAAGCATTCAATTATAAATTCTAATAAAACCAGTGTCGTAAATAAGCGTCATAAATATTCAAGTGTTGGGCCGACTTGGATCGCGAGTCGCGAGTCGTTTTGAGTCGCAAAAGGCGCGCGTCGTCTCGACGAGCCAGGCGCTGCCCTCAAGTGTTCTCTGATTACACTCGACGGCACTAACAAACTTTAAAAAAAATGTAAAACGTTATCAAAATGAGAAGAGGACGCGACAGTGCCAAGGGGGGACCCTAGACGTACGAGAGGCGCGGGACGGGAGGAAGAAGGGGGTTAGATTTGACGCGGAGACGTCGTCCCTCGAGCGTGAAGATACCTTGATGAAAAGAAAATGAAACCGAGATGATATAACGCAGACAGTGCACACTCTACGACTGAACCTCCCCGCTCCCCAAGGACCATAGCACCGTCAGCCATCTATTCATTTTTATTTCGCATAAAGCCTCTATTCTATAGATATTTTTTATTTTATAATTTTAACGAGATGCGGTAGGCTGAATGGTCTCTAGAAATATTGTGTTACAGCTCTACAGTAGAGTGTTCTATACAGTACAAAGTTTGTTATCAGCTGAGGGCGTGACGTGTAACGTGCGATGCGTGACACATGATACGTGATGCGGTGACTCGCGAAGCGTGAACGTGATACAACTCAGTGTTATCAACACACAGGAACATGAGTCAGCTGTCACGAACGTGAAACCAACTCGAGATCATATAAAAGTACTTTATATAATTCTTGCTACGTTTTTAGTATGCTTATGGTGTTTATTTAAGAAGCCAAAGATTGTTATGAATTTCTAACGATATTGCTTATATTTTTTTATGTAGAAGCTATTAATGAACTCTACTACCATGAATAAAAATATGGCCAAATATCTACCCATGAGCAAACAATGTCATTAATAAAAAAATAATGTTAAGAATCTAAATGCTCTGTAGATATGAGGCATGACGCTGTAAAGCAAATATTTTTATGTCTCTTGTATTTCGTACATTCATGTTTTATTCTGTGCGACGAATTCAGTCAATGTGACGACTCGTCGCGACGAAAACCGTGGCCCAGCGGAGCGACAATACAATATAATACAGCCGAAACTTCATTCCTTCAAACACAAAAGGAAAGTAATCAACATGAAGGGGCCTTCGGTATGAGCTACGAGCACCGTAGCGGGTTACAGCGTAGCTGCCGGTTACGTGTCTACGTAAACTGTAGCATTGTGCGGTATTAAAGAGAATACGAATTAAAAGAACTTGTGTATTTTACGAGTCATAATTATGTCCCAGAACAATCGCTTTTAAATGTTACGTGAGTGCTGAAGTTTTTTTAATGTGCCCGCGGAGGTGCGAGCGCAGTGAACTCTTGCTTTATTAACAAGATAAGGAATGAGGGGAATGTTCTCGGACGGAACGACCCTGCACCACACAAAATATTCACGAAAGCTTGTGCAACATGACGAGGGAAGACACTAGAGACGTGTAAAGCATACATTACTGTAAAAAATTAACTAATTAGCATCAAGGCAATAATTCCTTCGTGTTTTTTGTACATAATGGTAAAATATTTAAGAAAATGTTAGAGCTGTATTACGAACGCCCGCCTGCACTAATGAGTGTTCTTAGTTGTGTTTATCTAGTTGATAAATTTAATGCAGGTGCACTATTTATTTATGCAATGCTGCAGTCGTATTTATTACTGTTAGAAAAGCCAATTTATTTTCTTGCTTGAGAGGACGTGGAAAAATATTTATAGAAGCGATTGAACTTGTATAAAGAATTCTTGGACAATGAAAGCGAAAAGTTCCAGAACTCTACATCGGCTAATGGCGGCCGCTAGAGCCCGCTACCTCAGGCTCACATAATAATGTATTCCGGACGACAGAGGTCCCACGTCGTTAAGTAAAAGGAGCCATTTGTGACCGAAAGAAATTACCACAGGACAAAACATGGCTGTACCACTCCCGCACACTTACTAATTTTATTTCGCTGCGTAAATAAATTGGTGTCCGTGTTTTTAATGAAAAACTCAGTGGGTAGACGCGTGGTGAAGTGAAAAGAGGAGGAAAGGGGGGAGAGACGTAGCTCTACGTAATTTTATTTAGGGGCATTGGGCGAGATGAGTGGTTGCTATTCAAGCAGCTGAATGCTCACCTGTTGTACAGAATTCAACACGGAGCTGTTGTGAGTTAATGGATAAAATGATCGCAAAGACTCGCTCCCGGACGAGTGCAGGCTACAATGGACTCGAATAATAAACGTGACTAGCTAAATGCCCCTCAGCGATGCCCGGTACAGAAATCAGAGCTGCTGCGATATGCATAATATATTTTATAACAAGATTTTGCCATTTTGATTTGTAAAAACATGAAAGAAATTATGCTTTAGAATTAATGCGTGGAATGTTATTTTGTTGAATTTTATAATACCATACACGGGTTAATTGACAACTGGAAGACGTGCAAGTGTCATAAATATGCTTCATCAGTTTACTGTTGGCGATACGAAAATTATTTTGAGAAAATACAATTTACATATGAATGAATGCAAAAAAGCAAATAGTGAGAAAATTTTCAAAAATATTGTAGCCAAATAAATGGACTCATTCCTCATTAGAAAATTCATATTCTGTGAGCTCAGTACAGACGTATTATTTCCACCTAGTTCTCATCTCATCAGCCTATTGCGTTTCACTGCTGGACGTAAGTCTCACCCAGGGTACGCTACAAGCCATCGGTCTATCTGGTCAGAGGAAGTCTAACGCTACGCGTGCTAAGATCTCCATTTTAAAACCTTCTAGTGTAAAATGATTTCTGTTCTGAATAATTCTACTAAATGTTAACTAAAATATATTCAATTGAATAGACTATTGTTTAACATAGTAAAAATATCACGCAATTTTAGACATAATAGATACATTCTGTAACTTAATTTTATTATAAATTGTACTAGAAGAGTCATCATTCTCTTAGCGTTATCCCAGTTTCAATCTGGGGTCCGCTTACAAGTTTAACCGGATTTGGCTGAATATAAGCTTTTCCACAGAGCGATTGCCCGCAACCCGAAGGGATAGCGATATTCCATGGTTTAGACTAATGTCAGTTTATTAAGCAGGTACTGACGACTTGTAACGACTGTCAAAGATCTTCATGACAACCGGGACCGACAGCTAAACTTGCTCTCCGAGGCACGGGACAAGCGATAATTTACAATTCAATACGCACATAACTCCGAAAAATCATTGGTGCGCGCCGTGGATTTGAACTCGATACCCTCTGCATGGCAGTCTGTTCGGTATCTCCACTAGCCTATCACTGCCATTGTAAGAGTCGTATTATTAAAATTCTATTGCATTTTGGATGCAACTGGGATAATGCTAAGACGATAATGAAGGAACAAGCGTGGCAGGTATTTTTCCTGTAATTCTGTGAGTAAATTGCATCGATATAATTATATGTACTATCGTAGCTAATTGAGATTAAGTGCTACATGGCTGTATGACACGCTGACGCAGTTTGCATGGACTACTATTCCATGGTTCGAGTAGGGAACACCGCAATCAAGTGGTTTTATTGAACGGGCCTGAAGGTCTTTATGGGAGTCTCACATTCCTCTTCTAGCGAGCCCCAAACTCTTATAAGGTATAAGCTCGCAACTGGTATTGCACCGTGAACCCATAAAAAAGAATAAAAGGCTGCATGTGTACACCACGTAAGTTCCTATCATATCAACCTAATTCGTAAATGTGATAATTGTACCTGTTAGAGGCAGTTAATCCTTCAGTCACCTTTATCGCCTTGAAAGTTGACCTTTGTATTGACTACATAATGCAAGGGCAATACAGTCAGATATATGAAATAATTTATATTTATCACAAGTAAAATCACTGCCAAAAAGAAACTGCCTCGTATACGCAGCTTTTCCATCGTGTTTAATAGCACAGCACTACTTAGGTGTACTACCTACCTTCCTCTCAATTTTATATTTTTTTACTATTTTTATTTCTATAGCTTCTCAATGAGTAAAATATAAAATGGGTAGAGTTAGTACTTCAGTACGTTGTATTAAAGCCCGGTACTACTATGCGATGGTTTTGAATGGTACGGTGTACGATGGTATAACATTTAAATATGAAGCAGTTGATAGTACGGCGTACAGAGAAACGATTTTTTTAAATGTATAATTAGATGAACTCTTGTGGTTGCATTTTTTGTGTTAGTACTAGAAATATTTCATGATTTAAAGCGTAGTAAATAATCACAGTGGACAAACACAAATAGTGGAGTTTAAAGATCTATTTATGAGTAGTATTAAAGAGCAAATGCCTCTCATCCGGAAAAACAATCCAGTTCGATTGTTACTTTAGTATAAAATATTGTTGTATTTGCTTTTAAAATTTATACAGACAAACAAATTAACTCAATGATGATGAGAAAATCCATTCTTCTGAAAAGTATAGTAATTGGTTATCGGAACTGGGAAATATTACGTTTGCAGCACTGGACTTAAATTTTATTAAATGCCAATACCAGTTACAATTAAGGAAAAATCGTTTGCAGTTCTTTTCACAGTAAATCAACGAAACCTTTTTAACGGGACGACTACACTAGATCATTATAATCTTTGCCGGTTATAAATATAGAGTGGGAATCAATTCAAAGAATTCTCATTCTCATTTTAATGTTTTATTGGCACACATAATATCAACTACATGATTATTGAAATAATTATATTTAAAATGATTTTAATGCATACAAGTCTGATAGTATATGCCCGAGGCTATGACCATCTTTTAGTATTATCAACAGCTATCTAACAGTTAGTATATGAGGTCAGTTACAGTCTGCAAAGTCTTCCATAAATGATAATCGGCTCGAAGTTGAAGCGAATTAGCGATAAGATCTGCCTTACAAAGCGCAGTCTCAGCGAACAAAACGATTCGCTAAGAGATATTTATTCACAAAGATGGAGGATAGTAACTTCGAGACTTCGGTTTAAGTTCCCTGCAACTTTTGAACTGGTGGGATCAGATACCCGTGACTGAATGCGCTGGAGATGGAACGATGTTCTCTATTATAATTTAAATTATAAATTCAGCTAGTCACTACTTAACAGTTACGAATTTCAGGAGCAAAATTTATTCCTGAGTTAAAGACTTATAACAAGCTGGTAAATAATAAATATAAAAACTAAAGCTCAGCAACAAAATTTATCAACTTTAGCTAGACGGCACAACAAACGCATGAAACCTTCAAAACAAGCGTAAATGAAGAATTAAATATTATTTTTCTTTTCAATCCCTTGAAGTTCAAATCATGTTTAAACTCTATCCTTTTATGGAAAGTTTAAAAATCTAATCATTTGACCCAAAAAAACTCACAAGATGACAATAAATATAGCGTATGCTCGACTACGTATCTCACAAGATCAGCTACGAATCGTAGCAAGTGTAGGAATTTCTACGAAATAGCTACGAACTATTTGCGGCACGAGTAATCATGATAAATATTCGCTTACGACGAGATAAGTGTTAACACAGGTGTAAAAAAATATTCGATGGCTTGAATTTAATCGTATTGGTATAGGCGTCCCTACGTCGTGAGACGCGCGGATTACCCAATTATCCGCTGGAGGAGTTCACTTTAGGCTTACTGTAGGTATATTTGTCACTGTATGTATGTATATTCAGGCATAATAAGTGTATTGTTGATTCCATTCATTTGTGGTATACGGTAACGTGGAATTCATAATATTTAAGAATGCTTCACGGCTTAATGGTTTTCTAATATGGAACTTAGGTGTTACATTTGATCACGTACGTATCTGATAAATACGTACAGTTGTTCGAGTGTTAAATTTGAAATTAAGTTTTGAGACAAAATATCATGGAATACTTATATGATTTATAGAATAAATAAAAATAAAATATGTTCTAGCAGTTCCTTACATGTTTCATGGTTCATAGTATACATTATAGTAGCTTTAAAAATCAGAGTAATTAAAAATAACTTAAAACTTCGTCATTTATCTTTTTGCAGTCCCCTGTTAGATGTGGGCCACTCCTAGTTTGATTTATTCTAACATAGTGAACCAATAGGAGGATTTGGCTAACTATACCACGTCGGCCAGACAGGATGGTGTAAGTTTTGCTCTCGAATTCTCCTTAATAGCCTCTTACCGCCCACGGAATGAAATGGGGTAGTAACACGTTGTATTCTTAATCATGGTGATTAAGAATGTTGACAAATATTAAAATTTCTTCCTTAGTGGGTGCTTACGTAATAAAAGGAAACCACTCACAAAATTTTATGTCTCTAATATCAGTAGTTTAGGATGTGCGATAACATCAAAGTCATTCAGTCCATTTAACATGATGAAGAAACCAACATCCAAACACCTCAGCACTAACATTTGTAAGTTACTAAGGAAGAACAAGTAATAAACTAACACAAACTTGGTATAGACTTTAGAGCACATCAGTACGCGATAGTACATTATATAGAAGTCGACGCTGTATGCGACTGTACTAAGTAAGTTCTGTGGAGGAACTACGAGATCGAACGAGTGATTTAATCCTCCGATTGGTGTCGTTCCATAGCCACTTAGCACTAATGACTTTTGCTTAATAAGTTGTTTTCGTAATATTATAGATATCATTTTTGTACATGTTGTATTATGTATATCGAATTATGTATTTCAATTGGTATTATTGGGAGTCAAAGTGATAATTTAAGGCTATGTTGAAATGACAAATATGAAAATAATTTTACTTTACAACTCATCTCAAACACGACCATTTGATCGCAAACTAAGCAGGGCTTGGGCATGTACTTATAGCAACTAGAGAGTTCATAAAAATACGAATGGCGTAGTTTAAACGATTGTCAGACCATTAACCCTGCACTGAATGTCGTGAGTTCTATCCTCAACAGGGAATACACTGTTTGATCACGCAAATTGTTGTTTTTCGGATTTTTTGTAATGTCCTTGGGAATACAGGATTTATCTAAAAAATAATACAAAATTCTGATGTACATACGTCTTAATACAAACAAATTAAGGGTACATTACATCTGCGCCTTTAAAGCTTTCCATTTCAGGTTTTGCTCATTTTGTAACATCTTCAAAAGCTGCCTTTAGTTTCGCGTTGAGGTCCTAAATGTAATGGACTCGTAGCATATTACATAGACCATTAAACAGCTGGTGCTGGTATGAGAGCGTAATGCAATTTTGCTTTCGAAAATAGAATCGCTGTGTTTCATGTAAGCAAGTTTTCTGATCAGGGGCCCAATTCTGTTAAATAAATAAAGTTTCGATATCATGTCAGTGTCACACTTACGCCACAAAAAGCGTATTCTTCTAAATTATCTGATAATTGAACGAAGTTGTAACGAGATCGTAAACTGAAACAAGTGTCAAAATATGTGTCAACGACGAACTGTTTGTTTCAAATTATACGAGATTAGGTTATCAGAATACCCCTTCTGAGTCCATTCAAAATATAATATCAATGTCATATAAATAGGAGAATTGGCCCACAGATATTTCTAATAGCATAAATATGTATTTATTTTTGTATTTCATAATGTTACATCATACATTATATGATCATCCTATCTTATCGCGTAATTTTAATCATTCGATTTTTTATGTACCTATAACGTATATTTATATGTTAAACTATTTTTAACTAATTCCAAATTCAGATTGTGAAAAAATTATGTATTTATATTCTATCCAGCCTTCACCCGCAGCTCTGCGCGCATAAATTAAACCTTCCTTAGGAATTACACTATTTATTGGTGAAAACCATATAAAAACTTGTTCAATATTTTTGGAATTTATCGCGTTCATAGATACAGACAGATACTTTATTTTATAACTAGCTGGTACCTGCGACTTCGCACGCGGATAAAAGTAACATTTTATACAACATGTACATTTACACATAGATAGGTATCACGACAACAGCGCCACCTACCTAAAATTTTAGCCGTCAGACAGATATAAATGTTAAAAAGGGTTGTTTTTGACTTAGAATCGTGTAACTAGCTATATGCACTTGAAAAACATAGTTATTTTGAAATCACAGACAGACACTTAAATTTTATTTATATGTATTGATGTATAGATGAGTGGAAGAAGTAAATACTTGGTATCGCGGCAACAGCGCCATCTACCGGGTCAAATTATAGCATATATGTAGCGCTATAAACTCTTCTATCTTCCAGTGAAAGTCTCATTTAAATCGGTTCAGTCATTCCAGAGATTACCCCGGATAAACAGAAAGACAGACAGACAGACATAAATGTTAAAAAGGGTAGTTTTGGACTTAGATCCTGTAACTTACTATATGCACTTGAAAAAACATAGTTATTTTGAAATCACAGACTTCAATTTTGTTTATATGAATAGAATACTTATCACCAGTCCGCATCCATCCGCTGCCCACGGCTGAGAGAATGTCCTTATTTAACATGGAAAGATATGAATAGGAATGTTATGTACACCCATAGGTTTATACAGACATTGTATACTAATACATTTCAAAAACACGTGCACTAATAAGCTTTATGCTGCCACAAACCCATGAACCGTTTCTGAAAGTCCTGTACTAACTTATCTGAAACTGAGATACATTGTAAGTAGCAACTAAGTTTTCATTCGCCTTTCACGTAACCAAATACAAAGCTTATATTCTAAACATTTGTGTAATTTATTTATATAAATAAGCAGACAAAATGGTGGGTTGTCGCGTGTTATGCTAATAAGGGCTATAAATATTAACAATAACTTACATGCACCTATCTAGAGGCACGACGCGACGCGGGTTCGCGCGACACAGCGTAGGGTGCTTGTCGTGTAAATATTACTACGGGTTTTCGGGATACAATTGTGTTGCTTTGCTTTTATTATTTTATCATCACCGTTACCATTATTAATAGCCTCATAACAAAATAAAGATAATTACTGTTATACCTATTTATTTATGCCAGATTTTTTATGGCATATTTGATGTAGACCAACTTTCAGGAAGGTATATTATATGTTTTTCAATGCCACTTATTTTAACGAATTTAAAGGACTGACGCTTTACAGTTATACGTATGTTAGTCTAAGGTTTACTTATCTCCATGCGTCTATGTCACGCGAATTAATTGCATTTATTTTTATTATTAACAAACACAAATTGCATAATTTTGCATTATAAGCTTGCAAGTGGGGCGGTTGTGTGTGGCATGGTTATAGGATTTATAAATTGTGTCTTCGCATGCATTTGTTGCAGCGCTGCGTAGCAACACGAATTATGCACCGTCCTACTAATTTGCTAGCTAATTTCTCGCCAATCCCACCACGCGCCACTTTCGATCACTTGTCATTGTATTTTTTATGAATAAACGGACACATACGAGTATGTATAGGATATTGTATCTGAAATTGACCACTTAAAGCACAAAAGTTATACTGTGGCACAGATGCTCTGTAATGTAACGCAGATCGGTACAATTTACTGTTCAAAAATAAATATGAATAAATCTTTACACTTGCAAGTCGTCATCGTCCTAAAATTATCACGGTTCCATCTAAGACTTCGTCGTAGAGCCTGAGATCTGCTTATTATTAGACCAGCTAATCAGAATTAACAAAATATCAGTTATTCAACAGAGCGACTGCCGTCTGACCTCCGCAGCCCAAAGAGATAGCAGTATTCCATGGTTCATATTATGTCGATTCTGATTATTTGACAGAATATTAGCTTTTCCATAGACTGATTTGGAGCTCATCATCATCATCAGCCTGCCGTAGTTCACTGCTGGATATAGGCCTGTCCAATGGCACGCCATTGAGCCCAATTTTCGGCTCTTCATGTCCATTTGCAGTTCATATTTGGATGAATTACAAAAGTAGAGGCGTCGTTTGCGCTCCGGGCGCCTTTGGACATTAATATGGAAATGCTGCAGATGCAGGTTACTCCTCGATATTGTCTCTAAAACTATTTCTGCGCAGTTATATATGAGACGAATGTACCAGAACCAATATCGCAATATATTGGTAGTTTGGGAGAACTTGGATTGTCTCAGTGTATTTGAAGTTTATTCATACTGATGTGTGTACGTATGTATATTTGCTGGGAATAAACGATGTAGCTTTGAAAGAAAGCTCCTCTGAAAGAAAGATGATTGAGTCGGGAAGGGCGTTGTTAAGTATAAGATATAGTTTGTATGACCGAGAAATTTTATTGCCTACGATTTTAACTTCTTCTTTATACTGCTAGAAAGTTATGAGTAATATTTCAGGCTTCTTGTCTCAGCGGGTTGTGCTGCATATCTTTATTTTTGAAATCACATTATTGCTTAAAATCTTCAATGTATGGTGGTGGTACTTTGACTGAGCATCAATAGTTATACTTAATCAATTATTTTGCTTGTACTAGACAAAACCTGCATATCTGAAAATTTGCCATAATTTTCTAGTAAGGTATGTGAAGTCTGCTAACCCGCACTTGGCCAGCGTGGTAGACTTTGACCTTACCCATCTCATATTGCTATGTCCATGCTCAGCAGTAATACAGTTTATAAATAAAGCTGGTATTAAAAACTTGTATCTATATTTAGTGCTAGGACCAAAGAAATATAACCTTAAGTCATAGAAGTAACACTAAATAACAACAGCGGTTGCTATGAATGAATTCTTCTTTCAAATGGCACAAGCAATATTATAGAAAGAGCTGTCGATAGGTTTAGCAGCACGCTCTTATAGCAGCCTCGTGGTAGCCAAACAGTAGACAAAACATAGAGTTAGGAAACCGAGTGTTGTTCGTAACAGTGATGATTTATCGATAAATATTTTTGGTCAAATGTCTGACTTTAGTATGTGTCGATATATTTAATCCGTAGAAGTAAACAACTAAAATATTGAAATTGTAGTTTTTGCTGTCGACGCCGGACAGTGCTTTGCAAAGACTTGCCAGACAGTACTAAAAAATTTTCACGTGTTTAATTGTTCGTTTTAGCCATAAAATCTATTGACACAAAGTATTCATAAACTAATAAGCGATGCATTGCAATGAGATGCTAAGAAACTGTCACTTAGATTATGTATTGTACGAATTATACCAGATTGGCTAATGCGGCAGGCTTTGGCAATTTGTGTGCATCGCATCATATCACGTTGCTTGCTATCGCTTACGTTGGACACTGCTCGATTTTTTTAGAGTTGTAGGTAATCCGATTTGTAATCCGCCAGCACAAATGATTCGCCTTTATGTAAATATTAGTACAGCAGTGAACTACTTTGACAACCCAGTTGGCGTGAGTGCAACCGACTGCCACGCCGAAGCTTGCGGGTACGAATGGTACGATTCAGTTTTACATTCATGTCCGATAGTTTATTTCCGTATTTATCCCTCATTCAAAACATCGATATCTCCTTTCACTGTCAAATCCCATCACTCCTTAATGGTGGGATTTGACAGCACGGCTATTTAGAGCAAAGAAATATAACCTAAGGCATAGAAGTAACACTAAATAACAACAGCGGTTGCTATGATTGATATCTTCTTTCTAATGGCACATGCAGTATGATAGAAAGAGCTGTCGATAGGTTTAGCAGCACGCTCTTATAGCAGCCTCGTGATAGGCAAACAATAGACAAAACATAGAGTTAGGAAACCGAGTGTTGTTCGTAACAGTGATGATTTATCGATAAATATTTTTGGTCAAATGTCTAACTTTAGTATGTGTCGATATATTTAAGCCGTAGAAGTAAACAACAAAATATTGAAATTGTAGTTTTTGCTGTTGACGCCGGACAGTGCTTTGCAAAGACTTGCCAGACAGACAGTACTAAAAAAAATCACGTGTTTAATTTTCGTTTTAGCCATAAAATCTATTGACAAAAAGTATTCATAAACTAATGAGCGATGCGTTGCGATGCGATGCTAAGAAACTGTCACTTAGATTATGTATTGTACGAATTATACCAGATTGGCTAATGCGGCACGGCAGGCTTTGGCAATTTGTTTGCGTCGCATCATATCACGTTGATTTTTTTGAGTTGTAGGTAATCCGACTGCCACGCCGAAGCTTGCGGGTTTGATTCCCGCTCAAGTCAAACATTTGTGTGCATGAATATGGATGTTTGTCTTGGTCTGGATGGTATTATGTATAATATGTAATATATTTACAGAAAAGTATATTTGCATGTTTATCGATTTTCTAGTACCCGTAGTACAAGATATGCTTAGTTTGGGACCAGATAATGTTGTGTGAATGTGAAAGAAATCTAGGCTATATTTTATGGTATAATATTATGTAGCGGACTACAAGGCAAGACGTCTTTGATCAGTCAGGATAGCACTAATATGATATAGAAGTAGGTAGATTAATTAAAATCGTTGTAATTATTATATTTTATTAATATGTTCAAACTAAAATTACACACTTTTTGTGTAGCTTTGGATAAACAATTCTACCTGGTATGCAATGTCCGGGCATAAATGTAATGTAGGCACAGCTTTCGGTTTTAAGCGACGGCAGGTGCTATCTGTCTTTAAAAAACAGTCTTTCTCAAAATGACGTGGACAAATACGATGGTACTTCTGCTAAATCAAACTAGGCCGCCCAACGGCATTTAGCCAAAGTTTTCTTGTGACGTCATTAATAGGCAACCTGTAATAAAAAACGCCTACTTAATAATAAAAAATGCTACTCACATCCCTAATCCATCTACTATTTTATAGATGCAAAAATGTAAGCCTACACACACGCGCGTACACTGGAACACTTGGCTTTAGGTTAATAGACGCTACTTTTAAGCTAGGTATCTAAGTAAATTATGTACATTAAACTGCGTTTACTATCAAACGCGCGATAGAAAAATAGACCGCTGGACGTCTTTGTTTATTGCCAACTTAGCAACCGCGGTTACCCGCTGTCGCTTCCAGCTACAGTTTTACATTCATGTCCGATAGTTAGTTTCCGTATTTATCCCTCATTCAAAAAACATCGATATCTCCTTTCACGGTCAAATCCCATCACTAAGCCTATTAAATCAATAAATGTACAAAATAACAATTAGTGAGTTAAATTCATAACACATACGTATGCAAGCTGTTCCTTTGATTTGCAATACAATGATATTGTGTAAACTTAACACTCATTATAGCATTAATACGAGAAAAGTAAATACATTTGTTGGAAAATTCCGACTCACTGCTAGAAGATAAAGTTTCTCCTGTTATTTCCGTTCCAAGAATAGCGGAATCCACATCCCGATATCACATACACGATGTGTATTAATTAATGAGCACACTATTTATTTATTATAAGCTTACTTACTATTTACATGCAAAAAAGTTATTAAAAATGTAAACACAAACGTACAACAAATTTTATACTGATGACAGATCACAGCACGGCTATTTAGAGAATGTAGTCAAAGATATGAGTATGTAAAGAGTCTATGCCTCTTTAAATGAGACGCGTAATTTGACGTTATGATTAACCAACTAAGACCAACTGACATTACATATTGCACGTTCGGTATAAGGAAATTTATAGGGCATGTTCTCTCTAGTCTAAACGTCCAATCTCTCTGGCTAGGACACAGAATTTTTACAATTTCTTAGATAGTTGCGGCTACAGAGATTTGCTCCCAAAGAATCCAAACGGTCAGACAAGGAGACATAAACTCTCTCACCCAGGAGAATAAAAATTCTTTATTTTTCTGGTCGTGAGTTGAAGGGACTTGTTTTGTGGCCGTCTTACATAACTGCCAATTAACCAGTCGTATCGAGTGAGCAGACAATGTTCTGTACTTTATCAACGGCTTACTGGAAGTGTGCCAATTCGTCTCTAAGGTGTGTTAGCCTAAATAATTGTATATTGTAGTCCTAGATTAGGTTACAGTTGATAGAGATAACTTAGTTAAACCGACAAAACAGCTTATTTATTAAAACAAATTTTGTACGTATGTAACTTTACCAATATGAATATATCGTCATCATAGTGTGACGGCCGGTGTCATGCCAAGATGTCATCACTACCGTTGCCAAGGACTTCTGACGTCTACACGACAAACTATCCGGTCATCAATGGCGGTCAATGGCGTTACCTGTTTGCTGACCTTAGACACCGGTGCGTCTCGAACTGTTATAGGGACTCACCTGATAAGGAAGAATGGAAAGATTCTAAAACAGTCAATTCGACCTCGACTGACAACGGCTACCGGCCAGCACATCCCAGTCAGGGGAGAGCAAATAGTGGCTTTCAAAGTAGGTGACGAATTGTATTGGCAAAAAGCACTGATTGCAGACATCATCGACGACTGCATTGTTGGGCTAGACTTCTTCAGAGATCACCAATGTAGATTGGATATTAAGTGTGGTATCCTAAAGTGTGGAGATGTGGAGATTCCAATGAGAGGTGGAGGCACGGGAAAGGTTTTGTGCCTCAAGGAGAGCAAGCTCGCACCTAGGTCACAGACATTTGTTCCTGTCACATTACCTGCCACTGTCGCTGACTCGAACAGCGACGTTGCATAATGATAGAAGACAATGGAGATCACGATCCATGGTTGCCAGCATGTGTAGTTGTTGCTTCTTCACAAATGGCTGTTATACCTGTCCTAAATTTAAGTGATGAAGAAAAAGTTTTGAAAATGGGTTCTGAGATAGGAGAGTCCGTGGAAGTCGCTTGGTTACGAAACTGCCAGGAAACCAAGAGTTTGGCTGGGACTAACGTTAACGTGGATAGTGTTTTGAAAGGTTGCAAAGACGATCTAATAGAAATAGAAACAGAAAAAGCAAAGAAATTTCTGACACAATACGTCGACATTTTCTCAAAGGACGACTGAGACATCGGGAAGACAGGAGTAGTAAAACACACCATCAATACGGGGAATGAACAACCGATCCGTCAACGCCCGCGACGTGTACCTTTTGCCAGAGAGAAGGAGGTAGAGGATATGATTGAAGATATGAGAAAAAACGGGGTTATTGAGCCATCGACTAGCCCGTGGTGTTCACCGGTTGTATTGGTAAAGAAAAAGGATGGATTGACTAGATTCTGTATTGACTACCGAAGATTGAATGATGTAACCAAGAAAGACAGTTATCCTTTGCCTAGAATAGACGACACGTTAGACACGTTATGCGGAATGAAGTGGTTCACAACAATAGACCTAAAAAGTGGTTACTGGCAAGTGGAAATGGACCCAAAAGACAAGGAGAAGACAGCTTTTTCAATGGGCAGAGGGTTATGGCATTTCAATGTTATGCCTTTCGGATTGTGCAACGCACCAGCTACTTTTGAAAGGTTAATGGAACACATCCTTGCCGGGCTTTTAGGGGAAGCTTGTCTGGTGTATCTCGATGACATAATTGTGATGGGACGAGACTTCGATGATCATCTCACGAAGCTAGAAAGTGTACTCAATAGATTGAGAAATGCAAATCTGAAGCTCAGTCTTAAAAAATGTTCATTTTTTAAGCGACAAGTTAACTACTTGGGTCATGTCGTCTCTGAAAAAGGCATCGAGAAGGACCCTGCCAAGATTTCGGCGGTTAAAGATTGGCCCATGCCTAAGGACAAGACGCAGGTGCGCTCATTTATGGGGCTTTGCTCTTATTACAGACATTTTGTGAAGAATTTCTCGAGCATCGCAAAACCCTTACATGAGCTGACGGAGCAAAAACGACCATTTAATTGGGATGAAAAATGTCAAACTGCTTTCGAGGAGTTAAAGACGCGTCTATGTGAAGCGCCAATTCTTGCATATCCCGACGTCAAAGGGGAATTTGTTGTTGACACAGACGCAAGCAATGTGGGTATTGGTGGAACTCTTTCCCAGAGACAAGGAGACCAGGAGGCCGTTATTGCCTACTTTAGCAAATCGCTGTCTAAACCTGAAAGGAACTACTGTACCACACGAAAGGAGCTTTTAGCGGTAGTAAAAACTCTTCAGCATTTTAAAAAGTACCTAATCGGAAGAAAATTCCGGATCCGGACGGACCAGGCAGCGCTTAAGTGGCTTTTACAGTTTAAAAATTGTGAGGGTCAAGTAGCTCGATGGATTGAACAACTTCAAGAGTACGATTTCGAAGTTGAGCATCGTAGCGGAAAATCTCACGGTAATGCTGATGCCTTATCAAGACGTCCTTGTGATAAGAGCTGCAAGTATTGCGTACGACAAGAAGGAAAAGAGGAAGCTGCCGTCAAGGTAATCAGAACGGATACCATCGACGGGTGATGGAATAGGGAGTTCGTTATTAAATCCCAGGAAGAAGATAAAGATTTGAAACCGATACTGGAGCGTCTAGAGAATAACTCCCTTCGGCCAGAATGGAGTGAGGTGGCTGATACTAGTACCGTGACGAAAAGTTATTGGGCGCTATGGAACAGCCTAATAATACAAGATGGACTACTTTGTCGAAAATGGGAAAGTGCTTCTGGAAGAGACAGTTATCTTCAAACAATAGTGCCAAAATCAATGATTCCTGAAGTTTTGCGAGTTTGTCATGATGGCCCATCTGGCGGACATCTTAGAGTGCGAAGAACCTTACTGAAGATTCGTCAACGTTTTTATTGGCTGCACTGTAGGGAAGACGTTGAAGACTGGTGCAGGAAATGCGTTAAATGTTCTTCAGTTAAAGGGCCGCAAACTCGGAGCCGCGGAGCACTAAAACTATACACTGTGGGAGCTCCTTGGGAACGGATTGCTGTGGACGTAGCTGGACCCTTTCCTTTGACAGAAAGTGGTAATCGCTACATTCTGGTGGTGATGGATTATTTCACGAGATGGCCAGAAGCTTTTGCAGTCCCCAATCAGGAAGCAGTTACAGTTGCGACAAAATTAGTAAATGAAGTATTTTGCCGATTTGGTTTACCGTTAGAAATCCACAGCGACCAAGGGAGAAACTTTGAATCGCAACTCTTTCAAGAAATCTGCAAGATGATGGGGATCCACAAAACTAGGACAACTCCGTATCACCCTCAATCGGATGGAATGGTGGAGAGATTTAACCAGACATTGGAGCGCCATCTTGCTAAAGTGGTCGATAGCCATCAGAGAAACTGGGACGAATATATCCCACTATTTTTTCTGGCTTACAGAGCCGCAGTACATGAAAGTACGGCAACAACCCCGGCGCGAACAAATTTAGGAAGGGAGCTACGACTTCCAGTAGACCTTCTTGCTGGATGTCCACCGGGGACACCTAGCTGTGTTACCGATTATGCATGTGAATTAAGAAGAAAGCTCGAAGAAATTCATGAACACGTTAGACAAGAGAATTTACAAGCGGGAGTAAGAATGAAGACCCGATATGACAGACGCGCAAATGCAAGAGAATTCGAAGAGGGAACTTTGGTGTGGCTTCATAATCCGGTCCGATGTAAGGGAAAATCTCCCAAATTACAGCCAAGCTGGGAAGGACCATATACTGTAATAAAGAAAATTAACGATGTAACCTACAGAATTCGAAAGACACCTAGAAGTCCACTGAACATTGTTCATGTGGATAGGATAGCGGTATATCATGGATCCAACAATGCTCGGGACGAGCATGTCTTAGAGAGGGGGTAGTGTGACGGCCGGTGTCATGCCAAGATGTCATCACTACCGTTGCCAAGGACTTCTGACGTCTACACGATAAACTATCCGGTCATCAAACACAATAATTTATTAGCAAAGAGGTTTGAAGACTATTTTATTATTTGGAAATGAGTTTTTAGTTCGATGACGTATACACTCTGTCAAGTGTTCGCCAAATTCACCAGTCATTGACAACAAGGCG
Source organism: Euclidia mi (assembly GCA_944739405.2). Taxonomy (NCBI): domain Eukaryota; kingdom Metazoa; phylum Arthropoda; class Insecta; order Lepidoptera; family Erebidae; genus Euclidia; species Euclidia mi. The sequence goes on from OX123189.2 coordinate 9,641,272, forward strand.
ATGGCCGTGCGGATAACACATTCCTTTCACGTTCTGAAGGCGTGGGTTCAAATCCCAGTCATAACTGTTATGTGGATTATGGTTTTTATGAAATTTGGAAAATGTTTATGAATATTTGGCAAATATTTAAAAGATTATTTAAATATTTCAAGTAAAAATTAGAAAATTCTAGAAACTTCAGGAAGGAATGGAAAGGTTAAAAAGAGACAGGAGATGGAAACACAAATTTAAATATTTCGAATAAAGATTAGAAAATTCTAGAAAATTCAAGAAGGAATAGAAAGGTTAAAAAGAGACAGGAGATGGAAAAACAATTGAATAACGAAAAGACAATCAAAATTAGTAGATCTAGAACGTTCTTAGAGGTATATAAGGCGGTGTAGACGCGCTAAGCGCCAGTTTAAGTTGAACAGTGGTAAAGTGAAGAAGAAAAGGAAGAAAGAAGAAGTAGTAAAATAAAGTGAAAGTGAAAGTATAGTGCAGTAAAGTGCAGTGAAGAAGTGCAGTGAAGTGCATTGAAAAGTGCAGTGCAAAAGACGCTTGTGTTGGTGCTGTCCGCGTCGAAATTAAACGGCGCGTCGTGTGTGAAGTCGAATAAAGTGTCATCAGTGCTACTCGGTGTTTCCTTCCAATCCCGTTACCCCGTCCGTAACAATATCTAAACTAATCTCACTATGTCTTTTTTTTTTTCTTTGCTGTGGAAATGCATTTACGCACGTTGTATGTGGGACTCGACGGCTTGAGTGCATGGCCGTAATACCCACTATAACTACAGCGCATACTTCAACACCATTTTGGACGCGACAGGGGGTCGCGTTAGCATTCTACCCTGACAACCCGGCGGATAGCCCGAAGGCCACAACCTTCTTGGCGGCGGATGAAGGTGTTGGGCTCCGCCGCCAAAACACCCAGCGGCCGCAGAGGATAGGGAGGACGGCAACCTGACAACACTGTATCTCCTCTACCTCTGCGGCCCCACCGTGACGCAACAATGGTGCGCCCTCATTTGGTCGCGGGAGATAGGGCGCGCGGCAACCCGACACCGACAACTCCTCCCGCGACTGCGCCCGACTGTGAGGGACAGACAGAACTGTCCCCCGCACCCGCATCTTTGGACGCATCCTGCGCAGGCTCCCTCTAAGTCCACGCGGAGCGTCCACTCCCGGGATCTCTCTTAGCTTCACCGTGGGCGTCCAAGCCACGGTTACTAAGCCCCCCCACCACGACAAGGTGGAAATCCCACGGGGAGGAATCTCACTACGTCTACGTCACCGTGTCCTGCTTGCGCTACATTTTTTGTGCAATATCAATATAATTTTAAGTGACTTAAGTAACTTTCAAAGTATCACCCTATGTGACGATTAAAGTAAAGTAGTAGATTTGATACGTTGAGTGATTTCGTGGCATATAATTGCGTTTATTTTTTTAAATTGATCACGTTGTTTCGGTTTTTATGCTTACGTCTGTCAAAGGAGGTGGTAAAGGATTTGGATTAGACCTCATTTCGTTAGACCAGAAGTGGTAAATTGTGGGCATACAACATACTGAATGAATCATTTATGGTATTATGTGACATATATAATTGTATAAAGGGTGTTTCAATAATCCGGCACGAATGCCAACTTTAATGCTTTGGTACCTACTATGTTTTTTTATTCTATTCTTATCTAGCACGAGTAATAATTGCTTTATAGCGGGCGCCCTTATAAACTATAAATTAGCGTACACTAATGTACACCCAGACTTGATACCATAGTTATTTAACAGTATATTAGATAACACTTGACGTAGTCCTATAAAGCGTTTCTAGTATTTAGGCCATAGTCAAATCACACTGGAGTGTGGCACCACACAAAAGCTGTGTATGAATGATCGTATTGATCTGATTTCCAAACTCGTGTGAAGTGCAGTAAGTCGTAGTATCGACGTTGTTTGTCAAGTGCGAGTTGGATTCGTTTGTGAGACAGTATTGCTCTGTGAGCTGTCCACCCAACCGAGTATTTGAGCAAGTTCACTATCATTTATAGTACACTGTCTTCATAGATACTCTTGAATACAACGTACACTGTCCAGTATATTCCAGTTGCTTGCTTTAAATTTTCGATCTACCGTGTAGTAACATATTTTACGTTTAACAGTTTCTGAAAAATACAATAGTTCTATTTTGCTTCAGCGTCTATTGGTTCATTGACTTTTATTTTTCAAGAAATTTGCCACCTGAGCTAAATGTTTCTTACAACACGGGACACTTTACACACTTTAAACCAGTGGACACAAAGAACCTTCAAACGCAAAACCCGGCATGAATCATGTGTTGCAGGTTATTTTACACAAATTCTACTAACGTATACAAAGAATATCTAGACAAAAAAAATTGTGTATCACACAAAGTGTTGTTCCGTATGGTGATCAAATGCGAGAATCCATAACGTTTCGCGTATTGGCAACCCACCAACCGTGCAGCCAGTCTTCTAAATTTGCATATTCTTTATATGCCAGAATATTTCAAGTAAAGGTATGTTGATCTTCTTAAATTATAAGGCTGCTCTATTTTTCGTTCGATTAGATCACCCGTAATTACAAGCCAATGAATGTGATTCTAACGTTTTCACCAGCAGACGCAAAATTCATTGTGTACCTCCGGTTTAATTTAGATCTATGTAAGTATGTCTGTGGCTTTGCCAGTCGGATGCGATGTTTTTTTTATTCAAAGTATTTTGAATAAGTAAAATAGTCTTTTTTATGCTTAATGCGCATCAAATTAAATAGGTACGTCTTTCTATCCGCCTGTAAGTAGACAAACGGAATTGCTAATTTTCTGCTAAAACTTGACGGCATGCATAATATTAGCCACGCTAAATCCCATACATGTGGAAGCAGGTGAGATATTATTTGAGATCAAAGAATTTTACGACTACTTAGACAAAATATCCCTATTAATATTAAGATATAATGTCCTTATTAATATCCCTATTATTAAAAACTAGCTTTTGCTCGCGGCTTCGCGCGCGTTATTTTCGAGGTTACACAAATCTCCTTTATTGTACGAATACTTTAATATTTACTTTATTTTGACCGTTATAGCATGAAAACGGAACATACATACATCCATACTTTCGAATTTATAATATAAGTATGGATGTAAGTGTATAGGCATGTATGACTGGATTATTTTCACTTTAAAAAGGCTGAAATTTGATGAAATTTAGCATAGAAATAGACAACACATGGAGACAGACAAGTACTATTTTCGCGTAAATAAAATTTAAAGGTGTTGAATTCATGAATGTTACAAATGTGTAACCATTTTTTTATTTAGACTTCCAAATTCTAACCAAATTTCCAAAAAGTAGGTTATAAATGTGACCTGTATGTGTGTCCTATCTTTGGAATTAAATAACTATGATTTGAATAATTATTATGATGATCTATCTTAACTTCAATGCCCGTTTGCTAAATTTCATAAGTGAATATGTTACTGTAAAAGCCCGTAAGGTTAGATGAGACTGTAAGTCAAGTAAATAGGTTATGTTAGTTTCTCTTGTGACCCATAACCCATAAATTCCTATTTTGCCCTGCGAAGCAAGGCTCAGTCAACTTAGTGTTTTTTTTTATTCGGACATTTACCAACTCATGCTTGTAAATCTTAGGATTTACTAGTAAATCTTAAGATTAACGTACTTCGGGCTTTTACAGTAACATATACATATGTTAATGTTAAAAATTTTAATGTTATTATCAGAGTTACTTGCTTTGTTATATAAATCTTGTCAAAAACTAATTGTTCATACCACACTATTTGGAGTTACAGCATCTCCATATAAACTTTGAAACTTAGGCTGCTACACTCAACTTTGCCAATGACTCTCCCGCGTCAAATTCGTACTGCAAGTCGTAAAAACAGGAACATATAAGAGACTTGCATAATGGAAGTAATATTTAGTGGTAGTACGACGACTTCACGGATGGACAGATGGCGCTAGCTGACATGTTAAGATCGGCTCCGTAATTAATTTCTAATTAAAAATATAAATCAACGATTTTAAAACATCAAAGCTATAAAAATTGTTCGTGATTTCATAAAGTATAAGTGCAAGTGTTATCCAGTGATAAATGGGACAAATAATCACATAAAACTCTAAACAAAAGTTCAATAACAAACAGTGAATAATAGACTTCTTATTAAATACATAACATTGAAATGTAACATAACTCAATAGTGGTAGTGTCGTAATTAAAAGTAAATACATAACTTTTTCCAAATCACAGTAAAAATAATAAAAAGTGTTGAGACAATCAGTGCAAAAATGCGGCAAAATATTTGACGGATGAGTCAACTTAACGACTTTATTTTATTCAAAGTTCATACCAGTTGAACAAGATATGTAATTTCAACTTAAAAGTATCAGTACGCATAGCCGATTACTTGTTGAACCTGCTGCAATCGAATGGCGCGAGTTCAAATCCTGTCGGAGATAAACCTTTTGTAATTTTTAAATCCTTTTTTTTAAACATAATATATACGTCAATTGGCAATAAGTGGAAAAACAATAATGGAGTTTGAAAATATAACTTTACGAAGAAATAAAACAATAATAAATTCGCCTAATTCTTCATTCGATTTCACAATTTCTGAGTACAGTTCAAAAAGTCTACCACAATCACTGGCAACCGGATTAACTTATGAAGAGTTTGAAGGACTAAAGGAAGAAATTGAACATTTAAAAATGCAGTTAAGGTCAGCTAACAACGAAATAGATAATTTAATCATGGAAAACAGCACTTTGAAAAAAAAAACAATTGAACAACAAAATTCCATAGCGCAATTAAAAAACCTATGTAGCGGACCAACAAGTAGTACAAAAAAATACTCAACTACAAAAAAGAAAAAGAACTGTAAGGTACAAAAAGCTAATATTACTTACAAAAAGAAACTAGATACAAGTTTCATTGATTTGGAGACAAAATTGTTTGAAGTAAAATCAAAAGATGACGCTGTATGCAATACAAATAAAAGCACAATTACACCACAAGAATATGACACTAGCTTGAAGAAGTGCATCCAACACAAAACAGATGGCGCTGTACTGAATCAACATGAAGAAAATAAGGTAAACACTAACCAGAAACTACCTAAAACCAATACAAAATCCCAGTTATTTATATTTGGAGGACAACAATTGTCAGGGTTGGCTACACGACTAATACAGTCCAGACAAAACACTAAATACGAGAATTATCAGATTTTTTCTACCACAAAACCGTATGCCACCACAGAGGAAATTCTCAAACCTATCTATAAACTGGAAGATTCCAAAGATAATTATTTAATTATATGCATAGGTGAAAATGATACTAACCAAAATAGGATAATAATAGAACTAGTAACAATGTTAAAAACCTTTAAACAAACTAACATTCTAGTATTAAATGTTTTAAAGAACAGGTATTTAAATGAAAGTATGCTAAATAATAACTTAAAAATTATGTGTAACAACTTTAAGAATTGTGCATTTATTACATACATTTAGAATGTAATTATCCGTACAATAAAACTAAACACTTCTATTTATTGGATGCATGTAAAATAATTAATCTTAAGATTGACTCACACTTTTATGATGAAAAATTTTTATGTTGTAAAAATATGTTATTAAGGAACAAGGTGGAAACAGAATGCACAACTAAAATGCGTCCTAAGAAGGGCACAATTCCATTTTATTTTAATTATATTAAAAATATACATTCAAGGGACAATTATTATCATGCAGTTTCGTCTAACAGTGACTCTCTAAACAAACTGGAGATAATATCCAACGAAACTCATAAAAAGGGAACCATACCTCATTATTTTAAAAAAAGAACACCATGTTTAAGTAGGCAGTCTGACACACAGTTGACGTCACAAGCAAAAAATTGTTTTCGTACTTAATTCAAAATATAACTTTAAAATATTTCACCAGAATATTGCTGGTGCTATAAGCAAATCTGAAGAGTTAACGTTTGCAATCCACGAGCTATCACAAACAGGTCCAAGAATAGATGTCGTCTGTTTGACGGCAACTTTCATTAAAAAAGGTACAGAAATGCTTTTAAAAATTCCTGGTTTTAAATTAGCTGCATCATATTCACGTGACACTAAAAGAGGAGGGGTATGCATAATGATAAATAGCAATATAAAATATAAATTGTTGACAAATATTAATGACTTGACATGTAAATTTAATTTTGAATGTTGTGGCGTAGAAATTGATAAAATTATGATTATTTGCTTATATAGAACGCATAATAGTAACCCACAAATATTTCTTGGAAAACTAGAACAATTACTAGAAAGGCTTACTAGAAAGCAAAAAAAAATATTCTTTGTGGCGACTAGAACTTGGACATCCTAAAGCCAAACAAAAGTTGCGAAGAGTTGAAAAGTATCTTAAAAAACTTTAATATTGAACTGCACATTAAAACACCAACAAGGAAATTGTCATGTCTGGATCAGTTAGCAAGCAACATTAAGCAAGTTAAAGCAGTGATGCATCACCTTGCACTGTCTGACCACGAAACAGGGCAAACTCTCTCGCTGAAAACTACAAAATCATACGAAATATCCATTTGGTATGAGGCTGTAAGAGATTTTAATGGGGAAAATATGGAAACTTTTTGTAGTTGCATGTCGTCTCTTACTTTCTCCAACGTATATGAAAAAAAGAACTTACAAGAAGAATTTACTGAATTTCATAGTCTCTTCAAATTATTTTTTGATCTGTGTTTCCCAATAAATAAAATAAAAAGGTCAACTAAAAAAGGGAACCACAAATGGCTAACGAAGGGTTTAAGCAGGTCCTGTATAAGAAAGAGATATCTATACTGAACCCTACAACACAATAAAACAAATGGAAAAATGTTAAATAAAAAATATAAATCATACAGCTGTATACTAAAAAACTGCATATCTAAGTCCAGACAAATACAAAATAAGAAATATATAGACAGTAATTAATGATAACATTGACGACCAAAATGCGAGAACACAAATTGACAAAATAGTTTTAAATAATCGGACATATGAAGACCCTAAGGAAATAAGTGACATATTTAATATTTTTTATATACAATTGACAAATTATAATAATTTTAAATTTAATGTTGACGAGATAAACAAAACTATTGATATTAATTGTGAACATACAATATTTCTCCAACCGACAGATGCTATGGAAATATTATGCATAATTAAAAATCTTAATAACACCAACGCAGCAGGAGTAGATGACATAACCACCAATGTAATAAAATTTTGTGCACCATACATATGTCAGCCGCTGTGTTATCTAATAAATTTATCTTTTGAGGAAGGTACCTTTCCAAACATACTGAAAAAGTCAATAGTTAGGCCTCTTTATAAAAAAGGTGACAGCACTGCCATGAATAATTATAGACCAGTGACGCTGATTCCAATTATATCGAAAATCTTCGAGACGGTCATGCTGAAAAGGCTTCAAGAATTCACGAGAAGTCAGGGTTTACTTAAAGATGAGCAATTTGGGTTAAGACGGAATAGTAGCACTTCATTGGCATGTTTCAATTTGATTAAAATTGTCACTCAAGCTGTAAATGATGGCTTACCAGTCGCGGCGATCTTTCTAGATATGAGCAAGGCGTTCGATTTTGTGGACCACAAATTGCTCCTGCACAAACTAGAAAAGTATGGGATAAGAGGAAAAGCAAACGACTGGTTGAGAGATTACCTAAATGATAGACAACAATGTGTGGAAATCTCTAAAATCCATAACAATGACAAAAAAGTTGTATATAGAAGTGCCTATCAGCAAAATAATTTTGGAGTGCCTCAAGGCAGTATATTGGGACCATTCTTGTTCCTCATGTTCATTAATAATCTCCCAAATACCGTTTGCCATAAAACGATCTTGTTTGCTGATGACACAAGCCTAATAATACAAAATGAGAACGCCAACTCGTATGAATCAGACATAAATAAAGCAATAGAAAACATAATACACTGGTTAAATTCTAATAATTTACAAATTAATATTGATAAGACAAAAATGATCCAATTCCAGACATATAAAAGAAAACCATTGACATTAAATATTAAATATAATAATACGAAGATTGAAGAAGTTGTAAGTACAAAATTTCTAGGTATAAAGTTGGATCAGAATAGCAACTGAAAATCACATATAGATTACGTTTGTGACAAACTTGACAGATTTGTTTATGCTATAAAAAGGTTAAGCGTTACGGTATCCACAGAAGCAGCTCTGTGTGCATATCACGGATAGGTTTCGTCCGTACTCTCATATGGTCTCTTACTGTGGGGAAATTCGGTGGATATTATAAAAGCGTTCAGAGTGCAAAAAAAATGTGTGCGTGCAATCTGTGGAGCCTGTCATACAGACAGTTGTAAACACTTGTTTAAAAAATACAATATTATGCCATTACCATGTATGTACATTAAAGAATTATGCCTATTTGTACAAAAACATCCAGAATTATTTATTAAGAACAAAGATGTAACGAAACGCAATGTTGCTCCCAGAAATAAGCATAAATTATGTTTACCACAATGCAAGCTCGAATTGTATAGAAGGAATTCGTACGTAAATGCCATAAAGGTATATAACAAATTACCCAAGGTCTTTAAAGATTTACCTTTGATCTATTTAAAAAAAAAGTTGACAGAGTGGTTAAAAGATAAATGTTTTTACGATCTAAATGAATATATGACATATCGCGGAGAAGAAAATTAATCTATAATATTGGTATATACCTTATGAGTTATGACTTTAGTTAATGTAAGATCAAAAAAGCTTTGACATTTAAAATGTAATTGTGGACTGAATTAATTATTTATTTATTATTATTGTTATAGACAAAATAAAAGTAATTTCTTTCTATCTCTTGAACTGACATACATATTATTACCTTGACATTGTTTAATTAATCAGTATCACAATTATCATTTAATAAGAGTTCATATTAATTTGTTGTTTTATTAAGGTTGCAAAATAATTAACATTAAAATAATATAATTTATGTTTGTGTACTAAAACAAATATTTGCATACCGTATGTAATGGTAGAATGTAAATGGGCCATTTGATATTTAAGATCATACTCTGTATACCTACATTCTGGCAAATAAAGGACTTTGACTTTGACTTTGACTTCGTAGTCTTGTGACATCGAGGGCAATTTGTAGCGTCAGCGTCGTATGTTTTGTATGCATGAGCGCGCTTCCCTACCCAGAGCGGCGGGCTTATTGTGTGAATAGATACGCGGCACGACGACTGCAACCTGCCGTATGTGCTGCTTGTTAGCCGCTCTGTTAACAGAGCTATACAAAAATGCTTAAGCGTTTTATTTGTTTTATAAGAAAGTTTGTTGCTTACTGCTTTTATGCTCTCTTGTTGTGAACCTACTTTTAAACCGAGAGTCGAGGTACGGAAATGGGAGATCCTTTCAACCCGAAAAATATAGCTCAATTTCTAGCTGGCCAATGTCTGCTTTTCAATTGTGCTGAATCATTTGCTTAGCAGTACATAACTGCTGCCGAATTAAAAGTATGTATTCAAATATTTAACTGAGCATTATTTGTCTATTGGCACGTGGGACTAGTTTCTTAAAGATTTGAGTGATGAGCACCATTATTTATTCTGCGTCTGGGCGTAATGTATTGTGACGGCCGGTGTTATGTCAAACTGTCATCAGTACGGTCGTCAAGGACTACTGACGTCTACACGACAAACTAGCCGGTCGTCAAACACAATAATAAATAATTAGCAAAGAGGTTTGAAGACTATTTCATTATTTGAAAATTACAGTTTTTAGTTTGATGACGTATACACTCTTGCAAGTGTTCGCCAAATTTACCAGTCATTGAAAACAAGGCAATGGCCGTGCGGATAACACTTTCCGTTCACGTTGTGAGGGCGTGGGTTCAAATCCCAGTCATAACAATTATGTGGATTTTGGTTTTTTTTATGAAAATTGGAAAATGTTTATGAATATTTGGCGAATATTTAAAAAAAGATTATTTCAATATTTCGAGTTAAAATGAGAAAATTCTAGAAACTTCAGGAAGGAATGGAAAGGTTAAAAAGAGACAGGATGATGGTGGAAGATGGAAAAACAATTGAATAATGAAATGACAATCGAAATTAGTGGATCTAGAATATGGTGTAGACGCGCTGAGCGCCAGTTTAAGTTGAGAAGTGGTAAAGTGGAGAAGAAAAGGAAAAAGTAAAAGGAAGAAAGAAGTAGTAGTGAAATAAAGTGAAGTGAAAGTATAGTGCAGTGAAGTGCAGTGAAGTGCAGTGCAAAAGACGTTAGTGTTGGTGCTGTCCGCGTCGAAATCGAACAACGCGTCGTGTGTGAAGTTGAATAAAGTGTCATCAGTGCTACTCGGTGTTTCCTTCCCGTTACGTATCAGAAGTGGGATTGGAAGGATCAAAGATGCCAGTCATGCTGAGGGAAGGGCCTACGACACGTGCAAGGGCTGTCGCTCAAGAGCAAGGTGACTCTAGCCAGGAAGATATGAGCAGGGATGCTGATCTACGTCCGCAAGCGCAGCTAACCCGCTATCTCTCGCAGACCTCGCGGCAATATTCCAGCAAACTTCGCAGCGACTCGAATCTCGACTCAAGCAGCAGCTTAAATCAAAACTACAGCAAAGAATCCAAACTCCAGCAAAACTCACAGCAACTCGAATCCAAACTCCAGGAGAACTTGCAGCAGCTTAAATCTCAGCTTAACGAGATAATGGAGAGCCAGAATGAGATTCGTCACTATACACCACTATTCTTTAATTAGTACAAAAAATTAACAGGGCACTAAGTATCTTTAACTGATCATATTTATGTATGTAGTAGTAGGTAATAAAAACACTAAGTCCCAAAACTGTCTCAAAACTGTCCACAAAAATACGTGATAATTGGTAAATGCAATACTATGACCGACTCGTGTACTATCATAGTAAAATTAACCATTGATAAATTAAAGCCCCCCCCCGCCCCTCTGCGCCTGCGCCACGCCCTGACGATGCGACAAACAGTATTGAATTGTTAGCTAAAGTGAGCGTATCTAATTCCGTTGCAAAAGTTAATTGTTTGTCTACGTTTGCCCGACGCGATGGCCTATCATATCAGTTCATATCCCGGGAGTATGTAGCTATGCTTCGTGCGTACTTTTTGAGTGAAAAAATCGCGAATGCAGCTGTGTACCCATGGACATCGTATTGTGAGTGTACAAAAGTGACCGGGTCAGTGTCAAACAATTAAAACAGTGCATATTGGATGCTTTTGACAACGGTGGTGGACATTTCGAAGGACAATGGAAATACTTGTAAGTTTAGTAAATAATACGTACTTAATTAAATAATAATTTGATGCGGGCGGCTCAAAATCGGTCTGTGTTCTCCACATACCTTAAGAATGTCCAACAGTGGACGTCTCTAGGCTGACAAGATGATGATAAAATAATTTGTAAATAGCAGATAATTCTAACTTCATAAATACGTCAAAATTACTCTTTTCTTTTAGTCCAGAACACCTTCTTTTATTTTGATATTTGTTTGCTTTCTAATTACATACCTCCGTATTTAATTACTTGTTAAACGATAAATTTTACCGGTCCTAAGCCCGAATGAAGTATGCAGGAGAGGGTAGAATTAACAAAATTAAAAAATGACTACCCACATTTATTATTTTCCTTAATTTTATTTTCTATGGCTACCTACATCATAAGTGCGACAGAGAGAATGCGAATGAGCAGGAAATTATCAATGACGGAATATTATCAATGAATTAGTGAATGGATTGTAAAATATGACTATGATTTAAGTGAAATTTTCTACAATAAACAAATAATAATAACTTTGCTCTTTATTGATATTATGAAATTCTTACGTCACATATATGATAATAATATCTTCGCTAATCTGTCCTTAAAGTTTTTGTACTAATTAAAAAATAGTGGTGAATATCGGAGAACGCTTGTAAGATCGCCAAGATGGAGATGTGTATCGGTGAACACAAGGCGTCATTATCGGTAGAGATGCACAGCCGCATAGAGGAGGAAGTCAGGAGGATTAAGGCCAACGTCCCTTCAGTCGCAGTCGCTTCATCAGGTGCTGATAATTTCAAAGTGCCTTCTTTCGATGGTACCTCATCCTGGAAGGCGCAAGGCGTACAGGATACAGTTTGAAGCCGCTTCTTCTAGCAACAGTTGGAACAGAGAGCAGGCCAAGAATGTACTCACCCTGGCATTACGCGATGATGCAATATCGGTGCTACAGTCTGTGGGGAAAGACGCCACATATGAACAGCTCATCGAGGCTCTAGAGTCCAGGTATGGAGACACGCATTTGGAATATGTATTCCGTGCTCAGTTGCAAGACCGCTGACAGCGTCCTAACGAGTCATTGCAGCAGTGGTCTATAGAAGTAGAGAAAATGGTGGGGAAAGCTTACCAGTCGGCACCCCCGGCACAAATCCAAAGCGTGCGTCTCCAGGCGTTCATTGATGGCATTTATGACGCTGAGGTCAGGTATGCCGTTCGTCTGAGGCACCACGACAACGTTAAGGACGCTTTAGCGCATGCTCTAGAAGTGGAGGCTGTCCGTCGAGACATTAAGGGTGGACGAGTCCGAGTTGTGGCCGCAGAAATGCAGGGGACAGACCGAAAATCAGTCCCAAAGTGTTATAGTTGCAGGGAACCAGGACATTTCAGCAGTAGCTGTCCGAAACGCAAGAGTAAGACTGACGCTACTGTTCAAACGTCAGAACACGACCAGGAAAACTAATTCCAGCCAGGGCTGCGGGGCAAGCGCTGGCCGGTAGACGAAAAGCCCCTAAAGTTTGTATCCGACAAAGCACGGATGGGAACAGCTTAATTATTGATGAAGCGGTCAATGGCGTTACCTGTTTGCTGACCTTGGACAACGGTGCATCCCGAACTGTTATAGGGACTCACCTGATAAGGAAGAATGGGGAGATTCTAAAACAGTCAATTCGACCTCGACTGACAACAGCTACCGGCCAGCACATCCCAGTCAGGGGAGAACAAAAGGTGGCTTTCAAAATAGGTGACAAATTATATTGGCAAAAAGCACTGATTGCAGACATCGTCGATGACTGCATTGTTGGGCTAGACTTCTTCAGAAATCACCAATATAGATTGGATATTAAGTGTGGTATCCTAAAGTGTGGAGACGTGGAGATTCCAATGAGAGGTGGAGGCACGGGAATGGTTTTGTGCCTCAAAGAGAGCAAGCTCGCACCTAGGTCACAGACCTTTGTTCCTGTCACATTACCTGCCACTTCGAGTCAGCGACGTTGCATACTGATAGAAGACAATGGAGATCACGATCCATGGTTGCCGGCATGTATAGTTGTGGCGTCTTCACAAATGGCAGTTATACCTGTCCTAAATTTAAGTGATGAAGAAAAAGTTTTGAAGAAGGGTTCTGAGATAGGAGAGTCCGTGGAAGTCGCTTGGTTACGAAACTGCTAGGAAATTAAGAATCTGGCTGAGACTGACGTTAACGTGGATAGTATTTTGAAAGGTTGCAAAGACGATCTAACAAAAATCGAATCAGAGAAAGCAAAGAAATTGCTGACACAATACGTCGACATTTTTTCAAAGGACGACGGTGACATCGGAAAGACAGGAATAGTAAAACACACCATCAATACAGGGAATGAACAACCGATCCGTCAATGCCCGCGACGTGTGCCTTTTGCCAGGGAGAAGGAGGTAAAGGATATGATTGAAGATATATGAAAAAACGGGGTCATTGAGCCATCGACTAGCCCGTGGTGTTCGCCGGTGGTATTGGTAAAGAAAAAGGATGGATCGACTACATTCTGTATTGACTACCGAAGATTGAATGATGTAACCAAGAAAGACAGTTATCCTTTGCCTAGAATATACGACACGTTAGACACGTTAAACGGAATGAAGTGGTTCACAAATAGATCTAAAAAGTGGTTACTGGCAAATGGAAATAGACCCAAAAGACAAGGAGAAGACAGCTTTTTCAATGGGCAGAGGGCTTTGGCATTTCAATGTTATGCCTTTCGGATTATGCAACGCACTAGCTATTTTCGAAAGGTTAATGGAACACATTCTTGCCGGGCTTTTAGGGGAAGCTTGTCTGGTGTATCTCGATGATATAATTGTAATGGGTCGAGACTTCGATGATCATCTTACGAAGCTAGAAAGTGTACTCAATAGATTGAGAAACGCAAATCTAAGGCTCAGTCTTAAAAATGTTAATTTTTCAAGCGACAAGTTAACTATTTCGGTCATGTCGTCTCTGAAAAAGGCATCGAGAAGGACCCTGCCAAGATTTCGGCCGTTAAAGATTGGCCCGTGCCTAAGGACAAGACGCAAGTGTGCTCATTTATGGGGCTTTGCTCTGATTACAGACGTTTTGTGAAAAATTTCTCGAGCATCGCAAAACCCTTACATGAGCTGACGGAGCAAAAACGACCATTTAATTGGGATGAAAAATGTCAAACTGCTTTCGAAGAGTTAAAGACGCGTTTATGCGAAGCGCCAATTCTTGCATATCCCGACGTCAATGGGGAATTCATTGTTGACACAGACGCAAGCAATGTGGGTATTGGTGGAACTCTTTCCCAGAGACAAGGAGATCAGAAGGCTGTTATTGCTTACTTTCGCAAATCGCTGTCTAAACCTGAAAGGAACTACTGTACGACACGAAAGGAGCTTCTAGCGGTAGTGAAAACTCTCCAGCATTTTAGAAAGTACCTAATCGGAAGACAATTCCGGAATCGGATGGACCACGCAGCGCTTAAGTGGCTTTTAAAGTTTAATAACTGTGAGGGTCAGGTAGCGCGATGGATTGAACAACTTCAAGAGTACGATATTGAAGTTGAGCAGCGTGGCGGGAAATCTCACGGTAATGCTGATGCCTTATCAAGACGTCCCTGTGATAAGAGCTGCAAGCATTGCGTGCGACAAGAAGGAAAAGAAGAAGCTGTCGTCAGGATAATTAGAACGGACACAATTGACGGGCGATGGAACAGGGAGTTCTTTATTAATTCGCAGGAAGAAGATAAAGATTCGAAACCGATACTGGAGCGGCTAAAGAATAACTCTCTTCGGCCAGAATGGAGTGAGGTCGCTGATACTAGTACCGTAACGAAAAGTTATTGGGCGCAATGGAACAGCCTAGTAATACAAGATGGACTATTTTGTAGAAAATGGTAAAGTGCTTCTGGAAGAAACAGATATCTTCAAACAATAGTGCCAAAATAAATTATTCCTGAAGTTTTGCGAGTTTGTCATGATGGCCCATCTGGCGGACATCTTGGAGTGCGAAGAACCTTACTGAAGATTTGTCAACGTTTTTATTGGCTGCACTATAGGGAAGACGTTGAAGACTGGTGAAGGAAATGCGTTTAATGTTCTTCAGTTAAAGGGCCGCAAACTCGGAGCCGCGGAGCACTAAAACTATACACTGTGGGAGCTCCTTGGGAACGGATTGCTGTGGATGTAGCTGGACCATTTCCTTTGACAGAAAGTGGTAATCGCTACATTCTATGTGGTGATGGATTATTTCACGAAATGGCCAGAAGCTTTTTCCCCAATCAGGAAGCAATTACAGTCGCGACAAAATTAGTAAATGTAGTATTTTGCCGATTTGGTTTACCGTTAGAAATCCCCAGCGACCAAGGGAGAAACTTTGAATCGCAACTCTTTCAAGAAATCTGCAAGATAATGGGGATCCACAAAACCAGAATAACTCCGTATCACCCTCAATCTGATGGAATGGTGGAGAGATTTAACCAGACATTGGAGCGGCATCTTGCTAGAGTGGTTGATAGCCATCAGAGAAACTGGACGAATATATCCCACTATTTCTTCTGTATGTAAATTTAGGAAGGGGCTACGACTTCCAGTAGACCTTCTTGCTGGATGTCCTCCGGGGACACCTAGCTGTGTTACCGATTATGGATGTGAATTAAAAAGAAAGCTCGAGGAAATTCATGAACACGTTAGAGAAGAGAATTTACAAGCAAGAGTAAGAATGAAGACTCGATATGATAGACGTGCGAATTCAAGAGAATTAGAAGAAGAAGGAACTTTGGTGTGGCTTCATAATCCGGTCCAATGTAAGGGAAAATCTCCGAAATTACAGCCAAGCTGGGAAGGACCATATACTGTAATAAAGAAAATTAACGACGTAACCTACAGAATTCGGAAGACACCTAGAAGTCCACTGAATATTGTTCATGTGGATAGGATAGCGGTATATCACGGATCCAGCAATGCTCGGGACAAGCATGTCTTAAAGAGGGGGTAGTGTGACGGCCGGTGTCATGTCAAACTGTCATCACTACGGTCGTCAAGGACTACTGACGTCTACACGACAAACTAGCCGGTCGTCAAACACAATAATAATTAGCAAAGAGGTTTGAAGACTGTTTCATTATTTGAAAATGACAGTTTTTAGTTTGATGACGTATACACTCTGTCAAGTGTTCGCCAAATTCACCAGTCATTGACAACAAGGCAATGGCCGTGCGGATAACACATCCCGTTCACGTTCTGAGGGCGTAGGTTCAAATCCCAGTCACAACAATTATGTGGATTTTGGTTTTTATGAAATTTAGAAAATGTTTATGAATATTCGGCAAATATTCAAAAAAGATTATTTAAATATCTCGAGTTAAAATTAGAAAATTCTAGAAACTTCAGGAAGGAATGGAAAGGTTAAAAAGAGACAGGAAATGGAAAAGCAATTGAATAATGAAATGACAATCAAAATTAGTGGATCTAGAACATTCCTAGGGGTATATAAGGCGGTGTAGCCGCGCTGAGCGCCAGTTTAAGTTGAGAAGTGGTAAAGTGGAGAAGAAAAGGAAGAAGTAAAAGGAAGAAAGAGGTAGTAGTGAAATAAAGTGAAGTGAAAGTATAGTGTAGTGGAGTGCAGTCAAATGCAGTGCAAAAGACGTTAGTGTTTGTGCTGTCCGCGTCGAAATCGAACGACGCGTCGTGTTGAAGTTGAATAAAGTGTCATCAGTGCTACTCGGTGTTTCCTTCCAATCCCGTTACCCCGTCCGTAACAGTATCTTTATCAAGTTTGTATTAAAAATCTAATCCAAATTAATGTATTCATATTTTAGATTTTGAAGCAACACTTATGAACGTCATTTCTTTTACAACGTGTAGGAAACAACAAAATATACAGTACACGTATTACTTTTTCGAAATGTTTCATTTTCTTCTCATTTTGGGATGATGTGGCAATGGGTGAGTGATCCTAAGATATTGTATTATGCGGCGCGTCACACACTATGCTAAGCACTTGCTCAGTATAATAATTACATTAGCATGAGATGCGGCGTGTGCACACAGAGTGGAAGTAAGTAACGAATTCAATTAATGATGTCACTTATATGTATACTTTGTGATCGGTTATAATTATATTATTCTAAGTATTGTGAAGATAATACGTTCTTCAGAACGTATTATCTTGAACTATGTGCTGGTATGATCTACTTGTCATACTTTTCCTTTTAAATAATGTTATTGTATGTAAAATTTCATGCCTTGATTGCCACTACAGAGTTCAAACTTCTAAGGATGTAAAATAGTCTAGACGTGGGTACCTTTTATATCGTAGTAGGTTTTTTTTTTGTATTTGTAGAGGTAAAATAGAGG
Source organism: Euclidia mi (assembly GCA_944739405.2). Classification (NCBI taxonomy): domain Eukaryota; kingdom Metazoa; phylum Arthropoda; class Insecta; order Lepidoptera; family Erebidae; genus Euclidia; species Euclidia mi. The sequence continues at coordinate 9,658,983 of OX123189.2, forward strand.
ATAAGCGACTGACGACGCGGGCAACAGTTAGTGTAGAATATGTAATTATTATTGACTAGCCGTTTCCCGTGGTTTCACCCGCGTCCTGAGGGAACATCTTCGCGTACCCGAAAAACGCAAATATCTTACGGACCCCTATTTTTTCTAAAATAAGATATAGCTTATGTTACTCGCAGATAATGTAGCTTTCTAATGGTGAAAGAATTTTTAAATCGGTCTAGTAGTTTTTGAGTTTATCCATTACAAACAAAAATACAAGTTTTACCTCTTTATAATATTAGTGTAGACTACATATTTATTTAATAAATATTAAACAAGTAAGTAGCTACTCGATAGATTGACTTCAAATTTTAACACATTGAAATGTTTTTTTATACATATTTTGTGACGCTAAATGTCTACATGTAAGCGAGATAATCTTAGTGAACCATAGTGAAGTAGTAGTATTGCCAGATTCAGCTTGTAAAGAACAATGCCCATTTTTCTAAGAGACGCCGGCCCAGGTGTGGACCGTCAAGAATCGTAGTAGTTATTATTGCATTCGATAAAATAGTATTAAACTAGAATTTTGAGATTAATTAGAGGTCCACCACATTCATAGTTTTATTACAAGAAGTACTTTTTATGCTCAAAAAACATTAGGTATGTACGTACTTTTATTCGGATAGTTACACTATTTCGTAGTTTTGAGTAGAGGAATGAGTTTTAAATCGTTTGGTAAGGTTAGAAATCCGAAGAAAAAGCCAGAATTCGTACAAGATCCACAAACATTCACAATGCGCACGAGTAAAACAAATAACTAACAAAACAAATTGATTATGACATTACTGACATTTACTAAGAGTCAAAAAAGTGTTGCCATTTTACAGTTTTTAAATTATATTTATTAATCGATATAGAATTTGATCATAGGTAGTATATCTATATTTTTGATTCAAAATCGAACTTATTTGTAGTTAATCGCATATATACCTTAAAAATACACATAACAAAAATGTTTAAGGACCAAGTAAAGATTTGCTAGCCACTAAAATCATTTTGAGTAGAGAAAATGTGAAATCAATGAAGTTAATCGATTTAATATTATGATTTCTTGACTGGCAATTTCTGATCTATTACGTGTTGGCTATTTAGACGTTAACACATCTTTTTAAACCTATTTATTGAATAATTTTCTCGGCACACCTTTAGTAACGCCTATAAATTAAGTTATAAATAAAAAGGATTATTCAACAACAAATTGAAAGTCTATTGTGCTGTTCATGAGTTCCAAACTGGGCCAGAAATGGGCATTGTTCTTTATACAGTTGGGCTATGCCGACTTTTGTATCGTTATTCACATCACGAGTATTAAGGTGTCGCACAGTGTAACGAATGTATGGGAGAAACATTCAAAAATCATAAGTTCATTTTAAGGGCATATTATAATTTGTAAACGATTAAGTCTTTTCTATTACCTATTGCCCTCTCCCCAGTTACAAACTAAGGAAAGGAATCAATAATTTTTTATATAAAAAAATAAAAGCAAAAAAAAAAAGTCGTTCACTATCTGATGAAGAAGTTTCTTCGTTAGATGAACTTCCTGATAGCGAAATATCGCGCTTTTCGTCAGTTTCGATGTAGGCCTCAACATCTCTACTAAATTTCCTGTTTTTAGAAGTTATCTTCCGATACTTAGCAATATCCGGATCAGATGTCAGTAAGAGTGCTAGACTGGTTTTTACGTGGTCGGGGATGTCATACACACCAAAAACATCTTGTATATGATTGGTAATCACGTCTACTTTTTCATTTTTCGCGATATTTTCAGTGATTTCAAAACAAGATTTAGAATAGAATAGAATATTTTTATTTCGTGAAACATGTGTTGTACAGTACAAGTTTTAGCTTGCATGCAAGTTGTTACAGAGATAAGCTTCGTTCTACATGTTTTGCCAGTTACGGCGTACAAAATGTTTACTTATTATTACAAAACAATCTAATATTAAGCACTTTGATTTTTTTTTAAACTAAATTTGTACAATAAATAACAATAATAAAACAAAGATGAAAATAGGAAATATTTAAAAGTCACTTTCGACGTACTCGCTAAAAAAATATAACTATTATTTCGGCAAATAAAACTAATGTAATATAAATGTACAATAGTGTTTCTATGCGTTAAAAAAAATGTAAAAAGGTATAATGAGGTGTTTTTTTTAAACCTTCAATAAAGTTACAAATCATTTTTTTTACCCTACATTCATTAATGATCCATACTCACCCATATTAATAGACTTTTTAACTAATAACTATGTCAAGGCACTGAGCAATAGATAAATATTGTTAATAAAATTCGATACTCGTTATATGTAAACACAAGAATCAACAGTAAGCCACATTCAATAGCGAATTAATTTTGATGTCTAGTAAATAATACGAAAGTGTGTACTTTGAAATAATATTTTGAACACCTACCTTAAAAATTGTTTGATTTGGTGTTGCCATTACGTTGTCTGGTTTCTACCTAATGATATACCATACCCTATACATTCATTTTTTTATTTTCGTGTCTGGTGAAAGGCTAGTAAAATAAAGAAACAAGTATTTATAGACTCCTTTACTCTTTTGAAGCGCTGATATAAGGGGAGAAAGCTGGTTTATTCTAAACTCATTTTCACCCGCGGCTTCGCCCGCGTGAATTATGCACCTAAACCTTCCTAAGGAATCACACTATATATTGGTGATAACCGTACAACAATCCGTTTCCTCGTTTTAGAGGATATGACGTGATGGGAATTTCATTTTATAATACGTATTTTTATATTCTGACACGATTGAGATGTGTTGGTTACGCTCCAACGCCTAATGCTGATCATCATCGAATTTTGCATAGGTGTCGTCAGAGGCTTAAAAAAGAAATTTCAGTTATATTTGATACTTGTATGTAAAAACAAATAAGAGCACTTTACCAATAGGTATACTGTAACCAACATACATATACTAGTAGTCTTCACCAATGCTTTTCTGCATTTTTATAAAATGAACCCCTTAACATTTTCAGTTCTTTTGCTTTCTAAGAAATGATCCTATTTGCATGGTTCAGCTCAATGCACTTACATCAATCCAAAACAATACTAATACAGTACAAATATCAGCTCCACACTTATAACTCAAAACTACTCGTATTAACAATTCAACTCACTATTCCTTGTTCGGCCGTCACTGTGTAGTGTTAAGTATGGGCCAATCTGAACAGTACGTGGTAACAAATTGTTCGCGAAACAAATATGTGTCATCATTGCCATCGACTTGATAAAGGAATCCGGACACGGTAAAATATTTTTGTTTTGGATGCATTTTTTGGTATGGGACGATGCCGCTCGATTGAGAAAGCGTACTATAAGACGTGGATCAAACAAGTCCTTTAAGAGTCTAAACTGTTATGAGATGCCTACTGATAAGCTTTCATAACTTTTATTACAGCCATGTCGCAGAAGATTTAAGACTATTGTTACTTAAGTATATGGTAATTAATATCTCGGTGCTATATGAATAGGTACCTATTTCTATATCCCGTGTATCTTTTATGATTCATAACAATTAATGTTTTTCTATTGTTTGTTACAATTCATTGAACAGCCATAATAATAGCCCGTCCTTATGTTTATTTCGGGCAATGCCTTTGAGATTTGAGATAAAACGGTTTTTGCATCGTTAAGCTCTACAAAGCCGCCTAAAGAAAACGTGTCACAATTTTTCAGCACACGGGCAACGCGTAAGCAGCTGGCTTAAGCCATATTAAACAGCATTTTTAAATTATCTATTACGTCATAAGGGCGGGCAAAGAGATCTTTACTATTGCTGGTCGGGCGTTGTATCTCCGCTTTGCTTGTATACCCATAACTGGCACATGTAGAAGCATCATTTATATATACATATGTGTATATAAAATTCTTGCGTTACTGACTGACTGATAGACAACGCACAGCCAAAAGTACTGGGCACACGAAACGGAGATTAAGCATGACATTGTATGGTCCTTGGGGACCGCAAGATTGCACTAGAAAGGGATTTCTTGAAATTCTCACGGGACTGGAAAGAAATGGTTATATGTGCGGGTGTAGCTGCGGGCATTCTCTAGTTTGTTATATTTATCTAAGTAAACAGGAATCTTTCGCCTTACGTTTTTAATTGCGCGAAGTGTTGATCCGAACTGTATTACAGCCTTATTAGAGGACCTTATTATAGGCCTGATCTGCAGTCCAATACGTATATACGTAAAAGCTCTCACCACTTTTCTCTTTTCAATCATCGTCATATGATGAGAATAGGGGCCAGGACCTCTTGAGTTTTCGCCCGTTGAACAAAACGTAGCAATACGAATATTGTTGCTGCACTTCAATTCTCTTTGATAGTATGATACTAAGCAGGTCAAACATTCAGTAACCAGCGTGTCTCTACTCAAGGATCACAGAACACTAATCTAGAATGGAATCTTATCGAATTTGAAATACCTACCCTTGACTTATGAACAAGACGAAGGTATTCTGACTTTTTATTTATTTTCGTAGGTAATCACACTCAAACAGCACAACATACATACATACATAGACTCACGCCTGTTTCCCGGAGGGGTAGGCAGAGACTACGGAACGCCATTTGCAACGATCCTGACATACCTCACTTGCTTCACTCACTCCCATCAAGTTTCTCATGCATGCTCTTTTGTTAAGGGTACTTCTGACTTGTCCTTTTTTCAGGATGTCTCCAATCTGGTCAGAGAACGTCCACCTAGGTCTTCCCCTTTGTCCTGTTCCATTCACACTTGCCTTATATATCTTCTTTGTAAGTCTATCGTCATCCATCCTCTCCATGTGCCCAAACCATCTTAACATGCCTTTCTCAATGCTTGTCACTACATCTTCTTTTACCCCACACCACTCTCGTATCACACAATTCTTTACTCTGTCGGTCAAAGACACACCACACATACTTCTCAGTGCTCTCATTTCTACAGCATTTATTTTACTTTCAAATCTCTTCTGCCATACCCAATTTTCACTACCATACATAAGGGTAGGCACTAACACGCCTCTATGTACAGCCAAACGTGCCTTTTTGGACACGTTTTGACTGTTCATAAACGCTTTCAGAGCTCCTTTCACGCTATTACCTGCATTAACTCTCCTTTCAATATCTTCTTCATTCTTACCATCTCTTGTAAACAACGTACCTAAGTAAACAAACTCATTCACTTCTTCCACTCGCTGTCCATCGATCAAAACATTACAAGCCGTAACGCATTCCTCCTTTTCAAAAACCATAACTTTCGTTTTACTTACATTCACTTTCATTCCTTTCCTCTCTAACGCACCATGCATGATTGCTACCATCTCCTGCAACTCCTCCGCTGAAGATGCAAGTATTACCTGATCATCAGCATAAAGGAGGCATTTGACGAGTAACCCATTCATCCTTAATCCGCAGTCACTATGTTCTAAATCTTGCAAACAACTGTCCATGAAGAGGTTAAACAGCCACGGCGACGCTACACATCCCTGTCTAACACCTTTCTCGATGGTGAACCAGTCAGTGTATGCCCCGTTTATCCTCACACAAGCTCTAGAATCCTCATAAAGGGATTTCAGAGCTCGAATGAGGCTGCTGTCCACCCCATTCATTGACAGCACCGACCACATTTCATTCCTCACCACTTTATCGTAAGCTTTTCCAAATCCACGAATGCGCAATAGACCTTTTGACCTTTGGCCAAAAACTTTTCGGCTATGCTTTGCAAGGAAAAATCCTGATCCGTGCATCCCATACCCTTTCGGAATCCCGCTTGTACATCCCATATTTTCTTGTCGGTTACTTCCATAACTCTTTCAATAAGTACCTTTGCATACAATTTGCCAACAATGCTGAGAAGGCTAATGCCTCTATAGTTTTTGCAATCTTGTTGCGAGCCTTTTCCTTTATAAAGAGGCACAACTACAGCTGTGGCCCAGTCATTAGGTACTCGGCCGGTGGTCCAGCACAAGTTATATAACCGCTGCAACTGACCAACTATGACGCCCTGTCCAGCCTTCAGCATTTCGACTGTAATTCTATCATATCCTGCAGCCTTACCTACTTTCATACTTTCCAGTGCCTTCACGACCTCATCCACGCCAATAACGCTTTCATCATTGCTATCGTTACCATTCATTTCAGCTATCGGTGTCTCAATCGCCGACCTTTCAAATAAACTTTCAAAATACTCTTTCCATCTCTTCAGCACGCAAGATTCATCATTTACTATCTTTCCATTCTCGTCTCTGATGGATGTGTGTTCTGAGGATTGAGTTCTTCCTCGAACTGCACGAACGGATTTCCAGAAAAACTTAATGTTTCTCTGGAAATCGTTAGATAATCTGCTATCAAACTCATCTTTCTTTTCCTCTTTTTTCCTTTTAACCATTTCTTTCACTATTCTTTTTGACCTAACAAACTCCTTTCTTGCTTCATCTATGTCTACACTCGTTGCTTTTTCCATTCTTTCATTTGCTCTGGCAGCCAACCAATCTGACCAAGCTTTCTTCTTCTCTGACACTGCTGATTGTACATCCATGTCCCACCATGTATTCTTAACCTTTCGTATTTTCCTTCTCTTGATCACACCACATACTTCAGACGCTACACATACTACCTCTTCTTTAAAGGCCTGCCATAATTCTTCCATATCATTTATGCAATCGAACCTCTCAAATTTTGCTATCAATCTTCGTTTATACTCATCTTTCACATCTTTCTCTTGTAGATTTTCTACCTTAATTCTTTCCAAGACCCAATTTCATTACGCTCTCGGTGTCGCCATCCTTTGAAGAGCCCACTTATCCGGCTCAATACCAAGAAGTGGTCTGTGTGGATGCCGATCCCTCGATATGCTCTTGTATCCAACACATTCTTTCTCAATCGTTCATCTACTATCACAAAATCAATCATACTTCTTCTAACATTTTTCGCCTCTCGCGTATACATATGTATCCTTTTATGATCAAACATGGTGTTTGTCACACAAAGGCTCCACTCCAAACAAATCTCAAGCAGTACTTTTCCATTTTCGTTCACACTCTCATCACCACATGCACCTAACACCCTTTCAAATCCATCTCGCTTTACTCCCACCCATCCATTGAAATCCCCTAACAAGATCAATCTTTCATTATCCTTGCAGTTCCTCAAAATCTCTTTTAAACTCTCCCAAAACTCCTGCCTTTCGTCTTGCTCATGTTGTGACATACCCGTAACTATATTGACCGGGGCGTACACCCCCACAATAAAGAGACGAGTAAGTCCTACTTTCATTCTCATCCACAGTAGCCTAGCATTTACACTTTCAAACTCTTTTACACACTCATTCATTCGCGCAGACAGTATTACTCTAACTCCCTTACAGGCTCTGGTGGTACTATCTACCCCAGACCAATACGCCGTATATGCGCCATGCTTGGTGGTTTCACACCCTTTTCTTTTTGTTTCATTCACACAAAGAACATCAATCTTTCTATCATCCATCATCTGACATACTTCATCCAATTTGCCGTTCATTCCTCCTCCAACATTCAATGTTGCAAACCTGCTCTCCGTAGGCCGCTTTTCGCCCTCGCGGGAAACGAGAGGTGATGGGTTGCGAACCACGTCGCCGCCGTGTGAGGAAATATTATTAATTGTTCCCATTGCGTTCCCACGAGATTTAGGGTTTTTAAATGTCCATCCCCATAGAGCCCTTTACGGGGGTAAGGCGGAATATCACGTGTGCCCTGTGACCACCAACACAGGCACCCTCCGTTTGCGACCAGCTTACCCTCTGGCCACGAATCTCTCGGCACGGGTCGGTTTACACCTTAGATCGGGGTTTTGTGTCGGGTATGCTCCCTGAAAGTTGGTTTAATTTCGGAGTTTTCCCTCTCCTAGACAGGTTGCCAACCAAGGCTAACGAGGCCTATCTCCCCGAACGTTTGGTTTAATTTCGGAGTTTTCCTTCTCCTAGACAGGTTGCCAACCAAGGCTAACGAGGCCCATCTCCCCGAAGCTAACGAGGCCCATCTCCCCGAACAGCACAAAAACATAGTATATGAACGTATATGCGCCAACCATATCAGTTTGCATGAAATGCGCTTGTACACTCAACGCATGTAACGTGATGCAGGGAATATCTCTCACGCTTAGTTAAATGCACCGTTTATGTGAAACTTCACATTGTTATAATTCGTCAGACTGTACCGCAATTCACTTTTAACGAAATTATTGGTATAATAGTTTCAACAGATGATTTTCAACATATATTTATACATTAAACGCTTTAATCTTTTTAGTCGTAATGTATTATGTAGAATCTTCAAAATATTAGTTAAATTGTTAAACTATACCTATCTTAGTTCCACCACCGCGAGCGTTCCTGCAGTTATTAAGTATTCTGATCCAGTCTGAAGGTACTTTGTATTTCATAGAAGATTGAGATTCAGGTCAGCCTTAGTTATGGAACCACAGCTTTATCTGCTTCCAACAAAAACAACATAAAATACAGACAAACAAAATATTAAACTTATCTTTTTTATTCCTCAACTACCCTTTTTTATGTGTGGTTGGAAAATCCTCATGCAGTCCCTACGCCCTGGGGGAAGGACGAAGGGGACTGTCAGACTCTTACTGACTAAAAACCAACCCGTGCTCTTCATGTACCCATGCGTCAGAGGGTAGGGTTTGACCGAAGCATTCCTCGCTACCCCCCGACGGGTATTGGCCCGCCAGATGGTCAGACGGGCCCCGAACGAAACTCCTTTGGTGGCGGATGAAGGTATTGGGCTCCGCCGCCAAAACACCCAGCGGCCGCAGAGGATAGGGAGGACGGCAACGCAACACCGCATCTCCTCTTCCTCTGCGGCCCCACCGCGACGCAATAATGGTGCGCCCTCATTTGGTCGCGGGAGATAGGGCGCGCGGTAACGCAACACCGACACGCCTCTCCTCCTGCCACCGCACCCGACTGCGAGGGACAGACAGAACTGTCCCCCGCACCCACACCTTGGGACGCATCCTACGCAGGCCTCACCCAAGCCCACGTGAAGCGTCCCCTCCCGGGATCCCGCTTAGCTTCACCGTGGGTGTACCTCAAACCCACGGTTACTGAGCCCCCCCAACACGACAAGGTGGAGATCCCACGGGGGGGGGGTGTCCTCAACTACCCTGCAAGCCTTAGCCTTAGAAATTAGCTTGCGTTTGCAGAACAACTTCAAGGATTTAGCATATCTCGTGTAGTCTTAAATTTATTCGCCGCGCAGTCCATTGGGAGACCTACTCTGACCTATCCTGAAGAAAACAACGTGGGTGCCAGCAATCAACGTCTTTATAGCACTGTCTATTGATTCCCTCTCATAGCAACGAAGTCAGACAATACCAGGAATAAACGAGTTCTTCACAACCTGCCTTACTATTATTACACTGGCTTCCTAGAAGCCACGACACAATGGTCCTTACCAAATACAAAGGAAATTCTGCCCACTCAGGGTTCGCAGTCGAAATACGTTTCTGGCAATTCTTTATATTTACCTCCAACCAAAAGTTACCGTTTATGTTTTCATTCTACTAAATAGCATTTAAATAAAATAATGCAAGTAAATGTTGTACGTTTTCAATTTGGTCAGCACGGCACACGGAATTAAATTAATCCACAAATAGTGGTGGAAATGTTGTGTCCGCAGCTTCAATATTTGGAAAGCTTCTCACAACACAGTGATTATTTCTAAATATACTTAATAGTAATGGGGTTTATTATTCATCGAGATAACACAAAGCAAAAGTTTTTCAAAGATCTGTGAGTACATACATTCTTAAAGTACGTTATCACCTGCCCTGCCTTTCGTTTCTTCAAGCGATAAAATTGTTCATAAAAACAAATCTCTTCAAAATATTAGACGTTGTTTTGTGGAATAACAATGAGTTAAAACGTTATGTAGTACTTGTGACATGTGAAGATGAAAGACAAAGTGAACTGTATGCAACGCCTCAAGCCTCGCATCTCCTATTGTGGAGTCGACGGATTCACTCGTTCACATTATGACTACGTTTCCATCCGAGCGAGGGGAGGCACCGACGGAGCATGCGAGAAAATAATAATATACCAGTGAAATTGCAAGGGTATGTCTGAAAATATGCACCGGTAGAATTATATATCCTAAATTAGGATAAGAATATCAATACTAACAAAGTTTATTTATCTATACACCTAAATATATCTATGTAACGATTCTCAAATTAACAACAAATCATTGTGTGAAGACCACGTGAGGGTATGTGCCGTAAACGACTTCTCGGAAACCGGGGCGCAGTACTTCACTCATCCCTTGACCACGAAGCAAGTAGAAGGCTTACCCGCTATTGAGTCTTGATCTTGATATGTAATTACCTACATAACAGTTCTCATCATTCTCCTAGTGGTATCTCAGTTAGAACCCGAGGTCGTCGTTCTAGTCTAACCTAATTTGACTGAATATAACCTTTTACGGCGGCTACAGTTTATGGTACCTACTAGTATAAGAGATACTTACCTCAGAACAGTATTGGAATGAAAATTATATTTTTCACGTACTCCGCTCAAATCTTTCGTTCATCTTTGCTAATTTCATACCCTACTACAAAGCACATTACATGTTGCTTACGTATTCATTTTGGAGAGAATCGCACTCGCACTATTTATAATAACAAATGTTTGTAAAGCTGTTGTCTAACTTGTATTGAGTCGTGAGAGTGCCGTGCGCTTGCAATGCTTTGAAATCTAAATGTTGTCAAATAAAATTAAAATATACGGAGATGTATAGAGTTTGGGAACTGTTTATTGTACTACTTTTTGTTGTGATATTTTTATAATGCTGTTTGATATGACAAGACAAAAATTTTTATGTTGAGCCATGGGTATTATACAAAATGTAAATGCAAAAGTGACTCTGTGACGAGGGCACCGCGTATAAAAACTGAAGACAAAGTTTTGTACACATTCAAATCATAATTAGGTACTTAGATTTTTGATAAAATATTTAAGATTAAAGTGCAATAGTGAACTTAAAATACGTATGATATCAATAACTAATAAATTTTGCATTAGTAGATAACTCACAATGTGAAACAGTTGCAGCTCATTACAAATAACATGTAAAACCATTATACTGGCAGTTAAAAAGAGTGGCCACGAGTTTTATTGCCCGTTCTATCTCGTGGTTCTACCTATTGCATTGCAAACGTGGCAGTAAATGTAAATGTAGAATCATCTAGTAATTAACTAAAATTTTTGACGTTCATAAGCGTGACTTTGTGGCCTAAATGAAGAAATGATTTTGACTTTGAAAAACAACCTGCTTATGGTCCAATTTATAGAAAAATGATGTGTAACATATGCTTCACCCGGAAACCTGACCTGTGATTGTTCCTGCAAGTTATTACCGCTAACGTAGCCGCATCAGACCTCAACAGATAAACAATAGCAATAATTCGCTGAATTAGATGACTCTCTTGACATTGTTGATGTTCAGTATTCGGTGAGAGAGGTCGGTTGATCACGGCAGCACGTAAGGACCACGGCGACACAGAACAATGAACTATAAACGAAATTTATTGTACCTACAGGTAAATAAGGTTGCCTCTCTGTGGAGTTATACGTGAGTACGTATATAGAGGATGTTTCTTGTGACTTTACAAAAATAGCGAAGTAGTTTTTATGTTATTTCTTAATTTGTCAGCAAGAAGATATTATAAACACAGATGTAAAACTTAAATAAGTTTATGTAAAGGCCAGTCAATTCTTGCATTCCGCTTTGGCGATACAACTAAACGACTCTCACACTTTGGTGATATCTTCTTAATATATAAAATCCTTGCGTTACTGACTGACTGACAGACACGCTACAGCTGAAACTATTGGGCACAGGAAGCTGAAATTTGACATGTATGTTCCTTGGGGACCGTAGGGGTGCACTAAGACGGGATTTCCAGAAATTCCCACGGGATCGGGCAAAACGGGCAATTCGAAAATATGTGCGTGCGAAGCCGCTGGCGTCGACTAGTGTACATATAAAATTCGTCTGTTACTGGTTGACAGACAATGCACAGCCAAAACTATAGGTTGCGGCCGTGTGGGTGTACTGAACAAGATTTTCAGGCCGCAAAGGTTAAATTAAAATAAAACGTGTGGGCATAGCCGTGGGCATCTTCTAGTAAATAATTAAATCATTGTCTTTTTATCGAGGTACTATGTCAATCACTGCTTCTGACGTATGTATACATAATTGTGTATGTCGTACTATGCAACCAATGTAACACCGCTTTGATGGTTGCATTCTGCGACGCATTTTATAGACATAACATTTTTCGATGTAGCAACCCTATGATGAATCTCGCAGCGTCGTTGTACACTCAGAGCAACTATTTACGTTTTATGAGTTCTCATGCGTCACCTTACTTCTTGTCGCCAATGATGTTATATGTTATCCATTACCCCACTCCACTCACATTATTATTAGCACACTTTCTGTTACACGCACTAAAATCTTATTTTATGTGCCACTAAAATATTTAGGTGCCGTGACGTAATTTCGTAACGAACAGGATTAGAGTAAAGGTTTTGTATATATCAGTGTATGATCATAACTTGAGGGCCTTGCAGTTAAAAATAAACGATCAGCTTTGCAACATACTTTCAAATACAGAAGATTACCATGCTTCCGCGGTTGTATGTATGCTAGAGTGGGTGCATGTGTGTGTGTGTGTGTGTGTGTGTGTGTGTGTAATAAGATGTCGTGCATTTTTTGGTTATTAATATTGAATGGTCAAAGCCGCTTTGCTGGTTCGACAATTCATAATGGCAACATAATGTTGGGTAAGTAGTATGTAGGTGATTCATGTAGTTAATTGTGACGCTTAACAATAACAGTAACAGTATAAAGTTGCCTCAAATAATACTTAGATACATATATTCTTAGAGAATACAAGAATACGACGATCGGTTGGCGCAGTGGGAGTGTAAGCGACTGCTACGCCGAAGGTCGCGAGTTCTATTCCCGCTCAAGTCAAACATTTGTGTGCATGAACATGGATGTTTGTCTTGGTCTGGGTGTTTCTATGTATAATATGTATGTATTTACAAAAAAAGGTATACATATGTATGTTTATCCATTATCTAATACCCATAGTACAAGCTCTGCTTAGTTTGGGACTAGATGGTGATGTGTGTGTGTGGTAGAATATTATTATTATTAAGCCAATAAAACGATATTTGAGTCGCTGCCAAACTAGTAACTTAATTAACCTCTTAACCGCCGCGATACGAGACACAATAGAAAATCTATTATGTCTCGCACTGATCAGTGCATCGGCAGTCAAGGAGTTAATACAGTAAAATTAGTAGATTTTCTGGTCAGTCAAATGTCTTTCGCATTCAAATTCAAATTCAAAATCCTTTATTCATTTGGGTCACAATGTGACGCTTATGAACGTCAAAATAATAAATTTATAAAATAACTACTTATAGACTCTACATTTACATTTACTGCCACGTTCGCAAAGCAATAGGTAGAACAATGAGAAAGAACTGGCAATAAAACTCACGGTCACTCTTTTTCATCGCCAGCTTTTGCATAATACACAATTTACATTTTGTAAGGTGCTGCAACTGTTACACCTTCTATATCACTTGTATATACTTACTGTACATAATAATACTCAAGCATAATACTTTTGGTTAGCCTCCTCAGAATAGACATGGTGAAACAGGAGCATCCACTTACATTATATATACCTTATAATGCAGGCAATCCGCGAGAGTGATCAGAACCATGATGGAAATAATGCAGTTAAATATTAAAATCTAATACCAGCCCGCAAGACCGTCATCGACCAGTCATCGCAAGTAGCACCCGTTCACGAGTATGACGCATGTGCCAGCCATCATCCCTCTCGCCATATTAGAGGGACAGGTATGACCCGACACACGACGCCACCACAAGAAATGACATTTTAGTGAGCATGACGACAACGGTAAACGAACCAGCAGTAAGAAACAATCTATTGGTATACTGACCATGACCGCCAATTACCTCCATTTTCCAGATCGTTATTATTAACATAAATTAATGGAACGCGTGAAGGAATGCAAATGTAGAAAGAATTTTGTGAAGATGACAAGTGAACAATGATATGATCAGGGATAAATAATGTTAAACTACATTCAACAAATCATAAAAATATCCAAATCCTGCAAAAATCATGTGTTGAAAATAACTAAAGTAAACTAGCAGTATCTATATCTGTGAATTCCCTAACTTTTCTAACTGCAAACGCTGCAGAACTAAGTTTTACTGCGAAACAGGATATTTTTAATTGTTTCCTTATTTAAAATTATATTAGTATGAACACTTTTGACATTAGGCAAAGAGAATTTAACACATTTGGTTTTGCTTGAGTTGAGTACCAAATTACTTGTCGAAAACCAATCTGATACTTATGCAAAAGTGTTATTGATGGTATCAAAGTTACTTAAATTACGATCAACTTTAAAAATTAGTGACGTATCGTCGGCAAACAAAACAATATCACATAAATTTTGTACAAAGAACGGCAAATCATTAATATATATTAAAAAAAGAAATGGACCGAGAATAGAGCCCTGTGAAACGCCCATTCCTACTGGCAAACCTAGCGACCTACTCCCATTAACATCTACCTACTGAATTCTATCACTAAGGTAGCTGGCAACAAGATTGAGTGAGGTATCTCTAATACCATAAAGTTTCAATTTAAGTAAAAGTGTATTATGTTCCACACAGTCAAAGGCCTTTGATAGGTCACAAAAAACACCAATGGCATCCTTCGAGTTTTCCCAAGCATTAAAAATATGCTTTAACAAAGTTACACCGGCATCAACGGTGGAGCGACCCTTAGTAAAGCCATACTGTTCACTGTGAAATAAATTATTTGTGTGAAAGTGGCTCTCTAGTTGATGCAAAATAATCTTTTCAAAAATTTTACTAATAGCAGGCAAGATAGAAATTGGCCGAAAATTGCTACGGTCGCTCTTTGATCCCTTTTTGAATAATGGTATTACTTTACTGTGTTTCATTAGATCAGGAAATACTCCTGTATCTACGCATCTGTTGAATATTGTAGCTAAATATGGAGCTAAGCTAGAAATAATTTGTCGCACAAGTTTAACAGAAATGCCCCATAAGTCAACAGATTTTTTATTATTGAGTGTCTTGAATACCTTCAGTATGTCATTGGTGTCAATATATTTAAAATTAAAAAGCACATCACACTCATTCACATTGCCCCTGACCAACATTTCTGCTTTGCTTGGACATGAATCTAGACAGCTGGTTGTGTTCACTGGAATGTTTATGAAGAAATTGTTAAATGTCTGAGCAACATCAGTTTTCCTAGTAATAATTTCACCATTAAATTTTAATTCATAATTGTTATCTATCAATTTAGCTTGACCAGTCTCATTGTTAATAATGCTCCAAGCAGTTTTAATTTTGTTCTTGGATTCTTTGATTTTATTGCTTAAATATAAGGATTTGGCTAAAGCACATGTCCTCTTAAAAACCTTAGAATAATTTCTAACATATTGAATAAATTCATGATTAAAATTGTATTTCTTCATACCATGTAGATCATACAACCTAGCTCTTTTTTTGTATATACCTACTGTTGCCCAATCACAAAAAATTACTTTAATGCTCCTTGCAAACGTCTTCAGTTTAAAAATGTTATTGTACTCATCATTAACAATTTTAAATAAGAATTTATATAATTCATCAGGATCATCAACGGTTAAGTCAATACTGGCGATCTTGGCAGCAACATCATTACTAAAGTGTTTGAGGCGAGTAGAGGTCATTGGCCTACATGTAATTTCTTGTACTTTAGGGGTTGTATTAGTTGGAATTACAACCTTTTGCCCGCAGTGATCCGATGTCAAGTCGGTTAAAACAGCAGTACTTAAATAAAGACAATTGCAAAAAACATTCTCTAAGCATGTAGACGAATGTGAGGTTATTCTGGTTGGTTCAGAGAACAAAACATTTAAATTAAATGACCTAAATAAGCTAACTAACTTAGTACAAATTGGTGATTTTTCTAACAAATTGACATTAAAATCGCCACATACTATTATAGACTTAGTACTAGAAATTATGTGTTTTAAGACATCCTCTATAATGCTTTCAAACTGAGTAAAGTCGCTTTGTGGTGGTCGATACACTATAATATGTTGTTCAAGCTCAACACAAGAAATCTCAGCAGTGCGCTCGATTGAAAGTTTAGCTATATCCTTACGTTCTTTACATTTCAAACTATTACATACATATATTAGAGAGCCACCACGAATAGCCTTCTTTCTTACGAATGCACTTATAACTGAGTAATGTTGATTGTTAAATATTAATTGGTCACCTCGCAACCAATGTTCCGTAATACATAAGATATCAATCTTATGTTTATTTAAAAATAAATCTATTTTTAATTCTTTGCCAGATAGGCTTTGTATGTTTTGATGAACTAAGTTTAAAACACATGAATGCCTATCTGTTGTCTCATCTAATAGTTTAAACTAATAGATGTGTCAATACTACTAGTGGTATAACTATTATCTACCAAATTCCTAAGTACTCTAGTAGTACTCCTGTCAGTATATAAATTAAATGCTAATAATTTAGCAAGTTGTCGCCTATGTACATAAGAAAGATACATAGTATCTTTTGTTAAAAAGAAATTACTAATAAAAATATTAGTGTCAAAAAATAAAATACTGTCACTATGACATGTCCTATTGTACAATAATAAATTTAATTTGCCTATCTGCCTGTTTTGGTCATCTGTGAGAGCATATGAATAAGGCAATGCACAAATAATAAAGCTACATCCTATTTGTGTGCTAACATCTATCATTAAGTCTGTTAATTCTATGAGACTGTTTTTGGAGACTAATGAGCTGTCACCATACAATATGATGATAGTAGTTTGTGCATTCAAGTCGGCATTCTTAATCTTATCAACTAGGGTACAAGACTGAGCTCCAGGTGAACAAAAGTTCTGTACTGGTCGCTCAGTGTAATGATCAATTAAGCTCCCTAAACCCACTCCCAGTTGGTCTGAAAAAATTATTACATTCTTACTGTCAGTCTTTACTGGATGCAGTTTGTTTTGTGTATTATACTGACATCCATGTGCATTCAATTCTATTGATTCAGCAGGTGTAGTCTCACACTTAATTATACAACTTGAACAGTAATTATTAGAGTTGGATAATGAGATAAGTTGTTTTAAATTTTCTCGACCAACTCTTGAAATTTCTTCATATTTTAAGATGTATTCATGAGTCTCATTCTGGTGTTCCATTATAGTTCTAGTGAGTTGAGCTTGTAGATCTGATATTTGTGCTTGCAACTCACTTGTGTGTTGTTCATATAACAACCTACCAGAAACTAATTCTTCATTTGATTCCTCAAGCTATAATAAAAGAGACTCACACTCTTTATTTAATTTACAGTTATCTTGTGCATACTGACTCAATTTGGTAGACCACTAAGGACCAGACCTAAGTTTCTTAATTAATTTATTTAACTTAAACAATTTTCTAAATTTATTGTTACTAAGACATTTTTTGAAACAGTTACATTTAAGAGCTTTTAGCACATTAATTTTGTCACCCAGGAGCTCAGAGAAAAAGTTGTGAGTAGCAGTACTGTTAAAGGCCGCAATTGTGTCTTCTAGAATTGAAATTCTGTCATAAGCCTCATTGAGACTTGCTTCTAACTCTGCAATGCGGCTAAGTTGTCTGGAGTAAATTTCGTCGCAGCTGCTGAAACACCTAACTTCTTCTCGTAGTCTGTCCCGTTGATCCAAGACATCCGTATGTTCTATATGCAGCTCCGTAAGTTGTGTCTTCAGCTCAGATATACGGTCATTCACAATTTTAATTTCTTCTTCACAATCAACGCGTTCCCTTAATAGTTGACTGTTGTCATCCTTGTACTTCTTTAACTCGAGCAGAGTTATTCTTAATTTATTTTCCGCCTCCTTGGCCGTTGCCTTCCGAGTCATCATATGGGTAGACATTGCCAAGGATTACAAATTACCTAAAAAATAAGAAAACAGCTGAGCAAAGTCAAAGAAGAGCAGAGATGTGATAGGCTTGAGTATTATTGTATAGACAGAATAAATAAGAAAAGTTACAAAAGAAAAGGGGGGTAAGTATATGAATAAAATATATATTAAATTAAATAATTGTAGAACCTAAGAAATTGAGAACAATTTAGGTAATTTGAATACTTTAGAGTAATTATTATCTAATACTTTTACAAGGTTTCTATATCTCAGCTGATGAACTTAATCAACTTATTAATAAAATATAAGTAGGTATACAAGTTACAGGTTTAAACCAATAATAGCTAATACAGAAAAGTACAGAAATATTTGAAGTACAGACTAGAATAAACAGTGTAGTAATTTTATTGTGTAGTGTATCTGTAGATTGTGTTTGTCTGGGGCTGTTGTTTAGTCCTCGATTTTGCTTCCACATATAGTCAAGCAAGAGGAGACAGAACTGAGCCACATGTGTGTTGGACGTAGCTCACACGGGGGTGAGCCGAGTAATTCGGTGTTGTGGAGTGTTGGATAAGTTTTAATAAGTATTATACTCCCCGGGTTTAAGTCGTAGCAGATGTAAATTCAAATCCGTCCGTTGACACCAAGTCTCCGTTCTGTTCGCTCGTAACATTGGCCGTGTAGTTATTATACTTCAAACACTATTTTAACAATAACTTCTTGTCACTATTTTATCAAAATATACTAACTTATATGTTAAATAATCAATTAAAATTATATTAAAACTTTTTTAATTACGGAGCTAAAATTATTGACGTCTGGCGGTTACAGTTGCCAGAGCAAAAAAAAGTTTTATTTATATTGTATAAAGTTTCATTAATTTAATAGCTTATTTATTTTAATGAAAACAGTATCTCTTTCACATTTCAGTTTGTTTATTCAGTAGTAGCAGGTATGTACATACAACTATACTCTGTTCCATGACCCCGTATATATCCACTAGAGTCAGATGAAATTTTACAGCAAAATTGTTCCGATCGATATTGGCATCTCTCGGGCGTATAAATTTAAAAAATACTCTCCTCTCAAACAAATAAATCTGTACAACAACTGATACGTATCTCAATTGAACCTTTAGGATTTGCTCTCAATATTAGTACACAGCAAGGAATAAATTTTCCATCAAGGAATTATGTAACCTATAATCATCACAATATAATTGAATATCCAATGACACGTGACACACGCTCTCAATGATGTTGAAGCATATTGTTGCCGAACGGACGAATTTCAACATTACTGTCATGCTGCTAAACTATACTAATAATAAAAACATTCTACCACATACACACAACACTATCTAGTTCCAAACTAAACATACATATATACTTTTTTTGTAAATTCATATATATTATGTATAGAGCAACCCAAACCAAGACAAACATCTAAGTTCGGGCTCACAAAGGTTTGCTTTGAGAATCGAATTGTCGGGAATCGAACCCACCTTGGCATGGCAGTCGTTTGCACTCCCGCTACCGGGTGTATATTTACATACATACATACATATGCTCACGCCTTTTTCCCGTCGGGGTAGGCAGAGACAACAGATCGCCACTTGCTTCTATCCTGGCAAACCTCACGCGCATATTTATCGTATATATTTCTGTGTTACAAAGCTCTTTTACCGTCGCCTACCGTCATTGTATACTTTGCCTTATGTAAAACATTGTTACTTAGTGTACCCAGTACAGTGTAGTATCAATACAATTTGCGGTATTAATAATTTACGAGTGCGCTCATGCGAAAAACTAGTACGAGTTTAATTTATGCTTTGTTATTTAGACTTGAGTTGAAACTGCAAACTAGATAGCAATTTTACTTTCGTTCCGAAACAAATTATTTACTTACAATTGATACGTTTATTTACTTTAGTAACTGCAAATTGATAAAGATTTTGCTAATTTGTTATTATTATATAACTTGCGTAAATAGTAACTTTTAATACTATTTACGTAAGTTAGCTTTCAACTTGCAGATGCCAGCAGCTACGCCTGCCTATTTTATTTTAATTTAACCGTTTACCCGATCCCGTGGGAATTTTGGGACATTATTCAATTTAAGGACTGCATCCGTCGTCCAGTGGATAGCGTATGCGACTGCTGATCGGAGGTCCCGGGTTCGATTTCCGGGTCGGGCAAAAGTGTTACTGGGTTTTTCCGAATTCTCAGTAGCAGCACGGAGTCCCCGGTGTGCCCGGCAACGGCAATAGGCTCGCCCCTTATTACGTGGGACCTAGAAATTCATGGCGAAATGTGGGTTTAACATAACACCTCTGCCTACCCTTTCGGGGGATACAGGCGTGAGACTATTAAAAAAATATTCTATTCATGTCAAAGGTTTAATGCTCTCCATATGATTTACATGTTGTTAGATAGGTATAGGTATAATAGACACAATTTGGACCCTGAGCGGCACGGCAAAATAAAGATGAAGAAAGGAGGAAGACAGTGGCATTATTATTATTTAACATTATTTTAACAATAATTAATCGTTAAAATTTGTATATAAAATTATTATTACATATAATTAAAAATAAATTAAGTTTGACTAAGTATATAACACAAGGTAACTTTTAATTATATTATATTTAACTATTATTGAATCAGTTATATTATTTTATTATTATTATACTACTTTATTACTTGTTGCGAAGAACACTAGTTATAGATGCGTTGTAAACTATTTGAATTGTATTAAAATAAGTCTGTAAATATGAGGTTTTGTAAGTTATCGTTTTTGTGTTTAAAATTTGTCAATTAGGTATTCATTTATAGGAGTAGAAGTCTTCCCCCTGTGGGATTTCCACCTTGTCGTGGAGGGGGGGGGGGAGCTCAGTAACCGTGGTTAGGGCACCCATGGTGAAGCTAAACGAGACCCCGGGAGTGGACGCTCCGCGTGAGCTTGATGGAATGGCCTGCGCAGGATGCGTCCAAGGGTGCGGGTGACAGTTCTTTCTGTCCCTTGAAGTCGGGCGTGGTCGCGAGGAGAGGCGTGTCGTGTGGCTTATAGACTTATGACGTCATTACATAATTATAGTGCATGTTTTGATCAAACATTAATCATTCATATCCATTCAGTAACAGTACAGTACTTTTTTGTAAGAAAGAAGGAAGCAAGGAATCGGTGTAATCAAATGGTGGAAAATGCCAAACGCCGATACATCCTCAACAATATTACTTCTTCATCGCCCGCCAATATCTGGAAGATCCTTGGAGCTCTTGGTATTGGCAAGCAGCATCGGTGTGACTTCCATCTGACACTTGGTTTGGATGATATTAACTAATATTTCACCACTTCCACTCCATTGGATCACCAGACCAAGTGTCTGGCAGTATTACTTAAATAACTTACCCGTACTCGACATTGAATCTTTCCAATTTTCTCCAGAGTCTTCGGATGATATCAAAAAGATAATCCTGTCCATAAAATCTAATGCCGTGGGACATGACAACATCAGCCGCCGAATGGTCATTACCATCTTGGACCAAATACTTCCGGCAATCTCCCACGTCATAAATTTTTCCCTTGAGTCTGGTTCCTTTCCATCCTTGTGGGGCAAAGCCCACGTTATCCCTCTTGCCAAGACCTCCAATCCTTCTCTTCCCAACCACTTCCGACCCATATCCATTCTTCCTTTACTTTCAAAAATGCTAGAGGCCTGTGTCCATAAACAATTGGGTCGGTTTGTACACTGTCATAATTTATTGAGTCAATATCAATCCGGATTCAGACCTGGCCATAGCACTACTTCCACTCTCCTCAAAGTGACTGGCGATATTCGAGAGGGCATTGATAACTCCAAATGAACAGTTTTGGTTCTAATTGTCTTCTCCAATACCTTCAATACCGTCAGTCATGACCTCCTTTTACCCGTCCTCTCCTATCTTAAGGTTTCACCTAGGGCTCTGGATTGGTTCTCAATATATCTTCGAGGGCGTCAGCAGTCGGTACATTTTGATGAGTCATACTCAAAATGGGCTGACATTAAAGCTGGCGTCCCTCAAGGCGGTATTCTCTCTCCCTTGTTATTTTCTATTTTTATAAATCTCATAACTAAAAATCTTCAGTGTTCTCACCATTTGTATGCCGACGACTTGCAGATATATCCCCAGGTAAATGTAGAGTCTCTGTCTACGGCAACTGACATGGTAAATAAGGATTTGGCTGAAATACAGAATTGGACTACAAGGTTCGGGCTGACTGTAAACCCAAATAAAAGTCAGGCTATTGTCTTGGGCAGCCAAGGCTTGATACGAAAATTAAACGCAACCTCTTTTCCAGCCATTATATACAACGGTACCGTCATAGATAGGTACCCTGTGGTTAAAAATCTTGGCCTGTACATAGATGCCTCACTTAATTGGCAAACTCAAGTGACCCAGGTGAGCCAAAAGGTCACCGGCACCCTACGGTCTCTTTACCGCCTCAAGAACATACTCCCATCCAAGACCAAGACAATGCTTGAGCAGACCTTAATTTTTCCTTTAATCGACTATGGTGATGTATGTATTTATAAATTATGACCTGAATGCAGATCTTCTAAACAAACTTGACCGTCTTCTCAATAACTGCATTCGATTCGTTTTCAATCTTCGCAAGTATGACCATGTGTCTACTTATCGTTCCCAATTGCTTCCTATCCGTCATCGTCGCAGTTTGCGTGCTCTCACTACCCTTTATCTATTC
The DNA here is from genome assembly GCA_944739405.2 of Euclidia mi. NCBI lineage: Eukaryota > Metazoa > Arthropoda > Insecta > Lepidoptera > Erebidae > Euclidia > Euclidia mi. The sequence goes on from OX123189.2 coordinate 9,681,846, forward strand.
AAACCTTATGTCTCCTTCTTGCCCAAATTATCTAACTTCCCAATATCAGTATCTGTGTTCCAACCACGACCGAAACTTGCGATCGTCTAATAATCTTCTTCTTACTGTCCCTTCTCATAACACCTCTCTTATTCACTCTTCTTTTCTCGTTCAGTCCATTCTGCTCTTTTTTTTTATTTCTGCAAAACAAATTGACTCCATGCTACCTAATGTTAAGCAGTCAGTGAAGTCCCATAGTGATAGCCATCATCCCAGCAGCCAGCATAGCATTATGGCATGATGGCCCTGACCTTGACGGCCTTGAGAAAAGCTTTTCACGGCCCGCTTAAAGGACCCAGGATCATAAGTGGAGGCAAACACGTGGGCTGGTAAAGAGTTCCACATCTTAATGGTACAGCAGAGATAAGAGGCGCCGAACCATTTGGTGCGTGACAATATCTGTTCTGCCGTGTAAGAGTGGCACCTTAACCCAGCACGTGTCGTTCGGGAAAGGAGAGGAGAGGGTGGGATTAGTTGAAAGAGCTCTTCTTCATTCCTCTGGAATGCCCTCCCTCTAGAGATCAGGATGTGCAACACCAGGTACAAATTTAAAGCGAAAGTAAAGGAGCTCCTGTTGGCAAGACCAGCGGATGTGTCATAGGATTTGTTTCTATAATTGTATTGACATAATTTATTATTACGTAGTTACTTAAGGCGGATTCACGTATTATTTCTTTAGTTGTCGTATTATATTAGAGTATGTATGTATTTATCGCATATATATTGTAAGTAGTATGCCGTGTATTATAAGTGTATGCCGTGTGGTTTCCGGTAGATTAGAATAGGACCACCCTCTATCTTACCGAGGTGTCGTAAGAGACGACTAAGGTACACTGACCGACTCAACGCTAAGCAAAAGTAAGTCTAGCTGATCGCAGACTGCTCGTTGCGCTAATTCGCTGGTGGCGAGTTGTCGGTTCAGAGACGGAAAACTCGAAACAAACCCGGAACGGGACTGTCCGTTAGACCCGAGTTAGGTTCCTGCAGCCGACCCAGCACAACACGTAGTGACTTGTCACTCTTGTGGATTCTGCCGGGAAGGCCGAGAGGGTGGTGTAGGTTTTGGGCACACCTGCATTACCTAACTTCTTTCGCCCAGGCAACACAGCGTTCGTGGAGAGGATACTTCACACACCAATCACACCTTGGTGGAAAACAACACGGAGGGTGGCAGTGACCGGTTATAAGTCCGTGCATATAGGCGTAAGCGCGGGCGCCACGGGTCACTCTCGACAGTGGGAGGGTCCATCGTAGGCCCACTGACAAGTTACCGCCCGCTTCAAGCCGGGCAGCCCTCGGCCTGTAAGGTACTCGTCCACCTCGGTACTGTCTTGTTCCTCTTGGGTGTGCGGAGCACTAGCTAACAACTAGACAGGCGGTGCCGTATTCAACTCACCTGCGGCAAAAAGTAAATACCAGAAAAATATCACAAAACATCGCTTATCCATGCGTATTGGAATGTCCGAACCATGAGGACAGGCTTCCCTAAGATAGATGGAAGCTCAAATTGCGACGACCATCTGCCGCAAAACCGCAATAATTGACGGCGAACTCATGAGGCTCAATGTGATGATTGCTGCCCTTCAAGAAACCCGACTTCCCAACGGAGGCTCCATCGGAGAAGCAAATTTCACTTTCTTTTGGAAAGGGAAAGATATGTCAGCTGTGCGTGAACATAGGGTAGAGTATGCAATCAGAAAAGAGTTCCTGCATAGTATCGAAGACCCGAGAGGAGTGTCTGAGCGCATAATTGTAATGCGCCTAAATACCAACTGCGACTTTGTCACCTGCATATGCTCCGACCCTGGCCTCCTCTGCGGAATCTAAAGACTGTTTCTATCAACAGCTGAATGAAACAGTGCATGTAGTTCGACCTGGCGATCGTTTACTGCTTCTGGGGGATTTCAACGCTCGTGTAGGACGTGAAAAAGTTTCTTGGCTTGACTGTTTTGGTGATCACGGTGTCGGCAAGCAGAATGAAAATGGACAAAGGCTTCTGGAATTCTGCTCATTTAACCAATTATGTAAAGATAAAGATAAAGATAAAGATAAAGATAAAGATAAAGATAAAGATAAAGATAAAGATAAAGATAAAGATAAAGATAAAGATAAAGATAAAGATAAAGATAAAGATAAAGATAAAGATAAAGATAAAGATAAAGATAAAGATAAAGATAAAGATAAAGATAAAGATAGTATGTATGTATTTATTGTATATATATATATATATATATATATATATATATATATATATATATGTATAGTGTATGTATGTATACCTACTTATTTAAGTATTATACTATTATACATAATTATATCTATTATTTGTAATATTGTAATTATAGTAAGTATTTAATACACCTACTACGTGTCTCAGCACCGCTCAAAGGTAGACTGGCAGATAATGCCCAAGGCATTAAGTCAACCTGTACACAATTAAGTGTATTAATAAATAAATAAATAAATAAATAAAGATAAAGATAAAGATAAAGATAAAGATAAAGATAAAGATAAAGATAAAGATAAAGATAAAGATAAAGATAAAGATAAAGATAAAGATAAAGATAAAGATAAAGATAAAGATAAAGATAAAGATAAAGATAAAGATAAAGATAAAGATAAAGATAAAGATAAAGATAAAGATAAAGATAAAGATAAAGATAAAGATAAAGATAAAGATAAAGATAAAGATAAAGATAAAGATAAAGATAAAGATAAAGATAAAGATAAAGATAAAGATAAAGATAAAGATAAAGATAAAGATAAAGATAAAGATAAAGATAAAGATAAAGATAAAGATAAAGATAAAGATAAAGATAAAGATAAAGATAAAGATAAAGATAAAGATAAAGATAAAGATAAAGATAAAGATAAAGATAAAGATAAAGATAAAGATAAAGATAAAGATAAAGATAAAGATAAAGATAAAGATAAAGATAAAGATAAAGATAAAGATAAAGATAAAGATAAAGATAAAGATAAATTTATTTGTCTGAACATGTGTACAATCAGGTGTTACAGCTTTGTAGTATCAACATGCTCTGTCTGGTCAGACTTGCAAATATAATGTAAGAAATATTATTATGGATCCAATGAAATTATCATCATGTCAGTTATAAGTTATTATGATGCTATTAATATTATTTTAACTTACAAAACAATATAGTAATTAATTAATAATATGTAATGTCAAATAATAATAGAAATAGTAAATAATAGGAAAAAAAAAATCAATAATCATGTCAAATTAAATTAGATCCTGATAACATAATGTCAAGTCAAAAATGTCAAGATTAATTACAAAAGATTATCACATAAAAAATCATTAATACTATAATAACATTTCTGAAACAACAGTTTTTTTAAATTACGCTTAAATTGGTTAACATTAAGGTTCTTGTATATATTGGGTACTTTGTTGTATATTTTCGGCGCCATGCAAAAAATACTTTTGCCCAAAAGTGCTGTCTTTGCGGCGTGCATACACAGTTTATGATTATCACGACGGTTGCGGATAGTAACATCTGATAATTTATTAAATAGTTGTGGGTTTGTCTTCACAAATACTGCTGTTTCGTATAAGTATAAAGATGGAAGCGTTAAGATTTTATATTTTTGAAAAAATGGTTTGCAGCTATCCTTTATTTGAAGCCCAAACATGGCTCTGATACAGCGCTTTTGGAGTTTGAAGGCCACATCCTTATCGACTGAATTGCCCCAGAATATAATTCCATATCTAAGTATAGATTCGACAAGGCCATGGTATGCCGAAAGTAAGGCAGTTGTATTAACCACAGGAGCAAGCTTATATAGAGCATAAGTTTGGCTACTTAGTTTTTTCGCTAAATGTAAGATATGGGCTTTCCAGTTCAGTTTGCTATCTATAAAAAGACCCAAAAACTTAGTACTGTCAACTTCATCTATATTTGTTCCTTTATACTTAATACAAGGTAGGTTACGTTGCGAAGTATTTTGACCAAAATGCATAATTTGAGTTTTGCTTATATTAATTTTTAAATTATTATTTTCCATCCACTTAATAATTTGAGCTAGTGATTGATTAATGTCATATTCGTATAAGTCCCATGATTTACATGCTACCGTAATTGTGCTGTCATCCGCGAAGAGCGTCATAGGTTGTGTAACCAATACTTTTTTCAAAGGCAAACTTATCCGCAAGGTCTCTTGGAAACATCCTTGTTCGGGTCACTGGCACCAGTTGGATGTTATAATTACAAAAAATAAAGATCTTAGGGACTTCCTACATACACGAACATTACACAGTGCAGATTGTGATACGGATCATTCTCTTGTCGTTACTACCATATCTCGACGTCCCGGCAAGAAAAAGCTTAACCTTCCACCAAGGGAAGACAGCGAAATGGTCAAATCTTTTGCAACCCTCTCTTGCAGCGAAATGGCTACCTGGGACCCTGATATGTCAGCTGATGTTGAATGGAAGCAAGTAAAGCATCTGTTCACTGTAACAGCAGCCAAAACATTTGGCTATCAGAAGAAAAACCATAACGACTGATTCTACAACAATCATCTTCATTTTGAGCCGCTTATTGAAGCCAAACGTAAAGCCGCGGAATCTTATCGCCTTAACCCCTCGAGTAAATCTAAAAGCCAATTGAATAAAACTAAAGCAGATTTGCAACGTAACATACGTTTCATTTCTAATCTTTACTGGACGAAATATGTCGTAGTATAGAGACCTGTGCTTCTTCGAACAACTTTGGTGGTCTGAAATGAAATGAAATGAAATGAAATGAAATGAATATTTATTTCGTGTAAACTTTTTTAAAGTGCTTACGAAAAGTCAAATTAAAATTGTTCAGTTTATACATCATTTATATTTTTGTGTTGAATTAGAGCAGCTCAATCCCAAGCATTTTTATCGCCTATATAATCAGTAATTTTATAATATGCTTTTAAACACAGTGTAGTTTTAACAATAATTTTGAATTTATTTATAGATAAATTTCTTATATTAAGAGGGAGTTTGTTATAAAAGCGTATACACTGCCCCATAAAACAGCTACTTATTTTGTGGAGGCGGGTGCTATGAACTATAAGATTATTCTTATGTCTAGTATTAACAGTGTGTAGATCACTTTTTTTACTAAATGTGTCAATGTTCTTGTGGACATATAACAGATTCTCGTATATGTATTGCGAAGCAACAGTTAGAATGCCTATCTCACTGAACTTTTCTCTTAGAGAAACACGAGGACCGAGGTTGTAAATACCCCTTATTGCTCTTTTCTGCAGAACGAATATTGTGTCAAGGTCTGCAGCATTCCCCCAGAGAAGAATCCCATATGACATAATACTATGAAAGTAGCTGAAATAGACCATTCTAGCTGTTTCTATATCTGTGAGGCGTCTAATTGTCTTAACCGCATAAGCTGCAGAACTAAGTTTGCCCGAAAGTCTTTCTATATGCGGACCCCATTGAAGTTTGGAATCAAGCATAATACCTAGAAATAAGGTTGTCCCGACGGGCTCAATTCTGGTTTCCTTCAGTTGTACATTGGTTTCCATCTGTTTAACATTGGGCATGGAGAATTTTAAGAGTTTAGTTTTCTTATCATTGAGTAATAAATTATTTACATTAAACCAATTAACAACTTTAGAGAGTGCGTTGTTTACTTCGTCAAAATTACTCTGTTGTCTTTAAATATTAAAAATTAAAGAGGTGTCATCCGCGAACAACACAATCTCATGATCGTTCTTTACGTAATAGGGTAAATCGTTGATAAAGATCAAAAATAGAAATGGTCCGAGTATTGAACCCTGCGGGACGCCCATTTTTAAGGCAGAACCTGGCGATGTCTTATCATTAATCTGAACCTTCTGGATTCTGTTGCCCAAATAAGAAACCAGGAGATTAAGAGCTTTGTTCCTAATGCCATAATGATATAATTTCCTGACCAGAGTATCATGATGTACACAATCAAAGGCTTTGGACAAGTCGCAAAAAATTCCTAAAGCATCTTGCGACTTCTCCCAAGCTGTAAATATACTTTTGAGTAACTCTACTCCTGCGTCAGTAGTTGAACGACCCCTCGTAAATCCGAACTGTTTCTTGTGAAGAAGATTATGTTTGTTAAAATAACTAAGCAATTGACTAAGGATTAATTTTTCAAAAATTTTATTAAGCGTTGGCAATACAGAAATAGGTCGAAAATTAGAAGGGTCTGATGTGTCGCCAGATTTAAATAAAGGTATAACTTTACTATATTTCATTAAATCAGGAAATATTCCAGAAGCGACGCAACCATTGAACACTGTTGCAAGATGTGGAGCTATTATGGTAATAATAGATGAAACAGTCTTCACTGACAATCCCCACAAATCCATTGTCTTTTTCATATTTATAGTTTTAAATTGATAAATAACATCTTTAGTAGTCACAACGGTAAATTCAAAGGCTGCACCACATTCTGGCACGCAGTCCCTAAGAAGCATTTCAGCAGACATGGAAGATGAGTCGAGCGACCCTGTAGTTATTATAGGTATATTAGAAAAAAACTTCTCAAATTCTGTCGCTACTTCCAGGTCCTCTGCAACACTCACATTATTGATATTTAATAAGAAGTCACGGCTGCGTGCTTTGGCTCTGCCAGTTTCATTGTTGATGACATTCCAGGTAGCCTTTATAGTGTTTTCTGATAATTTTATTTTATTTCTCAAATAAATAGATTTTGCTGTACTACAAGCTTGTCTAAATATTTTGGAATATTTTTTTACATAATTAATAAAGTTCTGACTATTATTATAAGTTTTTTCATCATACAGTTCATATAACCTAATCCGGCTTTTATGAATACCTTCAGTTGCCCAATCACTAAACATCAGACGGTCAGTTACATTTAATTTTTTGGATGTAAATACAGTCTGAAATTCGTCATTAATCAAGTCAAACAAAGAGCTATATAACTGATCCGGATGGTCATGATGAGGCAACCAACGCATTTTTCGAGATAAATTGTCTTTAAAAGTTTTAAGTCGATTTTCATTTATTGGTATATATTTAATAATTTTTCTCTGGACTTTTGGGCATTTTCTTGGACAACAGATTAACTGCCCACTGTGATCTGACTGAAGCATATTAATCAAAGATTTGTGTAATGGTTTTATATTAGTAAATATATTATCAATACAAGTACCACTTGTGGCAGTCACTCTAGTTGTTTCATAAAAATTATGACATAAATTGTATGACTTAAATAAATTTAAAAATTTGATAGTCGAAGAGCATTTTTCTAATATGTTAACGTTAAAATCTCCACAAACAGCAACAGTTTTACGGCAATTACAAACTTTGCTAAGGGCATCCTCCATAATAACTAAAAAACTTTCAAATGGTGCACATGGAGGTTTGTATACACTCATAACAATGAACTGCTCAAACTCAACACATGTGATTTCTACTACTCGCTCAACAGAGAGGCTCAGAATGTCAGTCCTTTCTTTAAATTTTAGAAATTTGCTAACTATGATTAACGAGCCACCATGGATAAAGTTTTCTCTACTGAACGAGCTTGCAACCTGGTGGTTATTGAAATTGAATATGAACTGGTGGCTTCTTAGCCAATGTTCTGTAATGCATAAAATATCAATATTGTTACAGTTCATAAACAATTCCAATTCTAACTCCTTACCCATCAACCCTTGTATATTTTGATGCACCAGACTGATACAATTTTTTAAATTATTTTTTGTAGGTAAGGTTGATGGAGTTGTATTTTTGTCACTTAAACTAGGTACAGAATTCAATGTCTTATTAAATATATTGCCAGAGATTGACTCTATTGTCTCAGAATTCAATTTAAAGAATTTGGAACGGATTCCAAGCTTATATTGCATGTCAAATTTGACTGCTCAATAAAAGCAGTGTGGTTAGCCAAAACCTTGGCTGTGTTATTAATACAATAAGCTAGCGAGGATGCTATTTGTCTTTTATAAAATTGTGATATATAATAATTATCATATGTCAAATAAAAATTTCTAATTAGAGCATTAGAGTCAATAATGTCAATTAAATTATTATAACATGTCATGGTATGTAATTTGGAATTAATCTTAAATCTATAATCATTTTCAGCTTGTGGCAACAGCTTACTGTAAGGAAAAGCAAGTAACAGAATTTTTTTAACTTTTAAATTCAGTAATTGGTCAAAATATCTCTTTATTAAATTAATATTTGCATTTCCTCTTCTCCCAATAAATATAATTATTGTTGATTCAGGACAGTATGATTTAGATAAAATTGATTGCATAATCTGAGAAAAGCTTGCTCCAGGCATACATAAGTTGGTAATAGTCATACCTGTCCTTTGCCTCAACAATTGGCTCATGTTTTTACCTATCTCATCGCTAAACATTAATAGCTTGTCGGTGTTTGTAATGTGGGGTGAGAAAGAAGTGCCAGAATTACAATAAGAATTAATGGAATTAATGGTGCTGTCATCCACTGCAGCAGAGAGTGACAGCAAATCAGAGCAATAATTCAAAGTAGTTGACTGTGAATGACTCTGTGGCGCCTAGCTAAGTTCATTGCCATGACTATTATTAGTCAAAGATTGAAGCCTCTCTTCATTGTACTTACACAAGTCCACTAACTCATCCATTGCCAAGATATGCTCGTTAATTTGTTTTTGTGATAGATTATATTTTTTTGTCATATTAGCCAAAGAATCTTGTAAACTATCAATCTCCGTCTGCAGACAATGAATATCAGCATCATATTTCACTAGATTTGAATCTAATTTAGTTAGACATACTGACATTTGCTCTTTTACATTAACATATTTTTTGCAATAATCTAGATTTATGTTTGATTTCCTGTACATTCTTAATAATTTTTCCTTTTTCCTAATAAATTTATTTATTTTAATATACTTCTTCAATTTATTACAAGCTTTTATGTTTCTAAATGACTGAATAGTTGTATTAGAATCTGTAAGATCAATAGTCACTATATTCTTACTGTCATCATCGGAGATAGCAGAAACCATACCTGGAGCGCTGCCAACCAGCTCATCAAATAATGACTGTGTGGTTACTGATTTTATAGACCGGTTTGCACTTTCTAATCTGTTAATATGATCATTGGCCTCGCTTAAGCGACCCTCTAACTCAGTGATGCGTTTTAGAGCGTTCTCAAACTCATCACTGCACCTGTCAAATTGTGTTACAATCTTATGCAATCTATCCCGTTCATCAAGGGTAGTGAGTAAATTAGAGTGTATTTCTGCCATCTCACTCCTAAGCTGAGAGTTTTTACCTAAAATCTCTAGCATTTCTTTCTCATTGTCATCATGTTCACTTTGTAGTGACTGACACAAATCCTTATATTTCTTTAGTTCTACAAGGGTCACCTGTAATTTCTCATCATCTAAGCGTGCCCTTCTGGTCATCATCTTGACAAAATTAAGTAAACAAATCAAGAAAGGTTCACTGAGGTTTGTGTAAGACACAACAAAGTTTTTTGTATAGATTGAGGTATGCTGACTTAGTATTATCGCTAGTGTAGGGTGTAAGAATGTCAAATAACAAGTAAACTCACCTCAAATTGTCTCAAAGTCAGCTATTATTGTAAAAATAATGCAAATTCTTTTAAATAAAATTGTTCGTTAGGTACTTTGACAGTTGACTTACTTGACTTTGCAAAACTTTTACAACTTGATAAATACCACTTAGCACTGTTATTAAACAACAATTATAATTATCACAGATTATTACGTAAGAAATTAGCAAGTTAGGCACATTATTATTAATTAAATAGATTTAAGAATAATAAATTATTGGGAGAAGTACAGTTTTACGTTTTACCGCCAGTGTTGCCAGAAGCAAAAAAAAAAAAAGAAAAAAAAAAACTCTACTCTACGTCTATATGCAGGTATCAGAAAAGTCTTGGGTCCTATACCCAAAAAGTCTGCCCCCTTGAAGGAAGCCGATGTGACTGTCATCACTGATGGCACACGCCAGTTACAGCGTTGGGTTGAGCACTACAACAATCTTTACTCTGTGCCTGTTGATATCCACCAAGAAGCCATTGATAAGCTCCCTAAAATGCCAACTTTGGACGAACTTGATGAGGTACCTTCGTCAGCAGATTTTCATAATGCTCTTGGTCAGCTTAAAGGTGGTAAAAGTCCAGGCGGTGATAGTATACTGACAGAGATGATCCGACTCAAATGTCGAATGGCGCAAGGATGCACAGAAAGGCCAATTATTCTGTTGGATGGTACTCCCTTGGAAGTAGTCGAGTCCTTTACCTACCTAGGCTTAACAGTGTCAAGCAATCTTTCGTTGGACGCAGAGATCGGTATACGCATCGGCAATGTCCACGATGTTCGGGAAGCTTAGTACAAGAGTGTGGAATAACAAACACCTCACAATTCTAAATATGAACACTCTGGCGCCAACGCCAATAAAATGGATTGCGCAGAATACCAGTGTTGCGGCTTAGTAACCGCAACGTATACTGAGCGTTGTCTAATTTCTGGCACTAATGAGACACACACTTCCACGGCCTATTTAAAACTTAATTTATAAATAAATTTAAAACATCTTTGATATCGCTACTCTGCTCACTGACAATAATTTGTTATTGTATATTATTGTATTTCCGCATTCCTTTGTGCATGGTGTTGCCAGTAAGCAACCATAGATTATATACAATACAAACAATGAGAATCATAGATGATAGTGATGATACACTATAACAATCATACTTTAATATGTTATTTTTGTATTTTTATTTTGTGTTTTTGATTTATTTTATTATCTTATTTTATTTATTGTATAATCCTGATTTTTTTTGTCTTCTTATATATATTGTTCTTTATTTTAATTCATAGTGTGTGCCGTTTGTGAGGGAAATAAATATTATCTTATCTTTTTTTTTCTTTTTTTATTTTTCAATTAACACCAAGATGACCGTGTACCAAACATGTGTCTTGAGTGTACTCTTGTACGGAGCTGAGACCTGAAAATCTTATGCGAAGCAGGAAAGACGACTCAACTCGTTCCATATGCGCTGTCTTCGAGTCATTCTAGGCATCTCATGGAGAGATAAGGTGACAAACGAGAGAGTGCTAGAAATCGCCAAACTGCCTAACATAACTGGTCTGCTGAAGCAGAGGAGGTTACGCTGGGTAGGGCACGTATATCGCATGGAGCCATCTCGTTTGCCTAGGAATACTCTCCTGGGAGAAGTTGCAGATGCAAAGCGTCCCATTTGACGCTTTGCATCCGCAAAGCCGTCCCGTGTTAAAGACAGCGTTAAGCGCGACATGTCTACCTTCGATATAGATTTCACAAAATGGGAGGATCTTGCAGAAGATCGTGCTCGATGGAGGAAAATCACATCAGACGGCCTCAAAACACATGACAGAAATTGGCTTGAAGTCCTGGCTCAGAAACGTGCCCTCAGGCACCACAACACGAATGACGCACAACCGCTGCTCCCATCACCTCAGGGCTTGTTTTGCCAACAGTGTGGACGTTGCTGCCGCTCTCGAATCGGTCTGTACAGTCACCTAAAAAGTGCATTAACTTTTTTAACGCTGTATAAATCATCTGCTATAGATGAAATAAGGCCTATGATTGTAAGTATATAGATATTATATATATGTACAGTCAGGCGCGGTCGCAACCTGAAATTTTGGAGGGGGTCACTCACTACACTAATAAAAAATAGGTATCTGGATCGCCATTTATAGCGTAAATACTTATGATATTTGTAGTATTTTAATTCTTCATGTAAATGTCTAAAAATCATTAATGTACATCAATTAGCACATTTCTGTATAAAAATATTGAAAAAAACCTTCTCCTGTAAAATTTAGTTTTTGTCGGTTGCGCTAAACATACAAACATATACCTACTCAAAATCTTTTTCTCGTCGGGGTCGGCAGAGACAACGGAACGCCACTTGCATCTATCCTTACAAACCTCACGCGCTTCCTCTACATTCATTACTCTATTCATACATGCTCGCCGGTTCCGGGTGCTTCGGACCTTGCCATTTTTTAAGATGTCCTCAATCTGATCGACGAATGTCTGACGAGGTCTGCCGCGACCGACTTGCCCACACACGTTAGCCTCATTAATTTGATGCGTCACTCTTTCTTCACTCATTCGCTCCACGTGCCCAAACTATTTCAGCATTCCTTTCTCAATTCTTGTCACGACATCTTTCAGGCCACATCGCTCTCGTATTACTGCATTCGGAATTCTATCAATCTTACCCTACACATACTACGCAGTGAACGCATCTCAACTGCGTTAATACTGCGTTCATGCTTTTTCTGCCACACCCAACACTAACTACCGTATATGAACGTAGGCACAAGCACGTCTCCATTATGAACAGCCAGTCGCGCCTGTTTTGGCACATTCTTGTCGTTCATTTTTTTTATTTTTTTATTCTTATTTTTAAGGACTTCTGTACGATTATTACAAAATAACTATTACTACTCTCTTATCCGTGTGGTGACGGATGAAGAATACGAAATGTCACCACCCCATATCAACCCATGGGTGTCGTAAGAGCCGACAGAGGGAGCATAGTATGCAGAGAACAACACTACAAGAGAAGGAAAACTTGATACAAACCCTATACCAACCAGTTTGGCCAGCGTGGTATAGTAGGCCAATTCCTCCTTTCAAAGGAGAGGCCTAGTCCAGCAGTGCACTATTAAAGGCTGATGTGATGACTCTCTTATAATTAATTGAGAAGCGCTTCTTTTACACAGTTTCCCGCAGTCACTCTCCTTTCAAGATCTCCTTCACATCTTCCATCTCTTGTAAACATGCTACCCAAATGTACAAATTCTTCAACTTGTTCAATGTTTTCATCTTCAATCGCAATATTACACTCAGTCACATTTTCATCCTTCTCAAACACCATCACTTTCGTCTGTCTTGCATTATATTTCATACCTTTCGCTTTAAAGCTCTCATTCATGCAGTTCATCATTTGTTGTAACTCAGTCGCCGACGATGCAAGAATGACTTGATCATCGACGTACAAGAGGCACTTAACACGCAATCGTGCCAAATCGATCCCGCATTCCATTTCCCTCATATCGTTCATGCAGCTATCCATGAATAAGTTGAACAACCAGGGCGAGGCTGCATACCCCTGTCTGACACCTTTGGAGATGTCAAATCAGTCTGTATAGGAACCGTTCATCCGGACACAGGCTCTAAAACTCCTCCCTATACAGAGTTTTCAGAGCCCTAATTATAAAATTGACCACCTTATACATAGATAGCACCTTCCATAATTCCTTTCTATTCACTCTATCATAAGCCTTTTCCAGGTCTATTTGAACGCGCAATATACCTTCTGGTTTTATGCCATACACTTTTCGGTTATGCACCGTAAGGAAAAGACCTGATCCGTACATCCCATTCCCTTCCGAAATCCCGCTTGCACATCCCATATCTTCTCATTAGTATTTTATTATCCTGTCAATCAATATTCTGGCATATAATTTTTCCTACAACACTAAGAAGGCTGATCCCCCGATAATTTTGACATTCCTGCTGCGAACCTTTTCCTTTATAAATTGGAACAAGCACTGCCTTCACCAGTCATCTGGGACCTGGCCCTGTTTCCAACACAGGTTAAAAAGGCGATGCAGCATGTTTACTATTAGTCCATCGCCAGCCTTCACAATTTCAATTGTCACCTTATCACACCCAGCAGACTTGCCAGACCTCATACCTTTTAGCGCTTTCATAATTTCATCCATTCCAATATTTCCAATTTCATCACTAGGGCCATCACACATATCTCTTCTTGCTCTATTTCACTCGCATCTTTCTCAAATAAACTCTCAAAATAGTCCTTCCAGCACTGTAGTATATTTTTTTCTTCATTCATGACTTCACCTTTTTCATTCCTAATAATTTTCATCGATCCATTCAGATTTTTGCCCCGCGCTTCTTTGGCTAGTTTCCAAAACAGTTTTATATCGTCTCGGAAACTTGAGCCGAATTGATCCTCATATTTCTTCTTTTTCTCATTCTTCTTCCTCTCTATACATTCTTTAACTTTAGCTTTCACACATCTATACTTGTCCTTCATTTCTTTAACAATATATCGCTCGCTCGATTCGTTGCTTCTATTGCTATTATATCTGGTTGCGCTAAAATGGCGGGAAAGGCTCGATATTACTTACAATGACATACCATTATTATAAAATTATCATTAAACTAGCTGACCCGGCAAACGTTGTTTTGCAAATTTTTTTTATATTTTTTTGTTTGAAAAATAGATGTTGGCCTATTCTCATAGATACCGGATAAGCACAAAAAATTTCATCAAAATCGGTCAAGCCGTTTCGGAGGAGTATGGGAACGAAAACTGTGACACGAGAATTTTATATATTAGATGAAGCACTGTTCTTCAAATTAAATTATATGTAAGTAGTAAGTATTCGACAATTAACTTATATTTTATTTTTTCCTCAATCACAAAACTTAACATCAAGAATCACAATTCACAACTAAGTAGACAGCCTTTATCTTGAATCTTTACAATTAACCGACAAATTACATTATTAGAATATTGTTAAACAATATTTATCATAACGACGCATATCGATTTTGCTAAGATTACCATAACTACGTAGTTCGGTTCCTTGTTTCTAAACTAGATGTAATTTCCAAGTTATTTTGGCCATCGTACTTAGTTCATAAAACACCACTAGATGTCAGCAAATTATTAATTTATCGTTACTGTTAGGGGATAGCTAGAAATTTCCTTTTATTATTTGGCAAATTTTTGAGATTTTTCAATTTGACTTTAGATTTTGGGGGGGGTCATGTCCCCTGTGACCCCCCCCCCCCTTCGGACCGCGCCTGTGTACAGTGTATGTGTGTATAACTATTTATTTAAGTATTATATAATTATACATATTATGTCTATTATTTGTAATATTGTAATTATAATAAGTACATATTTAATACACCTACTACGTTTCTCAGCACCGCTCAAAGGTAGACTGGCAGATAATGCCCAAGGCATTAAGTCAACCTGTACACAATTAAGTGTATGTAATAAATAAATAAAAGAAGAGAGTGCACAAATAAAATACACACCTGAAAATAAGGAAAAATACAAACTTCAGAATATAAATAACTTTGTTTATTCAATTTCAAACAGGGGAAGATCGGGGATAATCCTCTCTGGCGGCTAGTTAGCATTAAAAACTCAGCACTGAGCTCTCGCAAAGACTCAGCACTCAGGGTTCTAGTGAATGCCGCATTCGCCACAGCTTCCCTGCAAACCCGATGTATTAGCTGTTTTGCACTTACGTTTATGTAACACATTTGAATAATTCCAAGTGTAACCTAATGGAAGGAAAGAGGAACCCACCACGCACCCTCGGATTTACGAAGGTTGACAATACCGGCCTACTGGGCAACGACTGTGCCTAGGCTCAGTTGTTGCCCATCTCTCCTCAGGATGCCTCGTGCACAGGCGAAACACGTATCGAAGAATAGTCGGCGCATACAGCGGGATACTGCGGGATACTGCTGGTGCGGCGTGTGAATGCGTGGAAGGAGTCGCTTGAGAACGGCGGTCTGAAAATAAACGTGGCGAAGACCGAGTACTTGGCCTGCAACAGTACTGATCCCGCGTCAATTCGTATAGGCGGAGACATTGCCCAGCGAAAGGACCTGGTCAAGTACCTGGGATCAGTACTGCACGCGTCTGGTGACATCGATTGCGACGTCAAGGCACGCATTTCGGCAGCCTGGGCCAAATGGCGTGAGGTGAGCGGTGTCATTTGTGACCCCAAAATGCCGGTTAAGCTCAAAGGACAGGTCTATAAATCCATCATTAGACCTGTCCTGTTATATGGCAGTGAGACGTGGCCTGTGCTTGAGCGACACAAGCAGAGTCTGCGTGTCACGGAGATGAACATGCTGCGCTGGATGTGTGGTGTCACGCGGAAGGACCGCATTAGGAACTCCCGCATCCGGGGTAGCCTTCATGTCCGTGACATTGCTGACAAACTGCAAGAGTGTCGTCTACGCTGGTATGGACACGTCTTACGTCAACCGGCATCTTACGTGGGTAACAAATGTCTTGCCATGCTACCTCCACCGGGCCCCGGTAAACGGGGAAGGCCAAAAAAATGCTGGCTTGACGTCGTAAGGGATGATATGCGTGCCAACCAACTAACCACCAGGGATGCTGAAGACCGTGCGAAGTGGAGGAGACATAGCCGGAAAGCGGACCCCGGGCTCCAAGGCGTGGGTTTTGGAGCGCAACCGGGACAGCGCTAGGATGATGATGATGATGACAGCGGGATACTGCAAATCAGGTAACTTCCTGGAACCCATACCATTCCTATATCCCTTATCATTTTAGAGGAGTTCGGTATTGTCAACCTTTTTCTATTGCAATAGTTGGGGTGGTCAATCCGAGGGTGCGTGTTGGGTTCCTCTATCCTTTCATTAGGTTACAATGGAGTTCCGCCAAGTAACGCCTGATTCAATCCTACTAATATTATAAATGTGAAAGTTTGTGAAGATGTATGTATAGATGGATGTATGGATGGATGTTTGTTACTCTTTCACGCAAAAACTACTGAACCGATTTGGATGAAACTTTACAGTAATATAGTTTATACATCAGAATAACAGATAGGCTAAAATTTATAAAGATTTTGTATAATGTTGCCATACTACAAGGAAAAGTATCAACTAAGTCGGCAAAAATCCTGTATTATCTTTATTTGTTTGCTTGGGTCAAATTTAGTAATTGGAATTTTACCTCCTTCCTGATGATTGATCTGACATTTAGTATACACTCATATTGTCATCGAGATTAAAAGATTTAAATGATTGTAAATTCAAGATGGCCGCCGATACAAAATGGCGGATCACATATTACTTCACAACAACCTCAATATGGGTATCAAATGAAAGAGTTTGATTGGTAGAATGGAGCTCACTATGAATAATCCAAGATGGCCGCTGCCACAAAATGGCTTATTAATTATTTTCCACAAATACCTCAATATGGGTATCAAATGAAAGGGCTTGATTCGTAGAATAGAGCTCGCTATGAAAAATCCAAGATGGCCGCCGATACAAAATAGCGGATCACATATTACTTCACAACAACCTCAATATGGGTATCAAATGAAAGGGTTCGATTGGTAGAATGGAGCTCACTATGAAAAATCCAAGATGGCGGCTGCCACAAAATGGTTTATTATTTATTTTCCACAAATACCTCAATATGGGTATCAAATGAAAGGGCTTGATTCGTAGAATAGAGCTCGCTATGAAAAATCCAAGATGGCCGCCGATACAAAGTGGTGGATCACATATGACTTCACAAAAACCTCAATATGGGTATCAAATGAAAGGGTTTGATTGGTAGAATGGAGCTCAATATGAAAAATCCAAGATGGCCGCTGCCACACAATGGCGGATTATTTATTTTCCACAAATAACATATGTGTATCAAATAAAAGGGCTTGATTCATAGAATAGAGCTCACTATGAAAAGTCCAAGATGGCTGTCGCCGCAAAATGGTGGTTTACATACTTTCCACAAATACCTCAATATGGGTATCGAATGAAAGGGCTTGATTGGTAGAATAGGGCTCACTATGTAAAATCCAAGATGGCTGCCGCCACAAACTGGCGGATTACATATTTTCACAAATACCTCAATATGGGTATGAAATGAAAGGGTTTGATTGGTAGAATGGAGGTCACTATGAAAAATCCAAGATGGCCGCCGCCACAAAATGGCAAATTACTAATTTCCTCAAATAACTCAATATGGGTATTTAATGAAAGGGCTTGATTCTTAAAATAGAGCTCACTATGAAAAATCCAAGATAGCTGTCGCCGCAAAATGGCGGATTACATATTTTCCAAAAATAACTCAATATGGGTATTGAATAAAAGGGCTTGATTGGTAGAATGGGGCTCACTATGAAAAATCTAAAATGGCCGCCGCCACAAAATGGCAAATTACTAATTTCCTCAAATAACTCAATATGGGTATCAAATGAAAGGGCTTGATTCGTAGAATAGAGCTCACTATGAAAAATCCAAGATGGCTATCGTCGCAAAATGGTGGATTACATTTTTTCCACAAATAACTCAATATGGGTATCAAACGAAAGGGCTTGATTGGTAGAATAAAGCTTAATATGAAAAAGCCAAGATGGCCGCCGCCACAAAATGGCAGATTACCTATTTTCCGCAAATACCTCATTATGGGTATCGAATGACAGGACTTGATTGGTAGAAAAGAGCTCACTATGAAAAAAGAATAAGAAATATCAACTAATAACAAAACTACTAACTTAAAAAAAAATTACTTAAAAAAATTGTTTTGGGCGTAGCGTATCCAGAGTAAACATTATTAAAAAAATTCACTTGCCCAACGATTTTATATTTGTATGATCAATACCCAAGATTGATGAGAAGATTGATGCGATCTGGTAGCCAAATTACTTTTTAGCTTTTAGTACATAACCTAACTACATCATTTTATTGTAATAAAACAGTATAACAAAAAATATATTTAGGTACGTTTTTTACAATGCTCATTCTAGAGTAGTTATCAAATTGTTTTCAAAATTGATAGATTTGTTGCCAGATCATTTTTTAATGTAGATGAACTTTGTCTTTTACAGTAAGTAGTTTGGACGAATAGATTAATAGTTATCACGATATAATTGACCTAGGCGCAGCGTTATTAAAACCGCTTACTATGAGTTGGCGCGCTTAAGCGCAGCGGGGCGGAGGGGCGGTCTGATTATGTACTTTGTGGTAATGCTTTCAGTTTTTATTTTTGCTGCTATTCTATTCAGTAGGTATATAAGCTCTTCAATAACTTTAATAATATACATTACATACTTATTATTTACCTGAAGTTTGACGACTATGAAAACAAAAGTAATTTTAAGTATTATCTGTATAAAATATATGTATTCTATACGGCTAATGAGTGATGAAATTTGATATGGATAGTCTGAAACCTGGGGAAGTACAAAGGCTACTCTTTATTAAATTTCATGCGGGCGAAGCCGCGGGAGAAAGCTAGTCAACTATAATTCCAAGTATGTTTAGATTATGTTCGCTGGCAAATATGTGATGTTGGTTCTTCTATAGAGAAGTTTATTTGCCAAAAGATGTACTCAGTATTATTCTATAGAATGAAAGTTATAGGATTTCAACCCACGCTTTTTTTTATGATAGCAAGTCTGTGTGCAACTGTCTATAGAACTAGTTGTTATTTGTTCGTAAAAAGGAAAGTTGAAAACTTCTTGCACAATTCAGGCAGGTAGTAGGTGCAAGTCTAAGTACTACTAACTAAAAAGTATTTCCATCTATCGATTATATTCTTTATGAGGCTTTGGAAAGGTATGGTTCTTCTTGACTGGTGACCAGAATGTGTTTTACAGGCATTTTTCAATACCCAATTCTTCTTAATGTTAAGCGAGAGAGGCAAGCTAGTGAATAACATTGTTAGTTTTCCGTAACTTTTCAATGTTTATTTAACATTTATGATGGTAGAAAACTTGAAGTAAAATAAATCTGGAACATTATACAACAAAAATCCTTTATATAGTAAGATCGGCTTAATATTAAAAACGCATTCATTCTCAGACAAGATAAACCGTTAGGTACCTAGAAAACTAACAAACTTTGAAATATAAACTTCAAACGTATAAACTTTATGGTATCATTTGCTAAAAGATGAAGGAAGATGTCGTGCGAAAACCTGCATTCCTAAGAATCCTACTTAACCCATGAGAAGGCGCGCCCTAAAAAGTTACACGAGCAGGCGCGCGTGAACATAAATCTCACGCTACGTTTTCTTTGAGATCAATTATATTTTTCCATAAATTTACATGTTTTAATAAATTAAAAGTCTTTATTTAATTAAATAAAGTGTTTTATTAATAGAAAGAAACAAAAAATGCAGTCTTATGTGCAAACTAAAAAAAATATTGCACTTTGGCTTTAATATTTGGCTAACTTTACATAATATATATATAATAAACATAACTACGTTAAAAAAACCGACTTCAAAATCTAAAAAGGAAGAAAATAATAAAGATTTAATATTAATTAAATACCTATTATTTATACTTATGTGCTATTTACTAATAGGCTTGAATTCGGTGCCAAGCCTTAAAACTCCGTCAAATCTTTTCGTCCTCCCTACCGCAAAGGCTTAAGACAAAGGTCTTCAACGAGTGCGTCCTACCCGTAATGACTTACCGTGCCGAGATGTGGACACTGGCGGTGCGACTAGTCCACCAATTTAAGGTTGCTCAGCGAGCTATGGAGAGGGCTATGCTCGGAGTTTCTGAAGGATCGAATTCGTAAGAAAGTGATCCGACAGAGAATCAAGGTAATCGACATAGCTCAAAGAATTAGCAAGCTGAAGTGGCAGTGGGCTGGTCACATTTGTCGCAGAACCGATAACCGTTGGAGTAGTCGTGTTCTAGAGTGGAGACTGCGCCTTGGCAAACGTAGTGTAGGACGCCCTCCGGCTAGGTGGAATGACGTTATACGCAAAGTGGCTGACAGCGGCTTGACACAAAGAGCCGAAAATCGGGCTCAGTGGCGTGCCATTGGAGAGGCCTATATCCAGCAGTGGATGGCAGGCTGATGATGATGATCATGAATTTGCTCGTATTCATGGAAGTGATTAAAATATCATTATTTGTTTAAGGCTTGGCACCAACTTCAAGCCTATTAGTAAATAGCACATAAGTATAAATAATAGGTATTTAATTAATATTAAATCTTTATTATTTTTTCCTTTTTAGATTTTGAAGTCGGTTTTTTTTTAACGTAGTTATGTTTATTGAATACTTTTTAGTGTAAACTTAAACTCAAATATAATTATTTCCATAAAAATGTAAAAAACAAATTTTGGACACATCAGAAAGTCATAGATAAATATTAACCCTTAGCGACACACGCGATTTCACACATATATACACGTGGGGAAGCTAGGTCCCCAATAAATTCGTTATTTATTTATTAGAGAATTGATAATTTTCATGCAGATTTATTTTTATAAAATTAATGAGAAGCATATATACTAAGCGAGTATTTTTTTAAATTTAATCAAAAAATTACTATTTTCTTACCTTTTAAGTTAAGAAGTACATAACTTTTTTGATCAACTTTTTTAAAAGTTAGGTTTACGGGTTAAAATGAAAGTTAGAAAATAAATATAAAAATCAAACAAGTGTGGCGGATTGCTACACAGCATAAAAATAGGCGTAGGCTCCAGGGTGATGTTAAGAAGGAATATGGCGGTCTCAGACGGACTAGTCAACGGAGCAATCGGAATTATTAAAAAAATAAAGTGGCCAGCCCTTCGACGTGATTAACTAGAAGCAGGAGAACTGCCCGAAGCAGTGTTCATTAAATTTGATGATCAACCTGTGGGCATTAGAGTAAAAGATGCGGAGGGTCTAGTATCAATCACACCAGCATCCGCAACTTTTCAAGCGAATAAAGGTTACGGTGATGTTGAGAGGTTAATGTTCCCGCAAATTTTAAGTTGGGCTGTGACTGTTCACAAGCTCCAAGGTACAACCAATGAATACAGATTTACATAATAGAAGCGCATTTCTTAACGATTTCGTGTGCCGATTCCAACAGGCGTGTTGACGGTTGTCAGTGTAGTACGTAGTTGGCGCCGTTGGCGGCGCTGGCGTCGTCAGCTGTCACAGCGCGACTGCCACGCCGCCAAGCGGCAATATGGGTCACACTGGTCACAGAAAGTTTGTCTACAGAGCGCTCATAAGAAATGTGCCTCTATTTAAATATCTATGCTCTATGGTACAACATTGGAGATGGCAGTGATATATCTTGGGAAAAAGAATTCGCGAAAGGTCAGATATACTCGTATGTAGCTTTAAGTCGAGTGAAGAATTTAGATGGTATCGCATTAAGTGATTTATAATAAATCAATGTTTAGAGCCATCTAAGTTATTAATCAGACCACATGACAGCAAAGCACTACAGGAAATGCATCGTCTGAGACAGTTAAATCAAAATTATTTTTTATAATCTTAATATATAAAATCCTTGCGTTACTGACTGACTGACAGACAAGCTACAGCCAAAACTATTGGGCACAGGAAGCTGAAATTTGGCATGTATGTACCTTGGGGACCGTAGTGGTGCACTAAGAAGGGATTTCACGAAATTTCCACGGGATCGGCCAAAACGGGTAAATTAAAAAAAAAATGCCGGCGTAGCTGCTGGCGTCCTCTAGTTAACTAATAAAATTAAAAAAGATATGATGGAATCATGTTTTTTTTTATACGTGATTTTTTTTCATGAAAGCAGAATTAACGCAGTTGAGATGCGATCACTGCGTAGTATGTGTGGGGTGAGACTGATTGATAGGATTCCGATTTAGGAACCGGCGAGCATGTATGAGAAGAGTAATGAATGTAGAGGAAGCGCGTGAGGTATGTAAGGATAGAAGTAAGTGGCGTTCCGTTGTCTCTGCCTACCCCGACGGGAAAAAGGCGTGAGTATATGTATGTATGTTTTTTTTCGTTCCCTCTCCAATCTTTCGCCTGTAATTTTCCTGTAAATTGGTTATGGGTAGTTCTTAATAGACAACACTTTAACCAACTAACAAAACTATCTGTAATTTATTGTACAGTTTAGCTTAATCCGCATATTGGCCAAATTATATATTTGAAATAATTGCAGTCTAACTAAGTACAAAAAAAGTATTTGAACTTCGTTCTTCTGATTTATACGTCGTGTCCGTCTGCCATTGTTCGAAATGAAATAGTCGATATCGCATTTTCCCTTTCATAAATCAATATAAATTTTATTATTATATTAACGAGAGGAAATGAGTAGCCCTCTGAGAAAAATAATATGTATTAGTTATAAATACCTTAATGTGTTTATAAATAAGTAAATATGAAGTGATTAATACAGCGTAAAAGACGCTTGACCGTACTTGGTTGGGTAAAGATTATGAGAGTCTGGTTTCCCGTGGTGGGGGGGAAGCTAGTCGTCCTACGGACGAGCTAGGTGTACCTGGGGCTGGATGGCTAAGATCCTGGTGTTACGAAGGTAAATATTTCATTCGTCTTCGACATTTTGATTACAATGCCTATTTTATAAAATTTATTTTATTATTTTGCAACTTCAGTCTGCGTTTCGAGAGACTAAAAGCGTCTAGTTATAGATTGGTGTAGAAAAGTGTCAATAGTAAAGTCTGTATGTATGATGTGTTATACATGATTATATGCAAAATCTTGATTCATCTGTGCCTAATTCGCATGGTCATAACACCATATGTATGTATCATATATGTAGCAATTAAATATGATATTTTTTGTACCTATAAGAATTGATTGTATTACAAATTTAAGCAAAAGGTTTATTTTTTGTAATCTTACAATATTCTCGCTTGGCCATACAATAAAATAATTAATATACAGTTTTAGAGTTTCAGAAGTGTTACTTCTGTGATATGATCACTGATAATTGTTTATATAAAAAAATATTATAGTAGTAGTTAAAATATAATGGTTATCTTAATAAAAAAAATGACCGTGTGGTTGACGGCATAGAATACAAGTGTCACCACCCCCTATCTTCCCGTGGGTGTCGTAAGAGGCGACTAAGGGATAACACGATGCAAATACCATCTTTGCGTAGAGACGGAAAACTCGACATCAAACCCTATACGACTGCCTCGTTGGTCTCGCGGCATAAATGTGTGCGTGGGATCGGGAGGTCCCGGGTTCGATTCCTGGGTCGTGCAGTGTTATTGGGTTTTTCTGTCACGAAATTTTCAGTAGCAGCACGGAGTCTGGAAATGTGCCCGGTACGGCAATAGGCTCGCCCCTTATTACGTGGGACTAAAGTATATCTGGCGAAAAGTGGGTGTAGAAATACACCTCTGCCTACCCCTTCGGGGATAAAAGGCGTGACGATATGTATGTATGTGTATGTATGTATCATAATAAAGTTTTTCAAGTAACAAATTCTGATCCATCTGGGCACAACATATTTGAATGTTGATATCTTGAAAACTACTTTATAATAAAAACGAGTCCCTCATTCAAATATTTAATATGTTCTTTGGTATTCCTATTTCCATAATTATGAGCATGTATTACAGAGCTGAAAGTGCAATTTAATTATGGCCAGATGAATCAGTTATAGAATTAAATGTTGAAGAACTATCCTGATGGAGTCAGTCTTGTTTCATTCAATCCTTAGTTTTGTTCTATTTTCACTTGTTTTGAAGCACACCGTAAAAAAAATTGGCATTGTCCTTGAAACATTTTCCAAATTTCATAAAAAATCCACATAACTGTTATGACTGGGATTTGAACACTCGCCTTCAGAACGTAAAGCGGATGTATTATCCATACGGCCATCGCCTTATTGCCAGTTAGTGTTTACGTCATCTAAATTAAAACTTCCATTTCCAAATAATGAAAAAGTCTTCAAACCTTTTTGTTAATTATTATGTTTGACGACCAGCCAGTTTGTCGTGTAGACGTCAGTAGTCCTTGACGACGGTAGTGATGACAACTTGACATAACACCGGCCGTCACAATTATTATTCATAGGAATTTCAGCCTTAAGGATAGGTGAAAATAAATAAAAAAATGCTCATAAAATAAAAACTTCTGAGCCTACATGAATCATATTTTTATGGGACCAATTCGACACTATTCCGCATCAAACAAAAAAAGAATTACGTAAATCGGTTCAGAAATCTCGGCGAAATCGGTGTACATACATCGGAAAAAAAATATACCGGCCGAATTGAGAACCTCCTCCTTTTTAGGGTTCCGTACCTCAAGGTAAAAAAAGGAACCCTTATAAGATCACTTTCTTGTCCGTCTGTCTGTCTGTCTGTCTGTCTGTCTGTCCGTGTATCACCACCGATTTTCTCAGGAACGAGTGGACCTAGCAAATTGAAATGTATACCAGATACTGAGGTCTATGGTTGCTATTAGGTGTATGAAAATCAGGGTCCTGGGTCAACCCAATAAAAAGATATTGTCAAAATTAGATTTTTGCGAAAACTTGTAAGTGCCAAAATTAACCTTAATTTTCAACTTTTTTTAATTTTCGGAATTTTCCCTTTACTTGTGCTGTAAAACCTTGGTTTTGACCAAAATTGACAATTCTAGGTCAACCGTAAGTACCCTATAGGTTTTGGGTCGAAAACCTATACGGTAGTTCCCGTTGAACTAGAATCACGAAGTTTGGCCAAAAGCAGGGTCTTACAGCACAAATAAAGGTAAAATTACAAAAAATAAAAAAGTGGAAAATTTAAGGGTGTCCCCATACATACATAGTAGACTTCATTTGAGATAGTCCTCTAAGTTGTATGGGCGCTCATACAGATTTAGAGGACTAGCGTAATTCAACCTCAAATATGGTAAAATGCGTACGGGACCCTCGGTGCGCGAGTCAGACTCGCATTTGTCCGAATTTTTTTTTTTTTGTTTGAAGTCGGTTAAAAACAAAATCACAATAAAAATGGAATTATCTTATCTGCCATTAAATCTTGAGTTATGTGTCTTTCATAATACATATGCCACATAAAAGTAACATGCTCGGTGAACACTGATATACTGCACAAAATGGATGCATTTTTTAACGCATTTTGCTAATGTGGCATATAGGTAGTGTGGTATTTTGCGAAAGTGATATTTTACGATTGTGGCATTATGTGCCCTTATCATACACTGTGTCTACTAGTGATACAACAATTCATTTGCCTAGCATATTCTTATGCATATTTTAATTATCTACATGTCATTTCTTAACTGTTCGCTCAGATAAGACCGCGCGAGATTTTATTTATTAAACCTCTATAACATTTTCCATCCACATCCTGCACATGTTGCAGAGGTACACCAATACAAAAAAAATACACTTATCTTTCATCTATATGTATAAAGTTCTTGCGTTACTGACTGACTCACATACAAGCTACAGCCAAAACTACGGGGTGCAAGACGCTGAAATTTGGCATGTATGTTCCTTGATGACTATAGGAGTGCACTAAGAAGGGATGTCCTGAAACTACCACGTGATCAGGCAGAAACAGTTAAAGTGCGAGCGTAGCTGCTGGCACCTTCTAGTTTGATATAGGTCTCAAGATGTTACAACACTTGCGCATTCTCCTTTGTGGGGCTTACCGATAAATCATGCTAGACCTTGTTTACTGTAAGAAACAAATAAAACATGTAAATACTATATCTACTAAGTTGATCAGTAGTTGTGTACAATAACTATGAAAAAACAATAAAATCAATTTTGTTATTAAGAAAAAAATACTTACACGAGCGGGCGCGTGATGAGCAAAATGCCGCGCTTCACGATGCACCGCACACAAATCCATCACCACGTAGTCGTGGTGGCACTGAGCACCGCGGCGTTGCATCAGGCGACAGTGGATGAAATTTTAGGAAGGTACTGTAAGCTAGTAGTGTCACACTATAGCTAAAGTTGCAATTTACGGCAATGATTTTTTGCGTGAGCAAAATGCTCATAGCGCGCCTTCTCACGGGTTAATGTTCTTGAAAGATGCCTGAAATCTGCCAACCCTTACTTGGTCAGTGTTGTGGACTGTGGCCTAACCTTTTCCGTCTCGCTACACCAGTCAGCTTGCGACCACGGGACGTGCAACCGTCTTGAAACGTCAAGCAAAATAAGGTATGTAAATACCTAATGCATGTTCGCGTTAATTCCCGTGTATACATATATTCTTAAACATGCAACGCGAGTGTTTAAAAGTTTCTTTTTCGTAGTCTTTTTCGTTCAACAGTGAAACAGATTACTTGGTTACATAGCAAATTTTGTGTTCGTGGAAAAGAATTGTGTCATGGTGTAAGCGTTGTAAACACATTTACCTACAAATTTCGTATTATAGTGCGGATTAACAACACAAACTCTTCGTTAGCGTAGACCACCTAGTGGACAAAATACTTATTCGTCGACATCTTCTATGGCATACGAACGACCAGAGGCGCCACCTATAGTATAAACAGTAGCTAGATGCGTTTATTCCCGCGTTGTGGAAGTTTGTGGATTTGAGGCGTTGGGCCGTTGTGTGACCTACTTAAATAATACTGCGCAACAGCACTAATTCGTCATGCAAATCACCTATGGCGTTTTGCGACGTCTACATCCTGGCTAGCTTTTCGCCCTGTGCTTGTTACCTATATAGGAGCTTGTTAGCACAGACAGCACAGACAGTACAGCTTCTTTACCACGAAGGTAGGTACAACATCCGAGAGATCTTGTTGGTGTCAACTCTTCTCCAGATGGCTTCTGATACGGCTCGCTTAAAATGTCGTACTCATTGGCAGATCTAAGTAGTGGCAAGAGGCTGGATCTTGCTACTACTAAAATATTCAATATTGATGAATGGCTATGAACTCTTAACTGCGTAATTGGGATCAATTTCAGCCACGCAGCAATTTTACTAAGTATGTACTTATTTTAAATTGTCTTTCGGGATTTATACCACGTACCTTTGTTTGGAGTAACCGATATTTCGGCACTGCTGCAAGCGCCATGTTCACGGATGTACTGAGGGTATTGCGGGTGGATAAATGTTACGAGCAAGTATAATGGTCTACCCGCTTTCTTACTCGTTTTTTGCGTACAACACCATTGCCACTGTTTTCACTATCGCACTGTACCCGATCACGACATACTACACTCACTACGTCAGCTCGCGGTTTGACTTTTTTATTTTCACGGGTTTTACATAGACGTACCACTGGATGCCAGATACTCGACAGTTGAAACCCATCCTCTCTATTGAAATTTCTGAACTTTTTAATTTCAATAGCTTCCCTAACCATTCGGGGTATGTAGTGGCGTTCTGTCGAAAGCACCTGAGGGTTGTGTAACTCAATCCAGTGTTCGGTACCCGAGTCTAAGAGATGTTGAGCTATGGCTGACTTGTGTGGTTCATTATTTTTGACTGCCCTTATGTGTTCCTTTATCCGGCAAGAGATGGTGCGTTTAGTCTGTCCTATATAGGAACTCCCACAGCTGCAGTCAATTTTGTACACACCTGGCTTTTCTAAGGGAAGACTGTCTTTTGGCGATCTTATATATTGCGACAGTTTCTTAAAAGGAGTGAAGATATTTTTAACTGAGACCTTCTTAAGGATATTGGAGACCTTATCTGTCACTCCTTTGACGTACGGCAAGTACGCTGGGTGTCGTTCAACCTTGAAGTTCAGGTGTTTCTTACTATGTCTGGGTGGTCTGATTCACCTACTGTACCCGTTCTTGTGTAGAACGTCGCTTATATGTGAAAGTTCCTCATCTAAATGTTCCTCGTCACACAAGCTGTATGCCCGGTCGGTAAGCCAAGTTATAACGGAATTCAGTTGACGTGGGTGATGATGTGAGTCGGCGTGTAGATAGCGATCTGTGTGCGTTGGTTTCCTGTATACGGAGTGGCTCAGGGAACCGTCATCTCGTACGCCAATCATAACGTCGAAGAACGCCATTCAACGGTTAGGGAAGCTATTGTAATTAAAAAGTTCAGAAATTTCAATAGAGAGGATGGGTTTCAACTGTCGAGTATCTGGCATCCAGTGGTACGTCTATGTAAAACCCGTGAAAATAAAAAAGTCAAACCGCGAGCTGACGTAGTGAGTGTAGTATGTCGTGATCGGGTACAGTGCGATAGTGAAAACAGTGGCAGTGGTGGTGTTGTACGCAAAAAACGAGTAAGAAAGCGGGTAGACCGTTATACTTGCTCGTAACATTCATCCACCCGCAATACCCTCAGTACATCCGTGAACATGGCGCTTGCAACAGTGCCGAAATATCGGTTACTCCAAACAAAGGTACGTGGTATAAATCCCGAAAGACAATTTAAAATAAGTTTAAATGACCACGTAAGTTTAAATTCCTATAAGTATGTACTATTTATTTCAATTCAATTATTTTACAACTAATTACATTTTTACTAACTATTACTTAATTACTATTTACAGCTAAAACTATACTTATAAACCTATAACTAAATTAAAAAGATAATAAAATAATATATTCTTACAAAACGCAAGGCACGAGGCGTTTAGGCGTCGTAGTATATGTCGTCGTGGCTTCACGGAACGGGTATTCGGAATCCATATCCATGGAGTAATAACTTCGCAACACTTTTTGAAATACTGTATTATGTTATATTAGTGTATACACAAGAGATGTTGACACTTTCAAATACTCCAAACGACTGCGCCCTCGTTAACAATAATTGCCATATTTATATAAAACAAGGTACTTCCATAAACAAACATATTTTAAAATAAATTAAACAGAATTACATGTTATTAAATCACACATGATTTTTAAATATGATATGACAATTTATTTATTTATATAGAATGATTTATTAATAAAGAGGAATGATTCATAAACAAATGATTTAAGATGGCAGTTCATATTAACGTTTGATGTTATAAAATAGTCTATTTATATTTATTAATCAAATAAATACAGATGTGTCTAAATAAAATATTAAATGAATTTATATTCATTTGTTTATTTAATCTTTGCTCGTTACAATAGTATCAAATACATTACTCTTTTAGATATTGTATTTATATCAACACAACATTAAATCACTAAATCAATACAACGACCGTAAATATCAAATATAGTTCCTTTTTATTACATTAACATTTATATAGATATTTATTCATTCACTAAAATCAATACAGCGCCCATACGGCCATTCTGATCCAGCGCGCTCCTCGCGCTGATTATTTAACGGTTACAGAATAAACAGCATAACAAACAAAAATAATGAATATAAAAATTACATAAATAAGCGTTTATCATACAGAATGAACTAAAAGTTATTTACAAGGCTTCACCTTGTCATAGGATCTTAGCCTGTGGCATGCGTCACCCATCACGGGATCTAACAAACAATGCTTCACCCATGGCTAAGCCAACTCGTGGCATCACCGGTTACGGGATCTAGCACACACAGGCAACACCTACATAGGGATCTAGCCCACAAACGGCATCACCCACATGGGGTCGATTTAGCCCACGCTGCATCACCCATCACGGGATCTAGCCAACACACGGCATCACCCTTCACGGGATCTAGCCAACACACGGCATCACCCATCACGGGATCTAGCCAACACGCGGCATCACCCATCACGGGATCTAGCCAACACACGGCATCACCCATCACGGGATCTAGCCAGCACACGGCATCACCCATCACGGGATCTAGCCAACACACGGCATCACCCATCACGGGATCTAGCCAATAAGACCAGGATCAAGGATACGCATGGTGGCCAGCCAGCGTTTTGGGAAGGATGTTGGATAGGAAAAATAAAATTTTAATCAAACACAAATGCAAAATTTGCCTCATAAACACATCAATGCATATACATAAAATAATCATCATCGTTCGTCATGATCAGTTATAACAATACAATGCAATTACATAGGTCCGACAACGACAGTGGAGGAGGTAGAGGACCCCCCACGTAAATCGGTATCTGACGAATCCTCCGCCCATACGGTCAAGCTGCTCATACAGTTGTTGATGTTGATCAACAAAGGTTAGCAAACAATGCTTGACTGCAGCTCAGTACAGCACCCATGCGGCATGTGTGCGTGTAGCCCACACACAAAACCACTGACGTCAAAAGGGTGGGCCACCGTCATCCATACATACCAATCAGTAAAGGACCGCTCGTCCATCCTCTCTTCACACTAAGGTCAGGTCATCTGTTAGGATGTCATCATCAACCTGCAACACTCAAAAGACAGGTGGTGGGCAACATTTCCCACCCAAATATTAGTTCCATGAACCTTGGTAAATGTAGATGAAATAAAATTCTACTCTTACAAAGTGGTCCGGTCTATTAAGCTATATCTATATATCAGGCATGTTCAACCTGTACATTGGTCTATAGTTATCTTAGCTACAACAGTGTTGGAGCCCATATTTTACGCATAAGGTAAAATACAAAAGACACTGAATTTTCTCAGGTTTTGTCTGACAGTGCCATTTTAGATAATCAAATATAAAGTTATCAGGATACCCATATTTTGCAGTTTTGATAAAATAGTTAAAATTTAATATATTCAAAATTAGTTTTATCCACATCAAATAGGAAAACAAAATGGCAAGAACAAAGAGAGGCCTATGTTCAGCTGTGAACAGTCGGACTGTTGATGATAAATATGAAATGATATCAAACCATGCAGATCCAAGGATTTCGAAAATACTAGTGCTATAATTATTACTCATGTAAGAACATGTTTAATCCAATACTGAATATTTTTAGGCATAGTGCAAGCTGTGAAATTTTTGAACTGTTTGCCAACTGAGCCATAAAAGAGAAATTTACAAGCTAGCAATATTACAAAGCAAGAGTAGTGCAGTCTTATTTCTAAAAATGATTCCACTCAGTTTGTATAGTCAATATGGTGGTGAGTTTTATATCAATAGTTTTATTTGACTTTATATTTAAGGGAATTTTCTAAATAATGTTAATATTTGTTTTAAACTGTTAACATGTGGTGCTAATGTAATTCTTATCTATTCATACACAATTAATAATTGTTTATCTGAATAAATAAGTTTTAACTGACTAATCACAACTGACTTAGAAATAAAGCATGAGTAGTCTACACATTTACTTTTATTTGCCAAGAATAAATACTGCTAAATGGGAAAAGAGATAATATGGATTTTCACACCATGTTCTTTAAACCCACTTACCATTATTCAAATAATCATATTCCTATCTGTCTTGTATCCCACAAGAGCTAAGCAATAAGGTTGGTACTAAATTTTATTGGTTTATCACTGGTTGTCATCTTGAATATAGATGCAACTAACTTAACAAATGAACTCACAACTAAAATAAATTGTATTTACCGAGTTTAACACTAAGGCTTGTTATTTATAAAATATTAGCAGTCACCTGCCTTAAGACTTTCAACCTAAAATGCTTAGAGATGTACTTTTATAAAACCTAAGTGAGTGCATATGTCCATAAAGAAATCTACTGTCCAGATCTCATGTTTCTAGCTTCAGTAGTTTGGGTTAAGCAAGGACTTATCATGGTCGGAACAAATCATTCTATACAGGTATAAAATTAAGTGACAAATATTAAGATATGTCGGGTTCCCTTGTCTTATTATATAACCTTAACATGAGCTGCAAGTTGACAGTAATAATTTCAACATAATGTTAAAATGAAATCATGTAGGCACCTACAGAGTCCACAAATATATATAATAAAACCTATTTCGTAACTTTACAAATATTAGCTTTAAAAATGTGCATCACAAACTTATTTTTATATCTACCTTCTGAATATATATCTGTACTAATATAATGAAACTGAAGTTTGTTTTGTTGAATGCACTTATCTGTGAAACTACTGGTTTTATGCAAATAATTATTTTTGTGGTGGACAGTCATTTATCAAGAGAGGCTTCATATAATCGCGCCGTGAGCACTAGCCATAAGTAATGCAGTAAGTTAGCCTTATGTAATGTGTAACCAAGGGCTATAAATAATGTTTTGATTCCTTTAATGTTTTACTATTGGGATAACCTATTGACTACCAATTGAATTCATATTCAGCACATCAATTAGCTTATTTAAACTGAAAGCAAACCAGGTAATCTATATGATGGATCTATATCAGAGCTTCAACTTGAAAAGGGCAGTTATACCGTTCTTTACTTATAATAACATAAGTAGAACCACATAACAACAAAGCTATTTTCTCTTTCTTGTGTAGATAAGTAAGTTTTACAGAAAGTTTGCAACATGGCCTAACGATTAATAAACAGACAAGAGCCCCAGCCGATGGCATAACATGACTATAAGCACAGTAGCCCTGCTATGTACCAAACGTAGATAAACAGCAGTTACCTATAAGTTCTATTTGGGGTGTAACGTTCGCAATTTTGACTGTATAATGTTTATCTGGTAATCCTTACGGGGACAGTAGGTAATCGTGTAAGCACCATAATTTATAAAATTAGGATGTTTCTCAAAAACTAATAAAATCAGTTCTGGATAAATACCTCTGGTCAGTGCATCAACAACCCGCATCTGCAACCTCTGGTAGCACTCTGAGCAGAACAGCGTTCACGTGAAGTGTAGACGTGCTCGCCATAACTCCGACACACCGTGCGGTCTCTGATCAGGCTTGACTAGCGCCGAACACGGCTTCCAAGCGCTTGTCGCATCAGTCTTCAGGTCATCATTGGTAATGGCGGCTAAGCCAAGAGACCCATCACTCTCGCGCCAACCGTAGATCCCGAAGTCTCTTAGGGGGCGTGTATCCCACCGCTGCTGTCGTCGTGGCTTCACGGAACGGGTATTCAGAATCCATATCCATGGAGTAATAACTTCGCAACACTTTTTGAAATACTGTATTATGTTATATTAGTGTATACACAAGAGATGTTGACACTTTCAAATACTCCAAACGACTGCGCCCTCGTTAACAATAATTGCCATATTTATATAAAACAAGGTACTTCCATAAACAAACATATTTTAAAATAAATTAAACAGAATTACATGTTATTAAATCACACATGATTTTTAAATATGATATGACAATTTATTTATTTATATAGAATGATTTATTAATAAAGAGGAATGATTCATAAACAAATGATTTAAGATGGCAGTTCATATTAACGTTTGATGTTATAAAATAGTCTATTTATATTTATTAATCAAATAAATACAGATGTGTCTAAATAAAATATTAAATGAATTTATATTCATTTGTTTATTTAATCTTTGCTCGTTACAATAGTATCAAATACATTACTCTTTTAGATATTGCATTTATATCAACACAACATTAAATCACTAAATCAATACAACGACCGTAAATATCAAATATAGTTCCTTTTTATTACATTAACATTTATATAGATATTTATTCATTCACTAAAATCAATACAGCGCCCATATATACCTCCGCATCAATGTCATGGAGTAACGTGCCCAAAAGGCTGGCAGCATTGCCACGCTGGATGGCAATACTGATTCTTTGAGCAAAGAATAAACCAGCCTTCTGGTCACGTGAGACGTCGATCAAGCGTTTCGAAATTTCTCGGTACAAAATACGAGCGCTCGGATCCCATGGGCCCAACGTTTTTACCCCAAACGGCTCGAATATGATGTAATTGCCGACTAAATTTCCGAATTTGCGCCGTTTGAGGGTTTCCGCCGTTGCAGCAGCAGCGCTGGCATGACCTGCTGTGCTTGGAATATGTGATGGCGCAAGGGTATCTACGCACGTTGCGTCCCACATCAAAGGCCTACCCATTTTCCATGGCAACAATGACATACCGTCAGGTCTCTTCCCGTCGTCTCGTATCAAACCATTTGGTTCGAGTACAGCTGGTACGCCAGACGCGGCAAGAGTACGACGAATTATGTCATTCAAATTAGCATGTCGTGGAATTCTACCTGCGCTTCTGCTGCAAGAAAGCCCATGATGTCCGAGGCTATCGACGTCTTCTTCACAATGGCACCGATGCGGAGAAATACAAGGAGCACCCAAACGTAGGCAAGTGGCAATACGGAACGTCTCATCGTCCAACATGGTTCCTGTGTTGGAAGATGGTAGTGCTTGTAGCCAAAGACCGGACTCCCATTCCCCCACAGCCAGCAAGCGAGCACGCTCTGCAACATTAGAAGCTGTTGACAAAATTTATGTATTTTTTTCTTACTAAGTTACAGAGCGGCAAGTCCCACTGTCTCTGGGAGAAAAGGTTGGTAGGCAATTCAGTGTTTGGACAAGCCATTTTCCAGGCGTTTAAAGCCTCGGTTTTGCACAGCACTTCCGAATCAACTAGTGTAGGTGTTAAAATTTTCCTAGTTAACTCTTCCGTGCTGTGAACCGAAGACAAAAACGCCGGTAAACTGACACTGGAAATTTTGCGAACGCCGAGCCCACCCAGACGTATAGGTAATGACGCTTGTAGCCAGGCTCGGTCGTCCATGTCCACATTTAATATCTTTCTTAAGGTTGTTTGAATAATTTGATCAATTTTTCCTAAAAGTGCATTTTTCTTCCAAAGTTGTGACGATCTTAAAGTATGAATAAATTTAGGGACGAAAAGGCAATATCGAATAATTGTGTAAGCTGAATGAATATTAATATTTAATAGGCGATCTGAAATATCACTAAAATTTTGTATCTTTTCTTCTACGAAAGATTCAAAAGCTTCTTCAAAAATTGGTGAACTTAGGAGGCGAAGAGAAGTTTTTTCAACAATTTTGATATTTGGTGCCAAATTATTAAATTTCGATATTGCCAAATGTTTGTTCATTGAGTTTGTTGAATTTATAAAAAGTTCACATTTACTCTAATTTAGTTCTAAGCCAATGGATTTGAATTTATTTTTTAGAAAAGCCATGTCTTGTAATACAATGTCTAGATCACCTCCCAGGATTCCATCATCTAAAAACCTCACATTAAATTTAGAATGTATTTGCCGAATAATGGGGTGTATGGCTAAACTAAAAATGACTGGTCCAAGAGGGTCACCTTGTTGGCATCCAACTGCTGAATCCAAAACATTGTCCTTGTAAAGTAATTTTGTGGGATATCTGTAACATTGTGTTTGTAATTTTGCCTGTGGCAACAAAGTGTCCCTATTCACTGAATTGAAGGCGTTTTTCACGTCAACCTTAAGGATGACCCCTCCATCACTACTTCCAAGGTATGTAGAAAGGGCATGTATAGCAGCCTCACAACCCCCCTTGGAACCAAAACCTAGTTGGAGGGGTTGGAACTTTTCGGATAGCTCTCTGCTGTAAAATTTACAGCATATCTTAGCTGCTATACGCCGATATGTGCTACCCACGGCAATGGGACGAATGCCACCATTCTTCTTGTTTAGGGCGCACAAGTTTGCCCCATACAAGATTTCAATGATCGCATCGTCCACATTACCGGAGAGCATCATATTAATTAGCGCAGTTAGCTCCTTCAGAAGGGTCTCGCCGGCCACCCCAGCACTTGCACACACTAAGTCTTTTAGGTGCTGCAGTGTCAAGGCATCAAGGCCACCTGACGAGCCACTAGTAACACTAATAGTATGTACTTAATATGAACCATCGTGAAATAGTGGATTTGACTTTTTAATAGTAAAGTAACCAAGTACAAGATCCGAATAAGTACTTTTCCATGGCAGAATGTCTATGAACAGCAGTATCCAATGATCGATCTTAAACTTTCGCGATTTGTAAACATAATACACTTTTATTGAATCGGATCTCTCTTGCGACATTTAATTAATTTAAGGTATAAATACCTCTTTTTTACTGTATTATCCAATGGTTAAGAATATTCTTTGGAAATGAATATTAAATGGATGGCAAAATAATTTAAATCCTTATTTCATGGCTCGCAATATATATAATGAGTTAGTTCCTCGCGCGATATATGCATTTAAAATTCGTACAAATTTCGTAATTATTGCCCGAATTTGGGTGCTTCTATAGTCTAAAAGGATCAAGGATAGAGCACACACAGACAAACACACAAAAGAGTGGATTGGAAACTTAACAGACATCCAACTCTTGGACACGTAAGACACCCTTTTATTTACAGGACAGACACATTCTTTGGCACACACCCATACGTGTGCACTCCGTCCTTTTGATAATCCTACGTCTTACATAACACAATTGTGTGAAACCTTTGAATGTACAATAGCAGTGACAACAGTGAATCCACAAGGGCTACCTCTGCCCTATGTATTGAGGTTCTCAAACGATTGGATCGTTTGAAACGTTAAACGTAGGCCATCAATAAATTAGTTTATTGTTTACTCCACACTGCCTTAAGTCTAATCCTCTATCTTGAATATTTGAAACTCAGCACTTCATATAACATATCATTGTGTATTATGCTACGGGACTTATCCTCAAAAGTGTGAAAATAAATAAGAAACTCTACTACTTATCGAAATTCAAACTCCACAAAGATATAAATTTTCACCGGTCATCCGGTAGCTCAGACCCTTGTCACTAGCCTAGATAAATAGCACTGAAAAATTGGATTTTGAACATATCTTGATCTCAGTAAACGTTAGGTGTTAGTACATAAATCTTTACTTTGCAGGTAATCTCTGACCAGCGATAACAATTTGCCAAGCGTTGCACATAATAATCTTAATATATAAAATCCTTGCGTCACTGACTGACTGACAGACACACTACAGCCGAAACTATTGGGCGCAGGAAGCTGAAATTTGGCATGTATATTCCTTGGGGACCGTAGGGGTGCACTAAGAAGGGATTTCCCGAAATTCCTACGGGATCGGCCAAAACGGGTAAATTTAAAAAAAATGCAGACGTAGCTGCTGGCGTCCTCTAGTTATAGGTAGATAATTTTAAGACAGTTCTACTGTATTTACGCTTACCGAACAGATAATTATTTCATCTTGGTAGTATAAAAA
Source organism: Euclidia mi (assembly GCA_944739405.2). Taxonomy (NCBI): domain Eukaryota; kingdom Metazoa; phylum Arthropoda; class Insecta; order Lepidoptera; family Erebidae; genus Euclidia; species Euclidia mi. The sequence continues at coordinate 9,719,445 of OX123189.2, forward strand.
CCGTAACTAATACAGATATTTGATTCACTAGCGGCCCACATAAATTAAAGGTACCTACATTATATTCAGCGGCTTGGACCTATGACTTGCCAGGTAGATAATAACATGCATGTGAGAGATATGTAATGATATTGATCATGTATTTAGGCTGTAAGCTAAATTACTGATATCCAAGTATTAGTGGCAGTTAAATGACACTGACATCACTTTTGACAGTTAAACTGTCAAACGTGTAAATAAGTTTTAAGCTAGCTGTATAAGTCGACAAGCTCGGCTAGTTCGTCCTATTCTCCTTCGACGACGGCTCAGCTATACGATATGGTTCCGAATATTTAACTGCCACTGTTTCAATATTCTGTGTTGCTTGTTCTTTTATTTCATAATGTAGGAAACAATGTAAGATAGTGTAATCATTATCTAATTGATATTGTGGGTAGTTTGATCGTTTGTGAGATATTAAAGTTTATAATATAGGATAGAATAATATACTGAGGATCAAGTTGTATCAATGAGATTCATTATATACCTGTGGTAAACATTTAGTAAATTGGGTTGATGCTAAATAATGCTTACTAGAGGACCCGTGCTGCTCCACAGCATATTTTAATATTATAAAAAAGCTCTTGCATATAGGTATGATGAGCATTGTACTTATCTAATAAGTAAAACGATGATATTCTTATCAAAAATATATATATCACAAAACTTCTTTTCTCACAACATTGGCTTTGCGTTGCACCTTATCGTGAAATTTCCACCTTGGCATTACAGAATGGTTTGCCGCGCAATAGGGATATATATAATATGTATACCTCTTCGGGGTTATAGGTGTGAGACTATGTATGTATGTATAACTGAAATAAAGTTCTTATTAACGACTTCAAAAAAGGAGGATATCAATTCGATATGTATGTATGTGATATTATTATAATTGCGTAATTTTCATATATTATATTATTATGATAATCTGTTAGGACTTCTAAATAAAAATACAAAATTTCAAAGCTGTATGTATGTTTGTCTACGAAAATCTCCAAAACTATTGATTGGAATGAGACTGTTTCTTGTATTGGCTAACATTTACTCTAACTTAGGGAAAATAGCAAGTTTCATCAAATTCGGTTCAGTGGTTTTCAAGATATGGTCTAATTCGTGTAAGTGTGACGGTGTTTCTTATTGATGCGAACTAACAGTCTAAGGGAAAACTTCTTAAGTATGTTATATTTAGGTAGTCCAGTCTATATAATTATAACTAACAATGAGGAAATAAAAAACAAATCAAAAAACAAAATTGACTTCAAAAAGAAATGAACATAAAAACTATGAAAATGAAATGGTAGCTTTGGTAGCCATCGTAAGTAACATTGCTACCAAAACTACAATTTCTACCGAAAATACTATGCCATTCAAAACGACTATTTGTTTCAAAACTACTATTCGTACTAACACTATCATATCTACCGTTTTTTCTAAACTATCATTTCTACCAAAACCGCCGGTGCTGTCAAAAGTACCTCTTCTCTCAAAACTACTATTCTTACCTAAGCTACAATTTCTACCATAACCACTACTTGTAATATAATTATATGACAATAGTGCTATGAAACGCTGTAATATGTTCCACATAAAAAAAATAAGATGCCCGAAGAAAGTCCGTAATTTAAAAACACAAAAATTTTCCTAACATAAAACGTAATTTACCCGTCTGTAGGGTTGATTTTCCCAACATTAGGCGGAAATTTCACTACATTTGGGGAAAATTCCTCGGGTCGCGGGTATACTAACGTCGTTACCGCGACCCCGTCATGAGTGTCGATAAAGGAACACCGCGGTGTTTTAGTGGGTATGCCCTCCCCTCCCCCCCGAACATCTAGGGGGGAGAGCCGAGCCACACACCATCCACCTGCCCCAAACTCGGTTACTCGGTACAGAGTTGGCGGAGGGGTCCCTTTGAGGGACAGTCCGTAACTGGATTTCATCGCGATACAAAAAAAGAGGGAAAGCTCCTAAACATCAGAGATCAGTTCACCCAACATTAAGAGTTAACTGGTAACATTCGGGGAATATTACCTGCCATCATCGATAATTCACTATAGTCATAATTTTACCAACATCGGGTATAATTTTACACACCACCACATTCACACCCGTATGAAAGTAAGGCAAGGTCACCTTAAGGAGGCATATCGGTTTTTCCTGGCAGTTACCGCAAGGAACTTATTAGATGCCATAAAACTATTTTTGAATTTAGAACCGTCCATGTAGAGGGAATTTATAGAAAAATATTGAAAAATAAGTTCAATGTCCACACCTATCTTCCTTCAAACTTACCCAATTTAAATGAGCATACCATCAAATGAAAGAGCTCTTTTCAGCGCGTGTTTTAGGCCTATAAAGAAACGCCTACCTCAATGAGAACCAGATATATAGAAGCAGAAAGTCATTGACGACGGCTACGAAAACGTAAAAAATGTATGGGAGAAAACTGTTTTTGCATATAACTTCATGAATGTGCAAGTTAGCTAATTTCTAATGCTTGATGACAAATCTATGCAGCGAGAGCTTTCATTTAAAAAAAAACATCCGAATCGGTTGGGTAGAACGGGCTGGCCGACTCGTATTATAAAACACAAATTCTTTTAATTTATAGATTATGTTATGTTGTAAGACGGACCTTTCTAGTAATATAAAACGACCCACAACATTGATATATGATATAAATTGTCTGTAGCACAATTTGTGAATTATTATGTAACGGGTTCTCGAATGAAACGAAGAAGAGGTTCTATACGTTTATTGTCTAGTATTATCTCACTTCCTATGCACGAGTATGACCGACTAACAACACGTCACTGGACTGAACACACGGCTGCAGTCTCCCACGCTGTTATCTCCGGTAGTGTGCAGAGGAGGCTGCTCGAAGGGCTGCGCGTAGAGGGACAGATTCTCGCAGACCGCGCGTTGGCTTCAGCGATTAGGCGCCGGCGGTGTGTGCGCGATCAGCAGGGGCAGGGCTAGACTTGTCGGCAGCAGTGTCGTTGAAGACGGTGCAGGTGAAGTGAAGAGAAGAATAGAACTAGGGTAGCGTAGCCCGGGGCCTCAAGGTGGACCTGAAGAGAAGCAGCATTAGAAGAGCTACAACCAATAGAGTCAGGCAGGCGGCGCCAGCTGGCCTCAGCTAGCAGGTAGAGAGATGGGCAGTACGCTAACGTAGTAAATGTAGTAACTTACCCACAGCTGGGACAAGTATACACGTACGACGTAGACGTAGCACGTAGTTCGGGCAGAGTGACGATACAGTAGCGGTGCCGGCCTCTCTGTCGGCCCCTTTATATACCAGCGCTCTCCATCAGAGTTGTTGTCGGTGTATTACCATATAATGCAAACTCCACGAGAACGGACGATGGCCTTCTCTGATTGGCCGAGCGTATGGACGGTATTATGACGCATATTTGGTAGGTACCAGACATACGTAACAATTACCTATTGAAAATTCTCTTGGATCTATGCCTTTTCTTTGCGAACTGGGCTCTAAATGCAAATATAGAATCACGACTTAACCTAAAGATATATCCTTGTGCCAACCTGAATAAATTAAAGTAGATAATATATGATTTGATAGTTGTCTCTTTTATTTATCAAAACTGTCTCTACACCAGGGAGCTTTCCTGAATCTGACACATGCAACTAATTTTATCTAATGTAAATTTTCATACCGCTAAGTCAGTTTGCGTTAAAAAGTTGTGAATTAAAATGCATGATTCTGTTGCAAGCTTCACAGGTATTTCTTTGTGGATTTATTCTCATACAATAAAGCTCATGTATGTTTGTTTTGAGTTTTTAAAGTATTCTATGTGTTTGCTAAGTTTAAAGTGTCAGTTTATAAGCAAGTATATTTTCTTGAATGTTGGCATTACTTGATGATACTTGATGGCACGGGCTGTTTCCGCAACTCCACGTCTTGGCGTATATTTTGCGTGCGGGTGGGAATGGTGTCGTCATTCGAGCCACCCCAGCTCTTCGAGGAAGGCCAGCAGATGCTTGATGTGGCCCACTGCTTCCCTCAGGGTGCTGTATCTGGACAGGTACTGCTGCCTGTACTGTGCGACCTCAGGGCAGTCGAGGAGCAGGTGGGCTGCCGTCTCGTCTGCTGCCATACAGGCCCTGCACAGCGGGCTGTCGGTGATTCCTATAGTAAATAGGTGTTTATTAAAGAATCCGTGTCCTGTGTAGGCAGCCGTGACTGTCCGCAGTTGTTGTTTGGACAGCCGAAGGATTTGTTTGGCTATCTTACCGTCTACTGCTGCCGTCTATGTTTCAATACTAATCCAGGACTGGTTGTGTTGGGTCCTGGTCCTATTTCTTACCAGGTTACGATAAAAACCAGAAGGGAGGGGAATAATGGGCTTGGGTCCTACCACCTCTAAATTGGCCGCTCTTCTGGCAAGTACGTCGGCTGCCTGATTCCCTCTTGAGCCACTGTGGCCCTTGATCCATTGCAGTGTTAATTTGTTTTGTTTACCTACCTCTGTTAGTATCTGGTGGCATTCAAGCGTGAGTGCCGAGGTGATAGTATGGCTTTTGAGGGCTGAGAGGACAGCCTTACTATCTGAGAGGATCCTAATGGATCGTTCCCTTACCTCACGTGCCATGATTGCTGTGGCAGGTAGGATTATGCCAAAACATTCGGCCTGGTACACCGTGTTGTAGGTTCCCAGCGGTGCTGCGATGTTGATGTTTAGATCCTCGGAGAATACTCCTGAACCCGTAACTGTATCCGTCTTAGACCGATCTGTGAAGATCGTGAGCTCGTTGTGGTTAAGAACTCCTTCGTGTAGATCCTTGTACAGTTATTGGATTTTGTATTTCTTGTCGAACACAAATTATTTCGGTATTCGGTCGCCAATGGCTTTTGTGTTGGCATTATGGCAACACTAAAATCAGAACTTATGTGAGCAATTTATTTACTCATAAGTTTATATGATAGATACAATTCGGACATACCAGCTACTCACAGTGCACATAGACTCAAACACTATATAACAAATAAAAGATTATACGCGGCATTAATGGCGACAGGCAAGGCTATCTTTTAAATAACCGTCACTACATCGATGTACATTTGTCACATTCTAGTGCTTTGGTGCGTCACTATGCATTCCAGAAACACAACCTCTTTCCTTTACTACTTCAAAGTAAAGATACAGCTGCCTTTTCAACTGTTACTATATATTTTTCAGTGGTACTATAAACTCGCGAATGTCGATATTACCGTCGCTTGAGGCTCCTGCACTAAGCGGTACCTCCGGTCTTGCACTAACGACGTCCTGCTTCCAGCCCAGAATGCCCCCAACCTCGGGAAATGAGAAAAGTTGCCGTTCACATTTATTTATTGAACGACCTTTGAGCCCATTTTGAATTTCATCCTTGGCCGTTACCTCGATGTCGATGTGTTTCGACGAAATTTTTCAATATTTACTTTTATTATGTTCGTGTTTCAATGATGCGTCGTGTTTTGGGATTGAACGGTTATGTTCAAGCTAGATGATCGTTAATAGTGTTGTTCGGGTCATTTTGGTAAATATAGTGGCCATTATATTTTACTGATATTTAAGGGACATACATTATTATGTATGTTCCTTAATTATAAGTTGACTCTGGTATCTTTTGCATAAGTGAAGTAAAAATTATTACAATAAATTAAATTGTAATATAAAAAATAACTGCAGTTCATTCAAACTAAATATACGATGTATATGTACATATAGGTATTGTGCAGATGATACCGCCCAGGCTCTATAAGGTGATGCAGTATAGGCCGAAAGCAATTCAATAGTTATTTAAATCTGAAGCAAACCATCAAATATTTAAAAGAATCTGATTCTTAGTAGTGTAAGATATGGCACCCATTATACCGAGCAGTAGTTATTCCTATCGCAATAAGATACAAATTAGGCTAATAGTTGACATCCTTTGAGAAAATTATTATGATGTACGTGACTGAACTCCAAGCACTTTAAGTACAACAGTTGTATTTGAAAACGCAAACCCAATTCCTAAAAGTTTACGGTCATCCATAAACAAACTTATTGCACGCGATAAATAAGGAAGTCTATAAAGATTCAATTTCTAGAATTCAACATGCGTTTGGAACAAATTTGCATTCTGTCCGTGCGCACTATTGAATTCGTGTTACAACTATTGAACTATATCCGATACAGGAGCGTATGCAATAAGGAAGTCCCCCGACGGCGGCGCATAATGCTCGATCTTCCGTGACAACGCTTTTCGCCCCGAGTGTACCGCTTATCGGCGAAGCGCGAGGTGGAACATAGAATGCATTTCTCGATGTAGCTATTAATATTTGCTGGAAAATGCTTCGTAGATATTCGTATGTTTATGCCATTCACTACTTAGAGGTATTTTATTCATACATGATATGATCGTATGTTGCATAGGTACATTAGTCTTGTAGTGTACTATTCGAATAGTACTTCTATCAGACCCAATATTAGTCTCAAGGGTGGTGCGACCCACACGGAAACGTCGCAGTCTAAACAAATGGCATGTATCTCTTCCTGATTTCCATTTTGTATTAAAGTTTTAAGTAAGCGCTTTATCATTTAGTATTTCTACATTTAGCTGAATGACATTTTTCAGGTGGAATTTGCGCTCCAAGGTAAGAATATATAACTATATAAGGAACTGTGTTCTTCTTTATTTCGTGTCCCACTTTGCATAAAATTTCAAAAATAATGTGTAAAGGTGAAAATTTCATTTTAAGGTTGAATGAAAAATGATTTTGATGGTGACTTCCGCTCAGAAGGCAAAGGTGCTTTCTATATTATTATTTTACCCCAGATAAAATATTTTGAAAAGGACGATGACCGTTCATATTTAAAACCGGTGTTTTACTTAAGTTATATAAAGCTATATTTCGACACACTTAATAGCGTATAATTTCATCATCTAAGGATCTGTATATTAACTGTCCCACTGCTGGGCACGGGCCTTTTCTCTCTATGAAAAGGTTACTAAGTTTATAAGGTCATAGTCTACCACGCTGGCCAAGTGTGGGTTGGCGGACTTCTCATATCTTTCGGGAACATTATGGAGAGCTCTCAGGCATGCTGATTTCCTTACGATGTTTTCCTTCACCGTTTAGCAAGCGATAATGACAAAATTAAAAAGCACATAACTTTGAAAAGACATTGTTGCGCGCCGTGAATTTGAACCCGAGACCCTCTGCGTAGCAGTCCGTCGGTCTCTCCACTAGGCTATCGCCGCTTGATTACAAATATCCATAATTTATTGCAAGCTGTGAATATTTTTTTTACATGGAAGCTATATTTGATTTAATCCCTAATTTGAAATAAGTTCCACTTGTCCCAAATACTTTTGAAGAAACTCATAAAAGCGCCTCTGAAAATAAATTAAAATGTTGCATAATGCCTCTATCAGTCAGTACGTACAGTTCTCCTGACAGAAAGCAATTAACATAGACGTCAGCAATAATATTATGCAACATTTTAATACTCTGACAGCTCAGGACGCCTTCATTCCAGTATAATGAGCTTCCCGGAAAAAACTAAGACAGATTCCAAATGGCGAGACTGCATGCTAAATACTTTTTCTAATAAAATAGATTTCATAGTCGGAAGTACGTAATTCCTGTTTAATGTAAAGGTTGGTGTACGTTACGGGGTATATAACGTTATTATCGCGGAGGTGTAAGCCGTCGGAGCGACAAGACGCGGCGAGGCGGAATCATTGGCTTACAGTAATATCCGCGGGGATCGTCCCGTACCCCGCGCTCTTACGTACCACCTGACAAACACTAAGGCAAGAACGTGATGGGCGATTTTACATAATAATATAGTCGTAAGTCGCCAGTCGTGTACTTGTTTCGTTGCCATAGTCTTGCTTTATGCTTGTTCTGAAAGTGTGTGCATTTCAGAAGTAAAATGACTGGTGATTGATAATATATAAGACTCATAAAAGACCCATCCTTTAGTGCCTAATATATTTATATAATAAGCTATTATTTTTTGTAAATAGACATTAATTGCACGAAATTGACTAACAAGTAGTCACGCTTAGAATCGTGCATTTCACTAAAGTTTACACACACTCTTTGCATCCAAAACACACGTTTTGGATGCAAAGAGTGTGACGAGATGTGTGACTATTTTTTATACCAACTTATTTACTTTTACCATAGTATTACGTTTGCAATATTTTTACTTTTGAGTTCGATTATTATCAAGGAAGCATTATTCCAAAAATCAAAATACATTCAGAGCTATAAATTACAGGTGTACAAAATGAGAAAATTTTGTCGCTACATACTGTTGCCGCTAAAGCAAAAAGTTGCCAACCATCGATTCAAAAAGTAGCATGTGTGCCTTTATCCTAACGTAAACTGACCCTTTGTCACATGCCTTTGTACTCGACAGTGACAACATGACCGTAAAGAAAGCTTTAGTATCTTAATGTTACGACTCTTTGCCTCGAGTTTGGGGATTTAGAAAAATATATATTTCACTCGTGCCTTTGTTTCTAATTCGCACCGTTCGTTACTCTAGTGTAAAAAGTGGGATATAAAGGGACTCGCTGCGTCATTTGAACATTGTTTTCATATACATACATACATACATACATAGACTCACGCCTGTTTCCCGGAGGGGTAGGCAGAGACTACGGAACGCCATTTGCAACGATCCTGACATACCTCACTTGCTTCACTCACTCCCATCAAGTTTCTCATGCATGCTCTTCTGTTAAGGGTACTTCTGACTTGTCCTTTTTTCAGGATGTCTCCAATCTGGTCAGAGAACGTTCTCCTAGGTCTTCCCCTTTGTCCTGTCCCATTCACACTAGCCTGATATATCTTCTTTTTCAGTCTATCGTCATCCATCCTCTCCATGTGCCCAAACCATCTTAACATGCCTTTCTCAATGCTTGTCACTACATCTTCTTTTACCCCACACCACTCTCGTATCACACAATTCTTTACTCTGTCGGTCAAAGACACACCACACATACTTCTCAGTGCTCTCATTTCTACAGCATTTATTCTACTTTCAAATCTCTTCTGCCATACCCAACTTTCACTACCATACATAAGGGTAGGCACTAACACACCTTTATGTACAGCCAAACGTGCCTTTTTGGACACGTTTTGACTGTTCATAAACGCCTTCAGAGCTCCATTCACACTATTACCTGCATTAACTCTCCTTTCAATATCTGCTTCATTCTTACCATCTCTTGTAAACAACGTACCTAAGTAAACAAACTCATTCACTTGTTCCACTCGCTGTCCATCGATTAAAACATTACAAGCCGTAACGCATTCCTCCTTTTCAAAAACCATAACTTTCGTTTTACTTACATTCACTTTCATTCCTTTCCTTTCTAACGCACGATGCATGATTGTTACCATCTCCTGCAACTCCTCCGTTGAAGATGCAAGTATAACCTGATCATCAGCATAAAGGAGGCATTTGACGAGTAACCCATTCATCCTTAATCCGCAGTCACTATGTCTTAAATCTTGCAAACAACTGTCCATGAAGAGGTTAAACAGCCACGGCGACGCTACACATCCCTGTTTGACACCTTTATCGATGGTAAACCAGTCAGTGTATGCCCCGTTTATCCTCACACAAGCTCTAGAATCCTCATAAAGGGATTTCAGAGCTCGAATGAGGCTGCTGTCCACCCCATTCATTGACAGCACCGACCACATTTCATTCTTCACCACTTTATCGTAAGCCTTTTCCAAATCCACGAATGCGCAATAGACCTTTTGACTTTTGGCCAAAAATTTTCCGGCTATGCTTCGCAAGGAAAAAACCTGATCCGTGCATCCCATACCCTTTCGGAATCCCGCTTGTACATCCCATATTTTCTTGTCGGTAACTTCCATAACTCTTTCAATAAGTACCTTTGCATAAAATTTGCCAACAATGCTGAGAAGGCTAATACCTCTATAGTTTTCATATAATGCGTGTCTTGTTGTATTGTATAGTTTGGGAAAGTTAATAGAGAATTTTATTTTGTTTGCCGAGTAATCTAGTTTACTTGATTATGTAACAAAAGGTAAGTAAATATTTTAATACCCTTGATATAACAATTTTGATTATATAACACCATTTATAGAATATCCGATCAGGGCAAATTCAGAACAAAGAAGTTGACTTGATATCGCATTAAAGAAAATTTATATACTATACAGCGTTTACAGTTCCAAAAAGAGGAGTGGTTTCAGTGGCTACCTCGTCCAAAAAAATATAACATTTCAATGAACTAATAAGATAAATCGGGATTTATAGATAAAAGTGTAATATGTAGAAATGACGCGTATCTAGGCGGAGCTTATCGCAAGCTGCTTCAGAACACGGTCCAAAGCATTCGTTTTACTGCCTATTGTGTTCTATACATTTACGTTGAACATTTTATTCCAAGACTAGCAGACTTACTGGCGTAATGAAATTGAAGGCATCAAGTTTTAATGACGCATAAAGAGAAACATGTACTCGACTTGAATATGAAATAAATTGACAAGGCGGAGTCTTAATGGTTCTAGTAAATGACATTTGGAGTTTAAATGTTTTGATGCATTAGTATGATGTGAGAGTAGAGGTGAAGTATCTGTAATTTAGTGCTTTTGTTTTAGGACCGAAGCATCTGTACTTGAAAGTATGCTTTAGTTTCAACTGTCGAGTCATGTGTAATGTCGGTGATGATGTAGGTACACATCTTTTTAATGGGTTGAATTTTATTTCCGAATAATAATATTTTTTCTGTGCTCCTTTTAGGTAAAATTATAAATTTATTTATTTTATATTGTAATCTATAGGTCAGTTTCTAATAAACCGCCTTACTAATGGCCCGAAGGAATAGTATCGGTCCACTTTAGTATTGGCCGCAGATTTCCTCATTTGTTTGATTTTATTAATTTCGGCTCTGGCAATAAATAACGGGAACGTAATATCTACCATATCTAAACCGAGATATTTTTTATTTATTTGCTGATATACACCGCTATTTTTTAATTAGTACAAAAAATTTAACAGGGCACTAAGTATCTTTAACTGATCATATTTATGTAGTTGAAAAATAAAAACACTAAGTCCCAAAACTGTCTCAAAACTGTCCACAAAAATACGTGATAATTGGTAAATGCAATACTAATACTATGACCGACCCGTGTACTATCATAGTAAAATGAAACATTGATAAATTATCCCCCCTCCCGCCCCTCTGCGCCTGCGCCACGCCCCGACGATGCGACAAACAGTACTAAATTGCTAACGAAAGTGAGCGTATCTAATTTCGTTGCAAAAGTTAATTGTTTGTCTACGTTTGCCAGACGCGATGGCCTATCATATCAGTTCATATCACGGGAGTATGTAGCTATGCTTCGTGCGTACTTTTTGAGTGGAAAAATCGCGAGTGTAGCTGTGTACCCTTGGACATCGTATTGTGAGTGTACAAAAGTGACCGGGTCAGTGTCAAACAATTAAAACAGTGCATATTGGATGCTTTTGACAACGGTGGTGGACATTTCGAAGGACAATGGAAATACTTGTAAGTTTAGTAGATAATACGTACTTAATTCAATAATAATTTGATGCGGGCGGCTCAAAATCGGTCTGTGTTCTCCACACACCTTGAGGAACGCCTATGTCCAACAGTGGACGTCTCTAGGCTGACATGATGATGATAAAATAATTTGTAAATAGCAGATGATTCTAACTTCAGAAATACGCCAAAATTACTCTTTTCTTTTAGTCCAGAACACCATCTTTTATTTTGATATTTGTTTGCTTTCTAATTACATACCTCCGTATTTAATTACTTGTTAAACGATAAATTTTACCGGTCCTAAGGCCGAATGAAGTATGAAGGAGAGGGTAAAATTAACAAAATTAAAAAATAACAACCTACATTTATTATTTTTCTTCATGTTATTTTCTATGGCTACCTACATCATAAGTGCGACAGAGAGAATGCGAATGAGCAGGATGGAATATTATCAATGAATTAGTGAATGGATTGTAAAATATGACTATGATTTAAGTGAGATTTTCTACAATAAACAAATGATAATAACTTTGCTCTTTATTGATATTATGAAATTCTTACGTCACATATAGGGTAATAATATCTTCGCTAATCTGTCCTTAAAGTTTTTGTACTAATTAAAAAATAGCGGTGTATATTTGGACAAGAAATACCTGTGATATTGTAATATTATGACAAACAGAAAAAAATACGCAAATTGTTTACTTAAAGTGATGACCGTGCAGTAGAATTCGAACAAAGATCAGGTTGCGTAGAAATAGATATAAAATAAAAAATGAAAATGAAATATGAAATGAAAGCATTTATTTTTACAATATACACACAACAGTAGGACAATTAACAATTTGTGACAAAGTTCTTATCCAAGAGGTATATTATAAAAATGAGGTTACCATTCAGGCTTATGTTGGTTGAGGTATAAGCCTCAAACCAACCCTGATATTAGTTGGCAACCCCAAGTGACGATCACAGAAATCAAGTTCATGTACATAATCGTCTATACAAATACCTACTCATACTTATACATACACAAAAACATGCAAACATTCATAAACTTAAAATATGGAATTACATTCATTGGTAAAAATTCTACCTAACAAAAAGGAGAAAAAAAAAAGATCTTTAAATACCTATCCTGATCGTTTGGCGTAATATCTTGGCGAACCGGTTTTAAGGCAGTTTGTCGCGCATAATTGCATCCTGCTTGCGCCCAGAATAGCATCTCACTCGTCCGATTATGCAATTACGAGCGACACGTTCGGCATCACTCAGCCACCGCGCTGCCCGAGAACGACCGTCGCACGACCAGAGTATACATTTTACAATAAACAGTTGAGGCCATGTGTACGAATATCTTAATAATGTGACTACGGCGGATAAACATAAAGACATAATTATTGTATTGATACGAGAACTTATCACTCAATGGAAGAAGGTGTGTATTACAGTTTTGTTACCTAGATCTAGATATTTATTTTTATAACGACAGAATTTTGTCGCCTATTATTAACACTTGGACACGATATTTTTTCTCAATATTTACATTTCTTTCAGGCTCCAGGCACAGCCAACCTTCACCAGCTCCACCCCAGCCCATCCACCAAGCCAAATAGCAAAGGCACAACAGCTATGCAACCTCGCTCCGTAAGCCACGTCTGTGTTCGTAACCGAACAGAGGAGGGCGCACATATATACGCACCTGTCACGACCGTCAGGCATGCTGCCCAGTGGTCATAAACAAAGCGTAAGTGTTTCATACTGATGTTTGGTGTATAATTTATTTGTACCGATTTCCCTGGTCGCATTTTGGTTCTTGTAAAATATGTTTTTTAAGATGAATTTTAAACTTTATTTTTGTACTCAGGGACCTTATTGGCGGAGGCAGGTCATTCCAAATGTGAGTAGCCGCATACTTATAGCACCCTCTGAAGGCTGTGGTTTGTACCGAGGGATGGACAGCGGTCTGGCGGTGGAGTGAGTGGAGTAACCGTAGTGATCCTGTCGCCAACTAAGTTTATTGTAAAGGTATTTAGGATTACCCGTACTCAAAACTCCAAATAATAATGTTGCCAAATGAAGTTTACGCCGCGCTGACATTTTGAGCATCTCATTACTATTTAAATGAGGTGTGATATGATTTCTCCGGGGTATATTTAAGCAATATCGAGCACACGCATTCTGTACACGCTGTATTAGATGCTGCGTCCTGGTCAAGATACAGGGACCATATACAGTATCACAATAATTAAGTTTCGACAGCACCAAGCTATCTACAAGCCTCTTTCTCAGAGTGAGGCTGAGATAGCTTCTTATTCTGTAGAGAATTTTGAGTCTGTAGAAACAGTTTTTTACAACGCCATTGATGTGATCCTCAAAACGCAGCTCAGGGTCGATCAAGAAGCCATGGTCACGCACAGATATGGAAAAGTCTCAGGAACAACACGGTTTTGGAACGCCAATATTTTTTTATTATTATTGTAATAGAACTTACCTCAGGTGCTATAAATAAAATGTCAATGTTTAAAATTAGATGTAAGCAATTAGAATTGGCTGTTTTCCTTAAAAAATTTAGTTACTTGAAATGAATAACAAAAAACACGTAAGCAATTTAAACGGACCGACTAGTCTTACTGATTGTTGGCCTGGTAGCTAAAGCTTCAACGCAAATCATAAATATATGTGTGACGAACACAAACATTTTGATTTGAGTCTTAATAAAAAAAAATAACAATATTTATTTACATACAAATATATATATTCAAGTATATCAGTAATCATTAATCAATCAAATTACATAGCACAGGTTCAGTTCGACATCAGATCGACGGTTCCTGCAAGTCAAAAACCGAGGTTTACAGGAGAGCGTAATTTGTGTTCAACACGCCCTAGAAATAATTCTATGACCAATAATAAATATTTTATTTCTACAATATTTTAACAGTTTTAAGAGCTTTATAATGCTATTTACACAAATTGATTATTTTTACGTTTTCTTGAAAAAACTGATAGATGACCGTTTCTACGCCGATAATACAATAGAAGTAGGTATGTCAGTCATATCTATGATACCTTTTTATACGCAGGAAACAAAAAAAAAACAGTGTCTGATATAGAATTTAAAAAAAATGTTTTATGAAAATGTAGGATTATGTTACTATTTTTAAATCAATACGTTAAACATTCTGACATCGTCATCCATGGATATAAAAAGTACTTCAATGAAGACATATCACTTTATACGTGGTTTTAGTCATTCGGGGTAGGACTATAGTTCTTGTTATGTAAATAAAGACGTGTTTTTTTAAATTATCAGCTTTGTGTTTTATTAATTAATCAAGGTTTATAATTAATGCAACATTATTTATTATTAAAAAACAATCTTCTTAGCATCTAAATAATAGGTACCTATAGACTCACTGAAGTAGGAACTAAACATAAAAAATCACTGTTGTCTAATATTAGTAATTAACAATTTAAATTTTAAACATGTGCCTCAGCCTAATCCTGTCTAGCAATGCAATTGGTACCTAGTATTTAATAATCATCACAGTTTCATTAAGTAGGTACCTCAGCTTAATTAACTACCTCATCTTTAACACCTAATTGGTAACATTTAACAATCATCACAGCTTTATTCAGACTGATTCATCTTATTACTAATAGCTGGTACCCGCGGCTTCGCACGCGGAAAGTAATAATATTTTATTTAAACTTTCATACTTTGCGCGAACCCTACAACCTCCTCAATCAAGCCCTTTCGTAAAATTCGTTCCTAGCGGACGCCTTAAATAAATAAACTACGTCTCAGCGAAAATATACACATATAGGTATGTATAATACTTAGAGTCGGTATCGTTACAACAGCGCAAACTACCGGGTCCAATTGAGCCTATATGTAGCGCTATAAAGTCCTCTAACTTGCAGTAAAAGTCTCATCGGTTCAGCCGTTCCAGAGATTACCCCGGACAAACAGAAAGACAGACAGACAGACAGACAGACAAAAATGACAAAAAGGGTTGTTTTGGACTTGGAATCGTGTAACTAACTATATGCACTTGAAAAAACATAGTTATTTTGAAATCACAGACAGACACTTCAATTTTATTTATATGTATAGATGAGTCGAAGAAATAAAGACGTGTTATCGTGACAACAGCGCCAACTACAGGGTCAAATTGAAGCCTATATGTAGCGCTATAAAGTCCTATTCCTTGAAGTGAAAGTCTCATTTGAATCTGTTCAGGGGTTCCAGAGATTACCTCGGACAAACAGTAAGACAGACAGACAGACAGACGGACAGACAGACAGACAAAAATGTTAAAAAGGGTTGTTTTGGAGTTGGAATCGTGTAACTAACTATATGCACTTGAAAAAACATAGCTATTTTGAAATCACAGACAGACACTTCAATTTTATTTATATGTATAGATGAGTCGAAGAAGTAAAGACTTGTTATCGTGACAACAGCGCCAACTACCGGGTCAAATTGTAGCCTATATGTAGCGCTATAAAGTCCTCTTCCTTGCAGTGAAAGTCTCATTTGAATCGGTTCAGCCGTTCCAGAGATTACCCCGACAAACAGAAAGACAGACAGACAGACAGACAGACAAAAATGTTAAAAAGGGTTGTTTTGGACTTGGAATCGTGTAACTAACTATATGCACTTGAAAAAACATATTTATCTTGAAATCACAGACAGACACTTCAATTTTATTTATATGTATAGATGTATAGATGAGTCGAAGAAGTAAGGACTTGTTATCGTGACAACAGCGCCAACTACCGGGTCAAATTGTAGCCTATATGTAGCGCTATAAAGTCCTCTTCCTTGCAGTGAAAGTCTCATTTGAATCGGTTCAGCCGTTCCAGAGATTACCCCGGACAAACAGAAAGACAGACAGACAGACAGACGGACAGACAGACAGACAGACAGACAGACAGACAGACAAAAATGTTAAAAAGGGTTGTTTTGGACTTGGAATCGTGTAACTAACTATATGCACTTGAAAAAACATAGTTATTTTGAAATCACAGACAGACACTTCAATTTTATTTATATGTATAGATAAAGTTTCGTTATTAGTTAAATAACAAAAAAATTTATAAAAAAGTAAAGATAAATTTAACAATCTTCTTCGTCAGTGCCCTGTTCTTCCTCACTATGCTTATGGTTTCTATAGAAGTCATGATACTTATATGGAATAATCAACGTATCGCATAAACTAATCAAGTCTTTGTATTTAACTTCAGTGATAGGAATAGGATTAGTGTACACCTTCTCTAGAATTACTTCTTGTCCCTTCTTTGTCCTCCCTCTAGTCAATTTCACATGATTGCTACAGTTAAGTTTTCTATAATTTTCTTCAGAAATGTGCAAGAATTTAAGTACGACTTACTTAAATTCTATTATGTCTGGATTATTCCCTTGCACTTTTACTTCTCTTACCTTATTCCAAGAAATTTTCTCTGAATTTGTATCTTTTGTCCAGTTTTTAGTATGCAGCCAAGCTTTACACTTTACTTTTTTTGATCATTACACTGAGCGAGCAGTACAAAACTTTTGTTCACCTGGAGTTCAGTCTTGTACCCTAGTTGATAAGATTAAGAATGCTGACTTGAATGCACAAACTACTGTCATCATATTGTATGGTGACAGCTCATTAGTCTCCAAAAACAGTCTCATAGAATTAACAGACTTAATGATAGATCTTAGCACAAAAATAGGATGTAGCTTTATTATTTGTGCATTGCCTTATTCATAATGCTCTCACAGACGACCAAAACAGGCAGATAGGTAAATTAAATTTATTATTATATAATAGGACATATCATAGTGACAGTATTTTGTTTTTTTGACACTAATATTTTTACTAGTAATTTCTTTTTAACAAAAGATACTATGTATTTTTCTTATGTACATAGTCGACAACTTGCTAAATTATTAGCATTTAATTTATATACTGATAGGAGTACTACTAGAGTACTTAGGAATTTGGTAGTTAACAGTTATACCAATAGTAGTATTGACACATCTATTAGTTTAAACTACTAGATAAGACAACAGATAGGCATTCATGGGTTTTAAACTTAGTTTACCAAAACATACAAGGCCCATCTGGCAAAGAATTAGAAATAGATTTAACATAAGATTGATATCTTATGTATTACGGAACATTGGTTGCGAGGTGACCAATTAATATTTAACAATCAACATTACTCAGTTATAAGTACATTCGTAAGAAATAAGGCTATTCGTGGTGGCTCTCTAATATATGTATGTAATAGTTTGAAATGTAAAGAACGTAAGGATATAGCTAAACTTTCTATCGAGCTCGCTGCTGAGATTTCTTGTGTTGAGCTTGAACAACATATTATAGTGTGTGTATCGACCACCACAAAGCGACTTCACTCAGTTTGAAAGCATTACAGAGGATGTCTTAAAACACATAATTTCTAGTAGGAAGTCTATAATCGTATGTGACGATTTTAATGTCAATTTGTTAGAAAAATCACCAATTTGTACTAGGTTAGTTAGCTTATTTAGGTCATTTAATTTAAATGTTTTGTTCTCTGAACCAACCAGAATAACCTCACATTCGTCTACATGCTTAGATAATGTTTTATGCAATTGTCTTTATTTAAGTAAGGCTGTTTTAACTGACTTGACATCGGATCACTGCGGGCAAAAGGTTGTAATTCCAACTAATACAACCCCTAAAGTACAAGAAATTACATGTAGGCCAATGACCTCTGCTGGCCTCAAACACTTTAGTAATGCCAAGCTCGCTGCCAAGATTGCCAGTATTGACTTAACCGTTGATGATCCTGATAAATTATATAAATGCTTATTTAAAATTGTTAATGATGAGTACAATAAATTTTTAAACAGAAGCCGTTTGCAAGGAGGATTAAACTAAATTTTTGTGATTGGGCAACAGTAGGTATATAAAACTTACAACTACTTCAAACAGAACGAGGTACGGTGAATGTATAATGAGAAGAGCACTGGAAGGCTGGGACGGTGGAGTTGCAATAGGTGGTCGCAGAGTGACCAATCTGAGGTACGCAGACGATACGACTGTAGTTGCGTCGAGTGAAGTCGAAATGGCAAACCTTCTGAAGAAAATTGAAGAAGAGAGTGCTAAACTCAGTCTTCAGATCAACCATTCGAAAACAAAAATAATGGTGGTAGACAGAGCTCAAGCACTTCCAGTAACCGACGCACTCAATGGGTATGAAAAAGTCAGCGAGTTTGTGTACCTTGGGTCCTTGATAACGAGCGACGCTGGCTGCACTGATGAGATTCGACGTAGAGCTGGTATGGCCAAGAGTGCTATGGTCAACCTGGACAAGATCTGGAAGAATCGAGGTATACGACGTACAACAAAAGTGCGCTTGGTACGAGCTCTAGTATTCTCAATTTTTCTGTATGGTGCTGAAACGTGGAGCCTGAAAAGCCGTGATAGTGGCAAGGTTGACTCTTTTGAGATGTGGTGTTGGCGAAGATTACTCCGTATACCTTGGACTGCCATGAGAACGAACGAGTCCATATTGAAAGAGCTGAACATCACCACAAGGCTTTCCGCAATATGCCAAAATCGGGCCCTCAGCTTTTTCGGTCACATCATGCGGTCTCCAAAACACTGTATGGAGAAGCAGATAATCTTGGTTCATATAAATGGAAAACGTGCTCAAGGCAGGGCACCTACAAGATGGTCTGACATGATCAAGAAGGCGGTGGGCGGCAGCATCCAACGAGCCTTACATACGGCGTACGACCGCTCCTGCTGGAGACAAATATGTGGTCGCGATCTTCAGCAGTGAGAGACCGAGGACGAAGAAGAGGTATATACAAAAATAGAGCTAGGTTGTATGATCTATATGGTATGAAGAAATACAATTTTAATCCTGAATTTATTCAATATGTTAGAAATTATTCAAAGGTTTTTAAGAGGACATGTGTTTTAGCCAAATCCATATATTTAAGCAATAAAATCAAAGTATCCAAGAACAAAATTAAAACTACTTGGAGCATTATTAACAATGAGACTGGTCGAGGAGCTAAATTGGTAGATAACAATTATGAATTAAAATTTAATGGTAAAATTATTACTAGGAAAACTGATGTTGCTCAGACATTTTACAATTTCTTCATAAACATACCAGTGAACACAACCAGCTGTCTAGATTCATGTCCAAGCAAAGCAGAAATGTTGGTTAGGGGCAATGTGAATGAGTGTGATGTGCTTTTTAATTTTAAATATATTGACACCAATGACATACTGAAGGTATCCAAGACGCTCAATAATAAAAAAATCTGTTGACTTATGGGGCATTTTTGCTAAACTTGTGCAACAAATTATTTCTAGCTTAGCTCCATATTTAGCTGCAATATTCAACAGATGCGTAGATACAGGAGTATTGCCTGATCTAATGAAACACAGTCAAGTAATACCATTATTCAAAAAGACATCATCATTTGTTGTTGCCAGCTACATTAGTGATAGAATTCAGTATGTAGATGTTAATGGGAGTAGGTCGCTAGGTTTGCCAGTAGGAATGGGCGTTCCATAGGGCTCTATTCTCGGTCCATTTCTTTTTTTAATATATATTAATGATTTGCCGTTGTTTGTACAAAATTTATGTGATATTGTTTTGTTTGCCGACGATACGTCACAAATTTTAAAGTTGATCGCAATTCAAGTAACTTTGATACCATCAATAACACTCTTGCACAAGTATTAGATTGGTTTTCGACAAATAATTTGGTACTCAACTCTAGCAAAACCAAATGTGTTAAATTCTCTTTGCCTAATGTCAAAAGTGTTCCTACTAATATAATTTTAAATAAGGAAACAATTCAACTAGTCAAATCAACCGTATTCTAAGGTGTAACTTTAGATTGTAAGCTTCAGTGGGGTGCCCAAATATCCTGTCTCGCAGTAAAACTTAGTTCTGCAGAGTTTGCAGTTAGAAAAGTCAGTGAATTCACAGATATAGATACTGCTAGACTAGTTTACTTTAGTTATTTTCACAGCGTAATGTCTTACGGAATAATGTTATGGGGTACAGCTGCTGATATACAGACTATTTTTGTCATTCAAAAGAGGGGCCATACGTGCAATTTATAAGTTAGGTGCTAGAGATTCTTTACGTTTTTCTAGGTAGTAGAGCCTTGCTGATTTCAGCATGAATGGGCCGGCTCGACCGGGGAAGTACTACCCTCTGACAGAAAATTGACGTAAAGTAACGCTACCTAAACTGTTGCGTTTCGTTCGGTGAGTGAGAGTGCCGGAGGCCCTATCCCCTATTCCTTCTCCCTCATCCCACTCCTTATCCTATCCCTTTTCCCAACCCCAAGGGGCGTTAACGCACTTGTGACTCCTGTGGTGTTGCTTGTGTCCATGGGCGGCGGTAATTGCTTACCATCAGGCAATCCGTCTGCTCGTTTGCCGCCTTATACAATTAAAAAAAAAACGTGATAAATTTAAAAAAGTAGATATATTGACAGTTGCATCGCAATATATATGCTAACTTAATGTACATTAAGAAAAACTTAATTCTATACCGCAAAAATAGTTATTTGCACAAAGTGAACACAAGGAATAAGCATAAACTGGAGGGAACTAACTACAGTCTACATAAAGTTCAGAACTCATTGCGGGGATTGGTTTACGATTTTTCAACAAATTGCCTCTTGAAATAATGAATTTACCCATGCACAAATACAAACGGACAATTAGGAACTTTCTTTTACAAAGGGGTTATTACACTATGAAGGAATTTTTAAATGATAAGACACCGTGGGGATAGGCTTAGGCTTGTTTAACTCACGATTATTTTATTTACATGTTAAGTGGAGGTGCCTCGTGAACACATGATTTTTGCAGGATTTGGATATTTTTATGATTTGTTGAATGTAGTTTAACATTATTTATCCCTGATCATATCATTGTTCACTTGTCATGTCCACAAAATTCTTTCTACATTTGCATTCCTTCACGCGTTCCATTAATTTATGTTAATAATAACGATCTGGAAAATGGAGGTAATTGGCGGTCATGGTCAGTATACCAATAGATTGTTCCTTACTGCTGGTTCATATTATCGTTGTCGTCATGCTCACTAAAATGTCATTTCTTGTGGTGGCGTCGTGTGTCGGGTCATCCCTGTCCCTCTAATATGGCAAGAGGGATGATGGCTGGCACATGCGTCATACTCGTGAACGGGTGCTACTTGCGATGACTGGTCGATGACGGTCTTGCGGGCTGGTATTACGAGATTTTAATATTTAACTGCATCATTTCCATCATGGTTCTGATCACTTTCGCGGATTGCCTGCATTATTAGGTATATATAATGTAAGTGGATGCTTCTGTTTCACCATGTCTAATCTGAGGAGGCTAACCAAATGAACATCAAAAGTATTATGCTTGAGTATTATTATGTACAATAAATATATACAAGTGATATAGAAGGTGTAACAGTTACAGCACCTTACAAAATGTAAATTATGTGTATTATGCAAAACCTGGCGATGAAAAAGAGTGAGCGTGAGTTTTATTGCCCGTTCTTTCTCATGGTTCTACGCCCTTGCTTTGCGAACGTAGCAGTAAATGTAAATATAGAGTCTATAAGTAATTATTTTATAAAATTATTATTTTGACGTTGATAAGCGTCACATTGTGACACAAATTAAAAAAGAATTTTGAATTTGAATTTGAATTTAAAATCCAAGACTAAGTCTTGGTCTACTTCTACAACTGTATATGGTGGACTATTCTGTTTAGCCCAACGAACCAGTGTGTACCATTCATCTGATGAGTAAATTAGTTTATTTTTTGCTGTCCGCTCTATTAACGCGTGAACACTATCCGCCTCATTTTGGGTGTGGCCCTTTTCTAGGAATCGATGGGTCACATTTACCTTAAATCTATCACTCGCATATAAGTAAATAAAAAAAACAATGCGATTGCGGTTCTGACCAGCACAGTTGTCTGACCAGAATCTAAAATCTTTGACTGCAGCTTTAACCTTGTTGTGAACGAAAGAAAACAAACAACTAGCTACTTCATTGGTGCCACGTTTAGCAACCGTTTCATCAAAACAGTAAAATTATATACTGAAAATTTTCTTTTATAATATAGCACACTAATTTCGCCATGTGGAGTGTTATTTATTTTTTGGAAGTCAAACATCGCTGTGCAAATATCGGAAGGATTGGATTGAGCTTCAATTTTATCAACATTTTTCAATTTCCTGGCAAGTTTATTGTTATCAATGTGTGACTTATGTTTCAGTTTATCGTTATAAGTTGGCGAGGTGTAGTTTTTCATTGCATGGCACAGATCGCATTGGTCTTTTTTGGGTAAGTTAAAAGCTATATTTAGTTCTTTGTTAACAATATATTTGTATTGTCTTACAGAAGTAGCTAAATTTTCAGTTATATTCAGTTCTGTACACCATACAGTATATAGGTCGTACATTTTTAAAAAAGTTAATTCACAATCTAAATACTGTTTGTTTGAGTCTTTGCGAATATAATGATTACACTTTCTTTCATTGGCGCATTTATAATAGTTGGATGATTTGAATGAAATCCCCTCACATCTTTAATACAAATACCCGTATTTTTATCATGCTTGTCGATGGCAGATTGTATAAAAGTGTAACTTATGGAAAATGTATTTTTAAACATGGTTTTGTATACCATAATCTTTTCTTTGTGACCATTACCAGATAAATTGATTAAATGAATTATTATTATGATTTATTATTATTATTATTATAAAAGTGGCAAAAAAAACTTTAAAACATTGAACGTATTGGAATCCTGCGTCCATTGTTTTTTTCTTATTTCTTTCATATGTGATGCAATAAACGACCACTGCTGGAAATGGTCACCTAAATTCCAAAATTTTAGCGAGATAGAATATCAAACTTTTCAAAACAATTTAATCGACAGTTAGATACACATCAACCCTTAATTTTTTTGCAATTTGTTGTTTGCCAGATCGAGATGTATGGGCTTAACCCAAATTAACGAGCACCTTCCTTTTTTTATCTAACCAGTTAAATTTGTTAGTAATTCTGTTTTTTGTTATTGCTGTTTTCACATACTGACGGCTTTTTTTTTCGATGGTGTGGAGTTGATAAACCAGACATTTCGCTGAATCCTAACGGGCTTGATCTTAAGGTGGCATCAGAAAAAATAGTGCTACTCTCACTCAAATAGTTAAACTCACTTACAGTGTCCCCAAAGGTCCTGCATGGACTTGGCATTGGTGTTGTAACCAAAGATTCTTCATTATCATTTTCAGGTACTTGTCGTGGTGTTTCATTTTCACAAATAGCTGTGTCATTATTATTTTCAGGTATGTGTCGTGGTGTTTCATTTTCACAAACAGGTGTGTCTAGAAAGCAATTTTCAATTCCGTCATTCGAAATTTCCCCTATCGTATTAATTATATAATTTAAATCACTTTGCGATAGTATATTAGTTGCTGTATGATTATAATAACAAATCCATAAAAAATATTAAGAGTTATGCGTAAAAACAAACATGTAAGACATAACTTCATTTACTTTGATAAAAATAAGAAGTTCTTTTCTTTGTAACAATTATTTAAAAAATCATATTTGAAAGAAGTGTACAATTTATTATTGTTATTTGTGAATAAAATTGTCGCAATTACTTAGTCATAGTATAAGCGGACAGTCATGTCTGATATGACCGCTTCTACACTGATAATAATCTGCCGTTCTAGGTTATAAAAACAACAAAGATATTACAATGATTTTGGGTATTATTAAACATTTAATGTATACTTATTTCGATTAATACCCTTACCCTCATTAGCTATATCGATATAATTAATTTAATCTTGTGCTTCAGAAACGCATAAAACATTATTTCTGGAGTTTGCAATATCCACCCATAACTTTGATCTGCTGTTACTCATGTTTTATAGTATTGTTGGAGGTAATATTATAAATAAATAACACATCACTAAGTCGAAACTGTATCAAAACATTAATATTGTTTAATCACACGAACAAGCATCGACCTGTCTCGTTCGGGAAACTGGACTGGACAAGACCGCGTTCGCACCGAGTGGCACGCATTTTAAAACACCGTACAAAAAGATATGTTCAGATATCCGCATCTGCGACACTTATTCGTTGCATTTATAATACTTGTACTTTTATACTGTTACGGACGGGGTAACGGGATTGGAAGGAAACACCGAGTAGAGTTGATGACACTTTATGCGACTTCACACACACGACGCGTCGTTCAATTTCGACGCGGATAGCACCAACACTGGCGTCTTTTGCACTGCACTTCACTGCACTTCACTGCACTATACACTTCACTTTATTTCACTACTACTTCTTTCTTCCTTTTACTTCTTCCTTTTCTTCTCCACTTTACCACTTTTCAACTTAAACAGGCGCTCAGCGCGTCTACACCGCCTTATATACCCCTAGGAATGTTCTAGATCCACTAATTTCGATTGTCATTTCATAATTCAATTGTTTTTCCATATCCTGGCTCTTTTAAACCTTTCCACTCCTTCCTGAAGTTTCTAGAATTTTCAAATTTTTATTCGAAATATTTAAATAACCTGTCTCTTTTTAACCTTTCCATTCCTTCTTGAACTTTCTAGAATTTTCTAATTTTTATTCGAAATATTTAAATAATCTTTTTTTAAATATTTGCCACATATTCATAAACATTTTCCAAATTTCATAAAGACCTAAAGCCACATAACTGTTATGACTGGGATTTGAACTCACGCCCTCGGAAAGTGAATGGGATGTGTTATCCGCACGGCCATTGCCTAGTTATCAATGACTGGTGAATTTGGCGGACACTTGACAGAGTGTATACGTCATCGAACTAAAAACTCATTTCCAAATAATAAAACAGTCTTCCAACCTCTTTGCCAATTATTGTGTTTCGTGACGACGGTTTGACATGACACCAGCCGTCACAATACGATTTTTAAAACAAGGTAAATAAATAAAATTAAAAAAAATCGTATGTGCGCATAGATAATCTAAAGCCAATGACACAATAAAAAAAATGCCATTTTCGACATGTCTTTATATACGTATGGACCGTCGAGATAACCGTGTGAGCTAAAATTGAATTTCAGTTACTATTATTCATTTCAAATACAAATCAAAATACGTTTCAACTAAGTGAGCTATTGAATTTGTACATTCAATTCAACGTGATATAGGCAACAGGCGACACAGAAAAGCATTGAGTGTTTAGTTAGTAAGCAGATTAGCGTCCACAATGGCCAAGAGACTGGTCTCGGCGGCATAAATATGACTGTTGCTGTTCTGTAAGATGCATTGTGCTATTTCCTGAAACAGTACTGGAGTGTGCACGTACTTAGGTGCTAGTAAATCGTACATTACTATGCATTGCTGTTTATTTATTTGTAGGTTAACGTACCGATAGATGGTGCTTTTTAGTTCGTTTTAAACTAACATTCACACTCATTTTTAACTTTTTGTGTGTTCCACTAATTAATAATTTCGTACCTATTGGGCTGTTTTTAGGGTCCATTACTTGAATAGGTATTTTTAAAGTTATTCCCATCGCAGGAGCTGCGTTTATAAATAAACAATTAATGTTAAGTGTATGTAATTTATACCTTTTTATATAATTCATACCTTTTTTACCCAGACTTTATATACAACATACATGAGTGATATATAATAAATACCCAAATATCATAATAATATACATTTTTTTTTAATTAATGACTCAACTTGACCTTTCTTTGCCAAATAAGATGGCTGGTTCTAGAGACTCAATATGACTGACATAATTTTATGGCCTTTGCGTGATTTTGAAAGTGATTACCAAATTACTGATTGATAAGCCAGGATTCAATACCCATCTAGATAAAAGCTTTTGTCGTATAAACACGAATAAAATAAGAGATCGGTGCGAGGAAAACTGGGCGCTCTTCAAGTCTGCAAGAAATCGGTGCAATCAGATGGTGCGTAACGCTAAACGCCGACATATTCTCGATAACATCACTTTTACATCAGCTGCTAATATCTGGAAGTTCCTTGGAACATTGGGTACTGGCAAGCAGCGACATACTGAGTGCCATAGGACTCATAGTTTGGATGATATCAACCTACATTTCTCCACTACCTTTTCGCTGAATCACCAACCTACGAGTCTCACTGTGAACTATTTAGCCGGGTTACCTCAACCCAAAATAGAGTCTTTTTTCTTTTCTCCAGTGTCCCCGGCTGAGATCAGGAAGATAATCCTCTCCATAAAGTCCAATGCTGTGGGATGTGACAACATCAGCCGCCGTATGATCACGATGATCCTCGATCAGTTCTTGGCGGCCATATCCCACATCATCAACTCCTCACTTGTTTCTGGTACCTTCCCTTCCTTGTGGCGCAAAGCCTATATAATTCCCCTGCCCAAAATCCCCAATCCAACTCTTCCTCAACACTTCCGACCAATCTCTATCCTACCCTTCCTATCCAAAGTGCTCGAGGCCTGTGTGCACAGACAGCTGTCTAGTTTTGTCCATGACAATAGCATACTGAGTCCGTTCCAATCAGGCTTCAGGCCAGGTCATAGCACCACTACCGCCCTCCTTAAAGTGACTGGCAATATTCGAGAGGCCATGGAAAACACTGAAATTACTGTTTTAATGCTTATTGATTTTTCTAATGCCTTCAATACCGTCAGTCACGACGTCCTATTATCTATCCTCTCCCATCTCAGGGTCTCTGCCGGAGCACTGTATTGGTTCTCAACTTATCTTCGGGGTCGTCAACAGTCTGCCCGCCTCGATGAGTCATCTTCGGGCTGGTTCGACATTAAGTCTGGCGTTCCTCAAGGCGGTATTCTTTCTCTTTCTCTCTCTTTTGTTCTCTATCTTTATAAATTTCCTAACTCAACATCTTCAGTGTGCTTACCATCTGTATGCCGATGACTTGCAGATTTACACCCATGCTAATGTTGAACGCATAGCTGAGGCCATTGGCAAGATTAACAAGGATCTGGAAGCCATACTGACTTGGTCTGATAAGTTTGGTCTGGTCGTAAACCCGTGTAAGACCCAAGCCATTATTGTGGGTAGCCGGCCGATGTTAAAAAGACTGGATTTCACATCTCTACCAGCTATAACTTTTGACGGGACTAATGTTGACTTGTATCCCCCTGTCAAAAACCTTGGGCTGCATATAGATACTAAGTTGAATTGGGAAGCTCAAGTAAAACAGGTAAGTCAAAAAGTCACCGGCACCCTGCGTGCCCTCTACCGCCTAAAAACTTGCTTCCAACCGAGACTAAAACTACGCTTGTGCAAGCTTTAATCCTCCCTCTGATCGACTATGGCGATGTATGTTACTTTGACCTGAATGCAGAACTCCTTAATAAACTTGACCGTCTTATGAATAACTGCATTCGATTCATATTTAATCTTCGTAAGTTTGACCATGTGTCTACTTATCGTTCCCAATTAAAGATGCTTCCTATACGTCAACGCCGTAGTTTGCGTGCTCTCACTACACTATACTCTTTTCTTACATTTCTTTCTGCCCCTAAATATGTCACTTCCTACTTTCAGTACTTATGCACAAACCATGAGCGAAACCTCCGCACTGCCAATAACCGCCAACTCATGGTACCTACTCATAAAACTAATTTTCTTCACTCTTCTTTCTCAATTCAGTCCATCCTTCTGTGGAATGCTCTCCCTCTTGAGATGAGAATGGCTAAGACCAAACTCACCTTCAAGTCCAAAGTGAAGGAACTCTTGGTTGGCTGAGTCCGCGACTATATCCGATAATAAGTCATTACCATAATTTTATGTATGTATGTATCCACATGAATGCATATATATATATATATATATATATATATATATATATGCATTCAGGTCAAAGTAACATACATCGCCATAGTCGATCAGAGGGAGGATTAAAGCTTGCACAAGCGTAGTTTTAGTCTCGGTTGGAAGCAAGTTTTTAGGCGGTAGAGGGCACGCAGGGTGCCGGTGACTTTTTGACTTACCTGTTTTACTTGAGCTTCCCAATTCAACTTAGTATCTATATGCAGCCCAAGGTTTTTGACAGGGGGATACAAGTCAACATTAGTCTCGTCAAAAGTTATAGCTGGTAGAGATGTGAAATCCAGTCTTTTTAACATCGGCCGGCTACCCACAATAATGGCTTGGGTCTTACACGGGTTTACGACCAGACCAAACTTATCAGACCAAGTCAGTATGGCTTCCAGATCCTTGTTAATCTTGCCAATGGCCTCAGCTATGCGTTCAACATTAGCATGGGTGTAAATCTGCAAGTCATCGGCATACAGATGGTAAGCACACTGAAGATGTTGAGTTAGGAAATTTATAAAGATAGAGAACAAAAGAGAGAGAAAGAGAAAGAATACCGCCTTGAGGAACGCCAGACTTAATGTCGAACCAGCCCGAAGATGACTCATCGAGGCGGGCAGACTGTTGACGACCCCGAAGATAAGTTGAGAACCAATACAGTGCTCCGGCAGAGACCCTGAGATGGG